>JAUYWG010000051.1:9038044-9066863 GCA_034779775.1 Enteromius afrohamiltoni
GGATGCGATTAATCGCGATTAATCATTTGACAGCACTAATTTATATATATATATATATAATGTAAAATATAATGTTAATGCATGTAAATATTTTCTAAATATATACTGTATGTGTGTATTTATATAGGCTACAGAAAAATAAACCAAATATACATTTATGTATTATACTAACTATACTAACCCTAACTAAAACTTTTATTTTGGATGCGATTAATCGTTTGACAACACTAATTATATTATATTATCTGCAACCATATACAGAACAGGTGGTTTGGAGAATCGATGGATGAATTTTATGTTATATTTTGTTGAATACATTTGTTCAATTATAATCATTAAATCATTAAACACTTTTATGTATGCATGTGTTTGTATATACATATATATATATATATATGTATACAGTATATATGTATACAGTATATATATATATATATATATTGTCTACATATATATATTGTTCTAATCATCACAATATTCAGTTAAAATATGAAATGTGATATTGAAAATATGACATTTGAAATTGTACTAGAAACTGATTTAGATTTAGTGACAAATCTCTGTTTTTCAGTTTCTTGTCTGTGGACTATGTGGGATATTGTGTGCGAAGAAAAGAACTGGACTGACTGTAAGAGCATAGTGACACAAGGCATAACAATATAAATACTTCTTATCTAATCTATACACACATTCACAGACATTACAGACATTGTAAACCACTGACACCGACTCGTAAACATTGTGTGTAATCCCTGCTTTATCACTCCCGTGATACTAAGGTGCGATAAGAACCTGTTTTATGTAGTTAGTAATGCTGCATAATTACTGTTATCTCATACCCACTTTGTCCTTCCTCTCATTACAGATGATCCTGTTTTCAGCTTGTTGCATTTTTGGACTTATTGGAGGAATTCTCAACGTCCAGTTTGTGCGTGCAATGGTGAAACGATCCAACAGCATATACTATCTGCATCTGGCCTTTCTCTGCCTGGACAGCCTGGGTATCATGGGCTGCACGCTCTGCACCTGGCTCACCTGCAGACTCGCCAGCTGTGAACAGAAAAGACTGTTTCTGGAAAGGGATCTGTCGCTGCATCATTCTATGGAGATGGGCGAGAAGGTGTGGATGAACTATCTAGGGACCGTGAGAGCTATTTTTCTTTTATTGCAAAGGTTAAAAGTGTATATTTGGTTTGTAGATTTGCTTGGTTTGAGCGAAGTCATGATAATTTGTCTCTTTTGAGAGAGCAGGTATTCTGTTTCATGTAAACGTTATTCATGTTAAAGTTCTTGAAAAATAAATCCTGGTATATGGTTGTTCTAAAAGATTTGATTTGAGACATAATTTATATATTTGTTTAGTCTATTTTATTACTGGTTTGCTGATGAATTACAGCATTTCAGACAGTTTTAACTGTCAGAGACTGAAGAGTCAGATTGTGCCTTGGAGCACAAAACCAGTCATAAGTAGCACTGGTGTATTTGTAGCAATAGCCAACAAATCAACGTATAGGTCAAAATGATTAAGATGATCGAAAATTAGCACTGTATGTGCGTAAGTTAAGATAATTTTTTACCCATAAATATATGAAAACCGTAATTTTTTATTTTTGAAGGACTTTATTTGGACTATTTTAAAGGTGATTTTCTCAATATATACTAATAAACCATACATTAGTGGAAAACATTAGTGGCTTTTAGATGGTGTATACATCTCTATTTTAAAAAAAAATTGACCCTTATGACTGGTTTTGTGGTCCAGAGTTAAAAGGCAGCCAGGTCTCATGAAAATGCATATAAATAGTACACCGAATTAAAAACAAAAATAGTTGTACTGATAGGCATAAATGGACTTTGACGTATATATGATACACATGTGTTTGGCATGCATATAACATGCAGTTTTCACATGCATATTTCGAACAAAAAAGGAAGATATTTTGAAGAAAGTTTGTAACCAGGCTGTTTCATTTTTGCGTGAGCTATTCTTTTACTCAAATCATGTTGATAATTTAGAGGCCTTAGCCTGTATCAAATATGATGCAGTTTGGTTTTATAGAGAGGAACAGCAAATACATTTTTTTATCTATAGCTTTCTGTGTGTGTGTGTGTGTGTGTGAGAGAGAGAGAGAGAGAGAGAGAGAGAGGGAGGAAATGATAGCACTGACTGTTTTTTTTTTCTGGCCTGTCAGGAAGTTCCAGTGAAGTATGCCACACACAACAGGAGCACCTCACTACCATAAAGCTGCCATAAACTCATGGATCTGCATCCAGGCCTTCACCAAAAAACTTACTTACTTACTGTTCTAACCAGGCTGTTTTCAGGGCACCTTACAAAAACGCTAATAAAGTATCTGGTTACAGATCGACTGAATGGCAAAAAAACAAAAACACTGCAGTCACGGAAGGAAAACCCCAAGTTGTTACTTAATAACCAATGACAAACATTCCAGTGAGTGGCCTGGCTGGCTGCTATTGAGAATTTACGAGACGACAGCGACATCTGCTGGTGAAGCGTGTCAGCAACTGAAAGTGGATCTACTGTATCATAACAGCAAGAAAGCGATCAGGTATTACCTGCGATGTGAATATACAGGTATTTACAGGCAGTTTACGAATGATATAGCCTATTGACTTTAATCGCAGCCGAGTCTTTAGAGGAATTTTGACTTTTAAAGAATAAAGAAATGTTTGCTGAGTTGTTATTTAAAAGTAAAGTAAATTTGCGTCAGTCTCTCAAATAAAATTGGCACCAGTAGCCGTTTGTTAATGTCAGTTAGGCTATCTAAACGATGTTAAAACAAAGCTAAAGGTTTGTTAAATGTATGTATATGTCCTATGCAATGTCTATATCTGCAATAAAGGGATAAATAATTACAGTACTTGTGCTTTATAGACACCATCACCCCAAACTAATCGCTATGACGTGGCGAACGCGCAACCAGTCATAAGGGCATATTTTATTTTTTGTAATTGAAACTGAGATTTTTTAATCATTTGAAAGCTGAATAGATCATCAATGTAGTTTGGTTTGATAAAATAAGACAAAATTTGACTATATTCCATAAATCTGGAATATGAAATAAAAATAAAAATGCGAAAATCGCCTTTAAAGGTGTCCGAATTGAGTTCAGCACTTCATATATGATATTTAGCCTACATATATCCTATATAATGATTTTTGGTATAAAATAAAAATCAATCATTTTGATGCATACGATATATTTTTGACTATTGCACTAGTGTCCAGCTTTTACCTTTTGGTTTGACCCTTTCCCCCTTTCTCTTAAAGAAATGGACTTTTAATAATTTTTCTGCTTATTTTTATATGGCAGACTCATGCTAGATAAGCATTAAACAGAAATAAAGAAATAAAAAAATTCCCTGCACATAAGATCTGCATTCTAATACTAGAAGAGAAAGTTTCTCAGTGATATGCTTATTTATGATAAAAACATTTATTTATGTAAGGCATAAAAAGGATACACTTCCGGACTTATCAATCCATAAATCCCTCCCTTTTTTAAAAATGAGCCTCATATGACAGGTGAAATGTCTGCTGTGTCTGTGAGGATCCTAGAGGGCGCTGTTCCCAGCCACTATAACTCAAGCCCTGCTGCCCCCTTCCTTACTCCCTTCTTCCACTTTGTGTCTCTGAAGCTGACAGCCCATGAACCATTCACAAATCATGGTCATGAACAGAAGCATTCCTTTGTCCTCTGGGTATATAAGGCTTCATTTGGTTCATTCCCATGATATATGCTGAGGGCAAGAAGTCGTTTAACACACAATTTATTAGTTTCCTGATTTATAACCCATGTAAAAGAAACATGGTCCCTGGCCATCTCCTCTTTTACTCTTTGAATACCCTTTAATAATTTTTGGACTAATGATGTGCGTAAGAAAGGAAATACAATAATTACACACAAGAAAACAAACGCAAGGCTTGCTTTTTCTTGGAAACTTCGATCAGGCACAATCGTATCCATATAATGTAGATGTATTGTAGCTTTTATGCCATCATTCATGGTATGACTTTCTTGAAAGGTTTGTACATTATCATTAAAAAGCAATTACTCTATAGAGAAAAGAAATGGGATTTTCCGACTATTGGTTGCCTGCATCTCACAAACTTTCTAAAACTTTCCCCATTTTATCTTAGATAAACATAAACACGCCCTGTTCAGATGGAAAATGTTTTATGGATAGTTATCGCGGGACAACTTGCTCAATCAGCTGGAACAATGTTTCTTTAAATCAGTCAGTTTATTTCTCTTGCTGGTCGCTTTCCACATTCGTTCGTCTGGATGAGCGGCGACCTTGTTCCACTGACTCATACGAGCAAAGATTTTGTGACTCACTGTTGGCGGTGTCTGAGGGATGAGCTGTGTAAATCATCTCTGTTCTTCTCCCCTCCCAGAGCCACCGAGAACTCGGGGTAAACCTGCACCAGTGGGATCTACTCTGCATAACTGCCTCTCTGAGCATTAAACCACACTGCAATCACAATATGAGTGAGTATTTGGAGGAAGCTAGCGGCGACAGGAAGTAGTCCTCTGTATCGTTTGCTGGCTCATCACTCTGGCAGAGGATGCTTGGAAATTTAAATGTCGTTGTGTGGTTAATTTCAGAGGTGCCGCTGAGTTGATTTTGAGTGCAGAAAGTTCTACTGACTGAAGTTCAAAAATAACTGTTGCCCTTGGCTATCACACTCCGTGGAGCTAAACTGATACATTGCTGTGTTTCTAAGGCATGGTGCAGCTTTTGACCACTGAAAGCAGAGGGCTCTAGCAGGTAGCGGTGTGTGTGGTGAGTGTTTTAGATGGAGAAGATAAAGGGAATACTCTTTTGACACTGTAGCAGCTGAGGTCTGCCAACCCCGCCTATAATGGAGAACACAGACAGGGAGAAGTGCACTGAAGGATGTCGTCGGAGGGAGACCAAATTTGTTAATGACTCATTAATTGTCTGTAAATGTTAGAGGTGAATTCCCATAGTACACACTTTGGTACATGCCATCTGATCCAAGATCAGAGAGGATATTTGATGAAGGGTTATTTATTTTCACTGATTAAGCCTGTTTTCGGGAAATTTGGGAAATTCTGGGAAACCTTGTAATGAGGTTACCTAGATCACCATTAATAAACACCATCCTTGGTGCATTATTCAGGAAAGAAATATATTTTTAAAATCTAGTTTTACAGTAAAAAATTATGTTGAAAACATGATTTAATTAATGTATTATAGACAATTAGCAAGACACCCCCAATAAAGGAGTGGTTCTGCAGGTGGTGATCACAGACTACTTCTCAGTTCCTGTGCTTCTGGCTGATGTTTTGGTCACCTTTGAATGCTGGGGGTGCTTTAACTCTAGTGGTAGCATGAGACGGAGTCTAGAACCCACACGAGTGGACCAGGTAGTGCAGCTCATCCGTCAATGCGAGCTGTGGTGAGGTTTGCTGTGTCTGTCAGCGTTGTGTCCAGAGCTTACCAGGAGACAGGCCAGTACATCAGGAGACATGGAGGAGGCCGTAGGAGGACAACAACCCAGGAACAGGACCGCTACCTTTAGCTTTGTGCAAGGAGGAACAGGAGGAGCATTGCCAGAGCCCTGCAAAATGACCTCCAGCAGGTCACAAATGTGCATGTGTCTGCTCAAATGGTCAAATGGTCCCCATGAGGGTGGTATGAGGGCCCAACGTCCACAGGTAGGGGTTGTGCTTACAGCCCAACACAGTGCAGGACGTTTGACATTTGCCAGAGAACACTGATTGGCAAATTTACCACTGGCGCCCTGTGCTCTTAACAGATGAAAGCAGGTTCACACTGAGCACATGTGACAGACGTGACCGAGTGTGGGGATGCTGTGGAGAACGTTCTGCTGCCTGCTACATCCTCCAGCATGACCGATTTGGCAGTGGGTGAGTAAAAGTGTGGGGTGGCATTTCTTTGGAGGGCTGCACATGTGCTCGCCAGAGGTAGCCTGACTGCCATTAGGTACCGAGATGAGATTCTTAGACCATATGCCAGTGCGGTCGGCCTTGGGTTCCTCTTAATGCAAGACAATGCTAGACCTCATGTGGCTGGAGTGTGTCAGCAGTTCCTGCAAGACGAAGGCATTGATGCTATGGACTGGCCTGCCTGTTCCCCAGACCTGAATCCAATTGAGCACATCTGGGACATCATGTCTCGCTCCATCCACCAACCCCACGCTGCACCACAGACTATCCTGGAGTTGGCGGATGCTTTAGTCCAGGTCTGGGAGGAGATCCCTCAGGAGGCCATCCGCCACCTCATCAGGAGCATGTCCAGGAATTGTAGGGAGGTCATACAGGCACGTGGAGGCCACACACACTGAGCCTCATTTTGACTAGTTTTTAGGACATGACATCAAAGTTGGCCTGTAGTGTGTTTTTCCAAATCAATTTTGAGTGTGACTCCAAATTCAGACCTCAATAGATTAATAAATTTGATTTTCCATTTATAATTTATGTAATTATTGTTTTTTTTGTCAGCACATTCAGCTATGTAAAGAACAAAGTATTTAATTAGAATATTTAATTAATTCAGATCTAGGATGTGTTATTTTAGTGTTCCCTATATTTTTTTGAGCAGTGTATATTAAGACATATTTTCAGAGAATATTTCTTTAAAATAATTTATTTTAAAATATAAGTTCCCAAAAATTAAGTACCAAAAATAAAAAAGCATCGTCTCTCAAACACATTTATTTGTAATTAAGTATCACATCATGGCATAAACATACTTTGGCACACTTTTTAGCGAGACCCATAATATGTACCAACAAGTACATATTACTGCAGTTTATAAAAGAAATGAACACTAGAGGCAGTAGTGACACCTTTTATTCCTTTTCACACAAATTTAAGTTTCGATTAATAAAGTGTAATTTTCACACAGTAACTTGAAGAACATCATGTGACTTATGAAACCATATGCTGGGAGATTTGAAAACTGATGCTTTTGAATGTTAGCATCAGACATGTCCAGCTTCATATCTATGAGTTTTCATAGATGGTAGGTTTGTTCGTTACAGAGTACAGAGAGGTGATTAATTAACTAACCCTCCTTAACTAACTTAATCCCTTTTAACTACAATTCGACAAAACCGTTCAAATCTGTGTAAAAGGAAGTTGAAATGGCACGGTTGCAACAACAGATGCATTTTTATATGAGTTTTGCATTTGTTAACATTGTCAGGTAGGTCACAGGTTGGATTTGGTGTAGGGCATATTTTCAACATGATAGAGCATTAACTTGTATGAACAGTTTTGGATTTTTAATGTAATAAAAAACAGCAATATATACCTATTTTGCGCCATAAAAATTGTGTTGCGCAAAAAGTGCACAGAGGTACATATTTTTATGAGAACAGGTTGCACATTTGAATATCATGTTTATGGTCACCTGACATGCAGGTAAACATAAAATATTTAATTGATATTTATCTGATTCTGATTTAATTCAGTCATTAATTATTAGCTTTTCCATTAAACTTGATGTCATGTTTTATGCACTAAATGTTTTTAATTACATCAAATGTGATATATATATATATATATATATATATATACAAGTTTGATCAAAAGTAATCTAAAAGTAATTAAAAAGTAGTCTGATTGCTTAAAGTGTAATGTATAACATTACTAACTACAATTTTTGTTAATTTGGAATCAGCAACGGATTACAATTTGTAAGCAATCTACCTAGCTCTGATAAATGTTTTGAAATGTTATAAGTACAAAGAAATGTGGGCTTGTGTCTGTCTATATATGTGTGCGTGTGTGTCAAAGCAGGTATTTGTATGTGCACCTGCAGTTCACGTCTATAACAGCCATCTGCTGGACATTAGAGAGGTGACGGTGGGTCACTGTTTCACTGTTATTCAGGATTCAACTGACTCTCAGCACAGTACACCAGAGGCTTGCGTTTAATGGCGAACTAGGGAGAGGCTGAATGACTCACTTAGACAACAAAAAAACAAGCCTGAATCATACATATACAGTTATCAAAGAATGAAAATATTTACAACTTGTAGTATCTCAGAGTGACACATTTCTTTTCCTTGTTTATTTTTTCTGCCAAAGGCATCACTAAACCCTGTGGCAACTGAAAAGGATGGTAACAATTCCTATTTACAAATTGGCTGTTTATTAGTGCTTATAAAGCACATATTCTGCATGACCATATTCTACACCCCTAAACCTACTAATACCTAAACTAAAAAACTACCTTAATAACTATTAATAAGCAGCAAATTAGAAGCTTATTGATGTATAATTAATAGTTCATTGTTTCTTAATAGTGAGAATTGTACAAAAGGTGTTATGGGAAAAATAATAAAAACTTTTTAAAGTAAGTTGTTGCAAATCTTAAGTGAGTATTGCGTGAGTATATCAAACTAATTAATATATGAAACTGCAAATTAACCTTTTAAAGTGAACAACAAACCTCAGGTTTCTCATATTTTACAAACACTACAGAATACAACACTTCCATTTTTTAATACTTGCAAAACTAAAATATCAAGTTCAATACATGATAGCAATTCATAGCAAATCACGATTAATCAATTGACAGCACTAACAACATGGCATGTTGTTATCGAGGTTTGTGTTTGGATTATTAAGAAGATGGAAGATGCAAACATGAACCAGATAGACCAAGATTTCTAAGATGTCCAGGACCTCCAGCAGAGATATAGGCCAACAACAAAACAAAGCAGTATATTTAATTGTACACATGGAGTACTTTTTATCCCTGTGATCACCAAACCTATCTTGTGTGATTGTTGCTAAAAAAACTCATTGTTTAGTTTCACCTAACCATAGAAGCCATTTAAAGTTCCAGTCGTGTCTGATAACTGAACATGCTGGAGGTTTTTTTTTTGCATGAGCTAGGAGAGTTTTCTTGAAACCCTCCCAAACAACATATGGTGATGTACAGTAGGTGCTGTTTGATTTTTAATGTTTTCTGACCTTGAGACTAAACTATTCCCTGCAATTCTCCAGCTGTGATCCTTGGAGAGTCTTTAGCCACTCAAACTCTCCTTCTGACCGTGTATTAGGGCAATATAGACACACATCCTCTTCCAGGCAGTTTTGTAACATTTTATGTTGATTGTAAATTCTTAATTATTTCCCTGATGGTAGAAATGAAAATGCTCACTGCTCTTTTCTTAAAGCCACTTAAACCAATTTGTGAAGCTATTATCTTTTGCTGCATATCAAAAAATATATTCTTTGGTTTTTCTCATTGTGATGGATGAATTTGGCCTTTGTTTTCCCTCGTAATTACATTTCTGTGAAACAGGAAAATTGTGAATATTAATGGGAATATACTTAAGAGATATTTTACTCATGAGAATTTCTAGGGGCGCCAATAATTGTGTCCAACATGTATTGAGAAAAACATTTAAACATATGATATATAACATTTACAAGTTTTTCTGAATTGCTTTAAATAAAAGAGCAAAAGGATTAACAATCCAGATTAATCCAGCCTTCATATTTACAAAGGGTGCAAATACTTTGTTCATGCATTTACTTTTAGTCAAAATTAATTAAATTAATTAATGATTTAAATTATTGATGATTTTTTGATGATCCTCTTCCCTTGTTTAAAGTATAGCTTTAGCATATAGTATAGCATATTGTTGTGTAACAACGCTATACTACAGTGGCTGTAGTAGCATTTAAATTCCCTCCCTTGTCATTGAGCCCCATCTCAGCGGAACCCTACATATCTCAGGAGAAAGTGTCTTTAAGTTCAAAGTGGCGTTTCCAGGAACCGTGGCCTGGAGATCACTCAGGAGGGGTGTAGCTTTCAGTGTCCTGCAGGGAAGGGCTGAAGGGTGGCGGAGTTCTCACTGCTCACTTTGCACCTCTTTCCTTGTGGACTTTCTCTCTCATGCTGCCTGTTCCTCTCGCTCAGCGTCTTTATCTCTCGAGCTGTTCATTTCACTCTCACGCTCTGCCTTCCATGATCTATTTGACTCTGTTTGCCTGTCTCACAAACTCTTTGCTTTTCTCCCACTCACGCTGTCTGTCTTCATCGCTCCGTCCGTCTGTCTCCCTTGAGCAACTCAAACTGGCTGAGCTGAGAATTTCATAGTCGTACCGTTAAGTCACTTCATTAAAGTTAAACAAACAAGCCGCCAGAAGCTCAGAGAGGTAACACGATATTCAGCCCAATATCATGAATTCAGATTATTCTTTGGGCTAAAGTGAGTTTTCACCACACATTTCTGCCAGTGCATAATAAAGAAACTGTGGCTGTCTGCAGATCGTTCCAAGAAAAACATTGTTTAGCAGGCCAGTGATTGTGTACTGACAGGCAGGAGTATTTTCCTGGGAAAACTATGCCTGTAGGTGCATTGAACAGTTGGTGTGTTGGAAAAATTGTGATGGTGCAGACAAGAGGAGAGATATTGTTGTTGCTCCCACACATTTTTGGAGATCTCCTGCTTATAAAAACCTCCAAAGAATTTATCGTCGGTGTAACGCAAGGCCTTAAAGCTGACAAAACTGAAAAATATTCAGATGTCTTTAGCTCTAAGTACCCCACTTGAAACGTATGGGTCACACAAATTTTAATACCTCAGACAACCAGTGCTTGACCCCAAACACAATCTCTCTTTCTGTATCGCTCCCTCGCTTCCCCCAGCTGCAGAATTGAGGAGTGTTGGTGGGAGGACGTTGTGGCTGAGCTTCCCTCGAGTGCAGGCTGCAGAGCCAGCGGGAGCATCCGTCCCCTTCCTCTGTTGTTTTTGGCATGGGACGTCGTCCCCTCCCCTGCTCACGCTCTCTCAGCCTACAACCCCCAACCTCTGCCTATTACCCCGACGTCCCATATTCATCCCCACACACAGCTGTAGCACTCTGAGTGACCCCAACTGTCATCACACACACTCCAACAAGCATGCATGCAGTAATATAGGCTAGCTCAAGTTTAAACAGATCAAGTATGGCCAAGTATGCTGATAACTAAAGTTCATACAGTAGGTACAGCCCAAGACTGCTTAACGACATAGTTGCGCATCTTGTCAGTCTTACTTTGAGCCACATTCACTATGCAGAGTCGTTATTCACTGATAAGTTGCGCAAATTCTGGTTCATTATCAGCGTGATTTTGCGCAGCTCGTCAGTGAACAATGGCTTTGCATAGTAAATGCGGCTCAATGTAGGACCACGCACCTGATGGAATTTACCGCTGATTACAGAACCGGATTTACTGACAAGATGCGCAAAACATATCGCGCAAGGATTGTCCTGCAGCCCTAACAACATTGTCATAGCAAACTGTGAGATATGTAAACTTGGGATTGCAAGACGTGGAAAAACCTGAGAGTTTGAGGAGAGAAAAAAATGTCCTGAGCCTTCGCACAGCCAAGATAACACAAATTAAACTTTTTTTTTTTTTTTTGTGCAATTTACTGCTGCACTAAAGTCCAAAAGTGAAGAAAAATTATGTTATTTATACTTGATAGTTCAAGCTACCTCATAGAAGTGCTCTGTTTGTTAACAGAGTTGTATGTTAAAATAAGTTGAATTAAATAAAAAAAATAATGAACATCCTGTATCTGTTTCTTCACTCTTCTTTATGCTTTCTTTATGTATTATAGAAGTATCGGATCAGGACTCGGTATTGGCAGATACTCAAAATCAAATGACTTGTCCTCGGACTCGAGGGCAAAAAAACCTGATCGGGACATCCCTATGCAATTATGCCAATTCCTTTATGCAGTGTGTAATGTAGCTATATGTGAATGTAAACAATCTTCAAAGTTGTAATTTCGAAAGTGCATGTTACTTAAAGTTCCTCTTCAGGAACTCAAGCCATGTCGACGAGACGCTATGGGGAACGCCTCCACCGTGACGGCTCTGAATAGTATGTGTAATCAGTCCGATGGATGGGCGAGACATAGTCGAGTCATAGGTGGGTGCTGTCATTGGCCAGGAAGTATAAAAGCACGCGGAGTGCAGCCGGCTTCATCTTTTTGTCATTCAGCAAGCGCTCTGTGTGTGTCAGTCTATTTGGTGTTGTCTGTCTATTATCACTCCTTATTTAAAAATGACAAGTGAAGGCAAGGGCAAGAGCTGGCAGCATTTCGAGCTGTGTTGTTCTCTTCCCAAACTAAAAAAAATAAAAAATACGGGTGGAGAAACACACACTTTGAGTGTTGTCTGCTCGAGAGAAAAGCACGCACAGTCAGCTCCTCTCAGAGGGCTCTCTTTGGGGGAAGAGCCTTCACCAACGTTCCACATGGTGCCAGCCCCGCTCTCACCGAGGTGGATATGGTGGCTGTGCTTGGGGAATCGCGGTGGGATTGGGTAGGAAACGGGCAATCCCTATCCTCTTCCTTTCTCACCAGATCTACTTACAAAAATGAACAAGCATGTTGTCTATCTTTATTATTAATGGATGAATGATGAGCAGCATTCTGGGAAATGGAGCTCGCCCTGTCAGCTCTCGAGGGGGCTGATAGTGCTTCTCTCCACTGCAAATGTTCCGCCCCCGCCCTACACATATGCGAGGAGAGTTTCAGAGACTGTTGGGTCTGATGGCAGCTGCGTCCAATGTGATACCTCGTGGCCTGCTATATTTAAGACCCCTACAGTGGTGGCTCAGGACCAAGGGTTTTTCCCCGTTGGAGATCCTTCTTCATGTGATCAAAGTGTCATGCCATGTGTGCCTTGAAATGTGGAGGAAACCTTTGTTTCTGCTTCAGGGCCGGTGCTGGGAGCTCCCTGTCATATGCTATGATGATTAAAAATGAAGTGATCATTTTAAATGTTAAACTAAAACCGCCAGTAGGTGGTGCTAAGTCACTGTTTTAAGTGAGACATCGAGTCATTTTTTTTAACAAAGCAAATTGCTGTATTCATGAATGGCTAACTGAATCATTGACTCACGATTTGTTCAGAGCCACAGATTCATTCACAAAAATAGCCTAGCCTAAAGGACGTCTTGATTGATGTGAACGCCAGCAGACAAGAATAATGCCTCAGAATTCTTGTGGATTGTTGTGGATTAAACATCGCTGAAGACATTCATTGCCATGGATTTTATTTGGTTACAAGAAAAGGTAGGATATGGATTTAATTGCAAAGCAACACCGTAACTTAAATGAGGCAAACTTTATTATATGGTAAAACAAAGACAGAGCATTTTAAAACAAAGCCAAACACACTAACAGGTGTTACGGTGTTGTAACCTTATTTCTCTAGGGCTTTTGGAAGTTAACTTTCGACTAAAATTGAAGTTACGGCCCTTTGCCTTTGCACGGCAGTATTGGCTTACCACAGTGGACACATAGTTGGTGGAGACCCCCTAGTTACACGTTTCCTCTGCTGAGGCCTCCAGTACAATACCAAGTCCCTATGTGGAATCTGGCTGTGTTAGAGGCCCTCCTTTTGAGCCCATAGAGATCCAGGCCACATCAGCCCCTTCATCCGCACCTGGAGGTGCGTTTTGAGGGTCCCTGCGGTCACACTACAGTCGATTGTACTGCAGGACTTCAGGACTTCCTCCCTTCAGGGAGCCAGGCCAGAAGAAACTATTGAGGATGCCAGCAATACTGCTTATGAGTTCTCTGGTCTCCTGCCACTGCTAGGTGTCAAGGCTCATTCAACAAGGAGTGTGGCGGCCTCCAAGGCCTTAATATCTGGGGTCTCTGTACTGGAGATCTGTAACGCTGCAGGATGGTCTACCCCACACATGTTTGTCATGTTCTATGGACTAGACTTGCAAGCCTCTCCAGGCTCTTCTGTTCCCTCTCCCCAGCTGTATAAACAGGGATTTGCAAGTCTGAGGGCGTAGGCATCTCATTCCCCATAGCATCTCGTTGACGCCGCTCAAGTTCCTTAAGAGGAGCGTCTCAAGGTTAAATATGTAACCCTAGTTCCTCGAAGAAACGAGAAGGGGCACTTCCGGCATCCCTGCCTGCGCTTGCTTCATGACATTTGAAGCTGAAGCCGGCTGCACTCCACGTGCTTCCTGGCCAATGACGTCACCTGCCTATGGCATCCTGCCCATCCATTGGACTGATTACAAATACTATTCAGAGTCGTAAGGCTGGAGGTGTTCCCCATAGTGTCCTGTTGACACAACCACTCCGTCATTAGCTGTGTGCTTAGGGTCATTGTCTTGTTGGAAGGTGAACCTTCGGCCCAGTCTGAGGTCCTGAGCACTCTGGAGAAGGTTTTAATCCAGAACATCCCTGTACTTGGCCGCATTCATCTTTCCCTCGAATTGCAACCAGTCGTCCTGTCCCTGTAACTGAAAAACACCTCCAAGGCATGATGCTGGCATCAACATGCTTCACCATTGGGACTGTATTGGACAGGTGATGAGCAGTGCCTGGTTTTCTCCACACATACCGCTTAGAATTAAGGCCAAACTGTTCTATCTTGATCTCATCAGACCAGAGTCCTTGGATTCCTTCAGGTGTTTTTTTTTAGCAAACTCCATGCAGGCTTTCATGTGTTTTGCACTGAGAAGAGGCTTCCGACAGGCCACTCTGCCATAAAGCTCCGACTGGTGGAGGGTTGCAGTGATGGTTGACTTTCTACAACTTTCTCCCATCTCCCGATTGCATCTCTGGAGCTCAGCCACAGTGATCTTTGGGTTCTTCTTTACCTCTCTCACCAAGGCTCTTCTCCCCCGATAGCTCAGTTTGGCCGGATGGCCAGCTCTAATGGTACGTTCACACCAGATGCAAATGAAGTGTTAAGCGCGAGTGATTTACATGTTAAGTCAATGCAAAGACGTGATTAGACATCCTGCAGCACCATTCGCATTAAGCAAGCAGAGCGAAAGACGTGATTCGCATGAATGATGCGGCGCAAATTGAGTGTTCGCGCATGCTCTAGTAGTGGTCTTGATTACTAGCAAGCGGAGGCAGAATTCCGAAACTATCAAAACAAAATCATCATCGCTGCATGTAGAGGAGCTGTATGACACATCTTCGTTTTTTAATAGAAACACGAATAAAAAAAAAATACTAGATTCATTAAACCAAAGTTTGCCTATTAGATATATCCAAAACAAATTTTACCTCATGTCTAACCACTACAGAGACTGGAATCGCGTGGCAGAAGCGTCCAACTACGTGTGAATAGTGTGATTTATTCGCGCAAGTCGCATCTGGTGTGAACGTACCATAAGAGATCTGGTCGTCCCAAATATCTTCCATTTAAGGATTTTGGAGGCCACAGTGCTCTTATGAACCTTAAGCGCAGCAGAATTTTTTTGTAAGCTTTTTTGTGCCTTGCCGCAATTCTGCCACTGAGCTCTTGTGGTAGCTCCTTTTGACCTCATGATCTTCATTTGCTCTGACATGCATTGTGAGCTGTAAGGTCTTAAATAGACAGGTGTGTGGCTTTCCTAATCAAGTCCAATCAGTATAATCAAACACAGCTGGACTCAAATGAAGGTGTAGAACCATCTCAAGGATGACCAGGAGAAATGGACAGCACCTGAGTTAAATATATTAGTGTCACAGCAAAGGGTCTGAATACTTAGCACCATGTGATATTTCAGTTTTTCTTTTTTAATAAATCTGCAAAAATGTGAACAATTCTGTGTTCTTCTGTCAGAATGGGATGCTGTGTGTACATTAATGAGGGAAAAATGAACATTTGAACAATTTTAGCAAATGGCTGCAATATAAAAAAGAGTGAAAAATTTAAGGGGGTCTAAATACTTTCCGTACCCACTGTATAATAAATATTACATTATTAGATTTCCATTAGAGCATTCAAAATACAGAACTGTGGCAATGGGCCTATAATTTCTGACGTGGATGACCAATCTCAACAGAATGGGCTATCTGATCAATCAGAGTAGAGTAGAGAAGGGCTTTAGAGAGACTGCTACGAACAAATAATTTGAGAATCGCTAGAAAATTAGGTGATATTAAACACATATTTTGCGTCTTGTGTTTTTTCACCTTGCATGCTATAGGAGAATACTTTTTTTGCACAATAGCATCAAAAATAACATTACTTAACTCTTCCATTCTTCACCCGTGACTTATTCTCTAAAATAGCAGAAGTCGCATCGCTCAATAAGGCTGCTCTATCAAATGAAGCCCCGCATTTTAATCAAAAGAGCTAATCCCTAATTGGTAAAGTAAGCACGTCACTGCAGCTGAACATTCACCTAATGTTCCCATTTGGTTATTTTTGGGAACTAAAGAAGAAAATTTTGGGAACCTAAAATTGTTAGCTGAGTACTTCACTATTATTGATCCCTTGTATGTTAATGTCCATGTTTTTTTTATGTACATGTGCAATCTTCCACAATTATGCTGATTATTAACACACTAAAGAATGTAAATGTAAAACTTTGGAAAGAATGCACTGTATGTTAGCTTGCTTATAATAACTAACTATACTTCTAAACACAGATCAAGATGCCGTTTGCAAATGTTTCTTGGAACTATGCTATCAGAAAACACAGAATGGTTGAATTATGAATGCATTAAGCTGGATTCACTTTCTGAATCAAATAGTGAAGCAGCATAATTGCAGCAATTGTTGTCATTACTGTATGTTACAGATACTGTGCTATTTATTTTAGTGAAGAAAGTCACTGTGTGTGTGTGTGTGTGTAGGTGGTCTGGCATGACATACCGAGTAATGATTTGGACATTGGAACAGTGTCTAATCTAAAAACATCAAGGAGATCATGGGCCTCTAACTGATTTATTTTATAAATTCATCAGTTTTACAGATATTTCATTAAATATTCCAAACTTTAGCACTGATAAAAAGGGAAATAACTTTAAATGACTTAACTATGTAAACAATGTATACTTTGTGTATATGGTGTATACAATATGTCTACAATGTATGCAGTACATGTCATGCTAAATAATGCTTTTACTGTATGAATATATAATTTATAATAAATAAAAAAAAAAACTCTACTGCTACTGTGTTATTTGTGTATAGCCTATCATCAACTAGTTGATAATGAATATGTTTATGAACAACCAGACCGTATCAGTGAGTAATACATTAGAAAATCAAGCGCATAAAATAATTAATGCCACAAACTATACACATTTTCGAAACAATTATATGAAAGCCATCTGATTGCTGTAAGCATAAGCTAACGTAATGGACTAATTTGTAACAGTAATGCTGGGTTTGCGCTACATGATTTTAGACCCGATTTTTACTAACCCACAGATTT
Organism: Enteromius afrohamiltoni; assembly: GCA_034779775.1. Lineage (NCBI taxonomy): Eukaryota > Metazoa > Chordata > Actinopteri > Cypriniformes > Cyprinidae > Enteromius > Enteromius afrohamiltoni. Next base: position 9,055,268 of record JAUYWG010000051.1, read on the forward strand.
CCGGAGACCAGGCTTAAACCCAATAGATGGCATCTGAGGCAAGTGTGCGAGACAGTGCAGTACAGTTATTTTAAAATAATGTTTTTGTTGTGGTGCTGATGATTCCAAAACTGTTCAGGAAACAGGCTATATGCATCACAATAAAAACACTTGGCTTCTTTTTCATCCTGACATTGTGAACATTTAATGTTATACATTATGTTTTAAAAAGCTCTCTCTATAAGTGATGTTTGCTTGGTTGCTTCTGCTTTTTGGTCCAAGAAGAATATAAAGTCAAAACCACCATCTTCTCTGTTGTTCATCCTGTCACATCCAGACCAGCACAGCCGTCTTCAATGAAAGCACTCATTCATAGTCCAGTCCTCAGATCCAGACAGGCTAGATCTGCCTATATTCATCCTCACCTCTCTAATCTTCTCCCCATATCCTTTCTCTTTTGTGGGCCAGACAGGTCCTATCAGGAGCCGATATGATGTCTGGAGTCTGCCTCTCATCATGATGTTAGTTTATTTGAGGGCCTGAATGTAATGAGAAAATGTTAACCCCCTCCAGCAAACAGTATCTGAAAATCACTTACTTTATTTTATTTTCTTAAACCCTATTATCCTAGTATATGTGGTAAAAATCCATTCACCCATCCATCCATGCATCAACCCACCCATCCATCCTTATTTCTGTTCCTCTATCCATCCATCCAGCTGTCTGTCTGTCTGTTAATTCATCTAATCCATCTACCCATCAATCCATCTCTGTTCATTCATCCATCCACCCATCCATCCATTCATCTGTTCATCCATCCAATCTAATCCATCCCATCCATCCATCTCTGTTCATTCATCCACCCACCTACCCATGCATCCATCTCTGTTCATTCATCCACCCACCCACCCATCCTTGCATCCATCCATCTGTTCAACAATCGAATCCGTCCACCCATCCATCCATCTCTGTTCCTTCATCCACCTATCCATCCATCTCTGTTTATTCATTCATACACCCGTCCATCCATCCATGTTCATTAGGGATGTAATGGCATCAAAATTTCACGGTACGGTAATACCTCGGTATGAATGGCACGGTATGGTATTTATTGAATCATTTACATTTTGAAAAACAAAACTAATTAAGAGGCTCAAGTGCCATAACATGTCAATGACACACACATTAGCCATCTATCTGTAAACTTTGAAACAGGAACTTCAATTTTAATCACAAAAAATTATTGAACCTTCCACACTTCCGCTTTAGATTGCTAGGTGACGTCATATATCAATTTGCATATTCATTACGTCAGTGCATCATATTATCTTGCATCTCTGTGGTCACATTCTGTTATTCAATGCCCCCTAATTCTCAATATAACTGTTTTCACTGATATTTTTAATGGTTTCTGTTGTCAGAAAAACGGAATGAATATGAAATAGTGACTGAAATGCACCCCATTATAAGGCCTACTGAACTAGCTCTACCCTACAAGATATTAATCTAGATTAAAATCCTTATTAATAATCGTTTATAATTATATTTATAATTCCTAATAATGAAATCAAGTACACATAAGATATAGACAGTGGCTATGCTGTGATTTTGACTCTATTTGCATGTAAATTGAGTTAGAAGCAATATAATATCTATTTTAACTGAAAGCCCTGCTCCTCTCAGCCTCTCGCTGAACAGAACAGACGCAGAGGGAGGTGTGTAACGTTACACGCCGTGAAAACAAGGGCTCGCGCGGCAGTACTGGAGACTCGCTGAGGTTTGTCCAAGAAGTCTCTAGATTTCTCTAAATGTCACCAAGGGGGTCTGAATAGTCGCTTAATATAGAGACAAAGTCGCTAAGTTGGCAACACTGATCTGTATTGACAACAGACCGCAAATAATTTTGTATTGTATTTACAATGCCGTCACATCCCTAATGTTCATTCATCCACCCACCCATCTATCCATCCATCCATCTCCATTCATTCAACCACCCACCCCAAGAGTGAACACCCAAACAGACAAAGATTGTTCCTTTCACATTGCTGTTAATGCAGTTATTAATAATAATAATGCAGTTATTGGAGCCCTCATGGTGTGCTTTAGAGCAGTGCTGGATCTGTCCTTGCACTCTGTGCAGCGGGAGGAGCTGTAAAATATCAGATTCTTGGACTTCTCGATATTTGAGTCAGAGCGTGAATCATCATCACATACTTAGTGCGAGTCAAAATCCTTACTCACTCAGCAGTCCTGCACAGGAAAATCGATTATATGCCACGTGTGTGGTGTTAGATGTATAATGTGAATCCAGGATTTGTCTTTTAAGAGGCCCATAGAGCTGACATAGAACTGCACAAACATTGGACTGAGCCGAACCAAAGTCCCCTAACATTTTTATCAATCCCCTGCACTAGCTGCACAAATTGTGCAACAACTTTAAATTATGCAAGAGGTGAGTATTGGACATCAACAAGATAATTTATGTCCCCTTGGTAGGGCTGCAGCCCAAGTGTTATAGGATTCTCTGCTGCTTGCTCAAAGACCTTCAGATATACTAGTGTGCTGTAATTTTGTCCCTGGGTAAAAACATGAAGCATCACGGGGTGGAAATGAGAGATTTTGTTTATTCTTTGTCTTAAGATACTTCTGCTTTAAAATGTGATAAATTCAAATTATTCTCAGGTTAAATGTGTAAACTGTAAAAAGTTGTATTGGATACCTGCCAGTCTTCCAAATCAGTATGGATTTCAAGATAATTTGTGTTATTATCTAATTTAGTTTACTGGCAGTTAAATTCAAGCATTTGTAACTCTAGTATTACGAATTTGGTAATGGACAAACTTTAACCAGAATATCACGACCCCTGGTGGAGGTCGTTGATCAGTTCACTTTACATAAACAAAACGATAAAATTACAAATCTGTGCAGTGTCACAGCGGACAATACTTTATTGATGTGTTAAAAGTACCTAGATTCTGATCGTTTACGCTTGGCATGTTTAGGTTGTGTGTAATGGTTTGGGTTTTAAATGGTTCTTGCAAGTAAAAGGCTGTCACAATCAGGATAGAAAATGTTATATATAATAATTAATTTAAATTTGAATCCTAAAATATTATTTCGAATTATATCAGATATTTTCAGACATAATTCTACATTTATCATTCCTAACTGATTTCTAAACACAAACCAAGCCGAAACCTGGTAGTCTAGATGCCTATATATTCATGTGTTAGCCTTTTAGAAATTTTTGGACAGGGTGTTTTTGGTTTTGTTTTGTTTTGTTTTGTTTTGTAGACGAAATGTTGTTGTGAAGTTTTTAAAGAACATGTTCGTGTGGTGAAACAACAACCACTAACCGAATACTGTAGGTTATAAGTTTCTTTAGAAACGCACTGACTGTACAATGCTTTAAAACCTAATTAAAGCACAGCGAATCCTAACAGTCGGTTGAGCATGCAATTCGCTATTTTTTCTGCTCACCAAAGAACTGTCAGACTTGTCAAGGAAAATATCTCGAGTTTAAAAGACCCTCCTTCTCGCGTCTTAAGCCTTCTTGGCCAATCGTCTCTCGTCTCCCAAACACTTCACCAGACTATAAGAGCTCCCCAACTTTTTCCTTTCAACCCAACTCAAAGTTGCTCGGAATCCCGCATACCAAGTTATTTCCCCCCAAATAAGCACTGCACGCTTGGAATTGTACTTCACCCACATGAGGGAATAACTTCGCACGCGCTTTCAGCAGACTTGAACGAGATGCCCGAAGAGCCCGCGCGAGACTCCTCCAGCTCCCCCGTGTCTCCCGCGGACAGCCTCAGCAACAGCGACGGAGAGACCGACAGGCCACCGAAGAGGTGCGGAAGGAAAAGACGGTCTAGCAGGAAAAACGGGGAGGACTCCGATAGCTCGACTCTTGGGAAAAGGGGGAAAAAGTCTAGCAACAGCAGCAACAGCCCTCAGTCTTTTGAGGAGCTGCAGACGCAGCGCGTGATGGCGAACGTGCGCGAGCGACAGAGGACGCAGTCGCTCAACGAAGCGTTCGCGGCTTTGCGCAAAATCATCCCTACTTTACCCTCCGACAAACTGAGCAAAATACAGACGCTAAAACTCGCCGCCAGGTACATCGATTTTCTCTGTCAGGTTCTACAGAGTGACGAGCTGGACTCCAAGATGGCAAGTTGTAGTTATGTTGCTCATGAGCGTTTGAGCTACGCGTTCTCGGTTTGGAGGATGGAGGGCGCATGGTCCATGTCTGCATCTCACTAGTGTGCAGGGAAACTTTTTTTGTTGTTTTCAAATGGTACGCTTTCACAATATCCCTCGTCTTTGTAAACACTTGAGTAAGATCTCTCAAAACATTTACTTCATTTTACACGTTTAGTTGGAAAGCCAACAGCTGTTGCATGTTTTTTCAACTCGTCTGGATTTGTTTACTATCAGCATGGCTTTAAATTACACACTGCCTCTCCCTATAGAAGCAATAACGCAAACTAAATAATTAAGTATGGTCAAAATGTAGCTCAAGTCTAAAAAAGGTTGAGAAGTTGGCTATTGCATGTAATGGCACTGAATGGTTTACCAGTACGGCCTATTGTAGCAAATTTTTCAGCAGTCGATTACAATTTTTTTTTCTCTCAAAACAAATAGGATACTGTAATTAAAGTTTTGCCTACAGCAAACATTGTCCCGCCTAAATCATGCTATTATTCGCAGGTGAAAGCCAAGAGCTGGGAAAACTCGAGGACCAATGCGCCGACACAATGCTAGATTCCTTCATAATCTTGGGGAAAACTGCAAATGTTCCAACAGAGGTCATGGCTATTATCGAGAGAAGGCCACGGACAGCGAATTGCTGCGCGTGCGCTGCATACGGACTTCCTCGCGAGTGTTATTATTGACGACGAATGTTGGAAATGTGTGCATATGCATGTTTTTCTGTTTTTTGTTTAATTGAAGACTCGGTTGTGCATAGCTTTCTTGGAGAAAGTGAAATTGCATCGCAAGGACTGTCGATGAGAAAACGGGGAATGAAGCCTCTAGTTCGAATCCTGTGCAAAATATAAAGATTTAGTACGATTCTATTTATTTATTGATGACACACTTTTTGAAATGAAGGCAAATGTATCCTGTGTCGAAATGCATTCCTATTTTTTTGCTACTTTTGTAAATAAATGTGTATTTCTGTAATAAAGATGAAGAACTTTTAAGAAATAGGTGACGTTAGTATCAAAATTTATTCACATTATTTTTGTGCATACGGTTTTGAAACAATTACGAAACATTTGTGAGTGGAAAAAAATACCGCCCGTTTACTTTTATTATGACGAATAATTTTAATCGAAAAACAATTACACGGGTTGGTTGACATAGGCCAGAAAATCAGAGACAAAAATACGTCAATTGAAGCTGAAAAATAAAAACATAATACGTTATGTTTTTATCTAAACAATAATGTGTTGTTTTATTACTTTTAGTAAAAAAAGTCCATGTTTTAGTTCAATACAGACTATAGGCTGTTGTAATAAATACAACACAGTTTAAAAAATGTATATAAAGAAAATTGTGCATCAGAAAGCATTTTAAATGACACTGCATCATTTAAAATAGTCTTTAACGATTTCATACGAGTGTGATGAAATATCAAGTTTATTCCTATGGGTCTGGTTAATTCTGACTTCTGATTTAGATTGACATTTTAAGCCGGAGTTATGGACGTTATAGGTTCAGCAATATGTACCCTATTCATATGAGAGAAAAAAAGGCAAGAAAATAGGATTGTATTCATGGCATGTACCCCTAAAAGTGTTTTTTTTTTTTTTTTTTACAGTTGCACTATATCATTTTCATCCAGCTAAAGCTTCCCAAAAGCACACGTGCGTCACAAGGTCAAATCCTTGGGGATTGCAATGGGTGTATATCCAGAGGCTGCTCCAAAAATACTGTGTGCAGGGAAAAAAGACTCACTAGTTTTATCTTTAGTTTTTCTATTGTCCAGTTTCACTCATTTTATTAAAAAAAGTGCTTTGCAATGTAACCACACCCAGATCATTAAATTACATCAAATTATTAATTTATATGAACAAAAGCCTAAAATGCGTTTTGTCTGGCTGTGACCCGTGGGATATTTTTGCTTCATTCGTGGTTTGTATTTGGCATTGAACCATTATGTAGTATACCGTCAGTTGCGCTTGGTTTTATATGAAGTCTGGGAAAGTATTTTGGAACCATGGAATATTTGAAATAAAAGCACGCGCACGTTTGAAGGTGTGTAATTGGGTTTTCAGGCATGTGCGGAATTCCCAGATGTCTATGAAACTGAAGCTGCCTTCAGCAGGACATGGGAAGGTGGGGTGGATGAAGCTGGCCTGTATGCCGAGCAACTGTAATGCTAGCCTAAATAAAAATCCCCCCGAGAGACATACAAACAAAAACGAATAATTTATTATGGACAACTTACTCTAATATTGGTTTAAATAATAGTACACACTTTTATTTTAGCGCGGACGCCATAAAAATCCCGGTGAACTTCAGGAGAAAACTGGACCAAAGTTTGAGTTCATTTCCACTTGTAAGGCATTTGGCAGATGGATGTTAGAGGCACACGAATGAAACTTATTTTGAACAGATGTTAGCATTTTAGAGTCACGTGAATTGAACAGATGTGAAGATGTCGAGGTCCGCCTTTAAATAGACTATACTGAAAATCTTAGAAACAAAGCGTTGGCTTTTCTTGAAGGGATAGAGCCCGTGGAGTGACTCGAAGTATACACGGCGAATTTAAGCTTTTTGCTCTAAATCACGGCCCGTGGGATCCATCCAGAAGAACGCGCGTGGGAGTTTCCCAAATAAAGAAAGCCGTGTAGAATTGCTGTTCTGACAGGTACTGTACATGACGGTGCTGCTTTTCCGACATCATTGTGCATATGTTTAACGTCCGTTTGTTTTTACGTCCTGTCGAGTGTGTGGCTTACTTGTAGTCTAGGTCCGGAAAAAAAAATAACATCTAGTTTTAAACCGTGATATTTTGACATTCAGCTGTTCGGATAATTCTGCTGTAGCCTAGTGTCGCATTTAATCACAGCTTGCTTTTATTCTGACCTGATAGACTAACGATTTTTGACTCGTAAAGCTGCTCTGGTGTCCGTTAGCTTCCCTCACCAGTGTTATACAGAATTCATTTACTCTATTTTTTTTAAAACTATATACATATTAGCTAATTTATTACCCTTTCAGGTTCCTCGGGTCATTTATGAATGTGCCATTCGGCTCTTAATTACTCGAACATTAACAAAGCAAAGCAAAACTCACGTGAATGGGGTTGCCAGAGTTCTATTAAATGCGTATGAATTGTTTGTCGCGTGTAAACCGATACAAAAAACGTATCGCAATTATTTTTTTAAATATAGGGAGCTAATGCTTTGAAAATTAAATGAGCCTTTGTGTTGAGTAAAAACAAAACAAAACAAAAAAAGTGGAAAGGAGGAAGTCAAAGCGAGCACTTGTTCGTTTCCCCAGCTGTCTCGCTTAGGCTAAAGCTCCTACAACAACTGCTGGCAATTCACTTCATGAAGGAAAATCATTTTCCACTGAAACTGCTCCTGGAAACAGGTGCAACTTACAGAAGTGTGCTAGCTGCAACCGTTTTAAAAGCCATCGAGAACGGATGCCATGAATGATTGTTTACTGGATGCGCCGACAACAGGCCTATCTGCCTTTCATAGGGTAAACATAAAAACCGAGTGCATGCGTGGGCTGTGATTTAGCGGAAGTGGGCAGTGCAGAAACATGTTTTGTTTTTGTTAATACCGTTTATTTTTCCACAGGTGGAATTTTCAAAATAATTATTCCCATATGCAATAGTTTCCTCTCTTGATTTTAGGTATACCAATCCATTTTATGTTCCTCTGAACATTTTTATTTTAAAATGAGTGTTGGTCAGCGTGATTGTCACAATAATTAAGCTTTTTTATTAAATTGTGTCAAGGTCAAACGTTTGTGAATGTTGCGCTTGTGTTTGTAAAGAAATAAAAGTGCTTTTGAAAAACCATCTTGCATGCTTTAGTTTCTACATGAAAAGCTTGGGCTCTTTAGACGCAGGGACATTACTGAAGGGGGTAACATTAAGAGGTTATAATCTGGAGATGGTGCAGGGTTACAGTTACGCGAAGGTCAAGCCTTGTTCCTGGGAAGAGCTAAGCTTATATAAAACAGATACTCTACACCTTAAAAACCTTTAACGTCTGATTTCCCATCCGAACAAAGTGAGCTATAACACTGACGACACAATTCAATTTCTATATACTATAACAATTTAAGAGCCAAATATCTGATCACGAGTCATGAATATAAAAGCAGTCTTTATGTTTGTCAGTCTAATCAATGATTGAAAAATTAGAAAAGCCAAAACGTGAACCATAAGAATGAAAGAACTACGCACATCTGCTGTAAGAGAAGACAAAATATGTAATACCTAAATATATCTAAAAGCAAACCTCATGATCTGTTGTTTAATTTGATGTGTAACTTCATTTAGGAAGGTCTTTTCATTACAAAATGGCCTATAAATATTCTGAAATTGTTTGGTAAGAATAGCATCACAGGGAAAGCTGGCGTCTTTTAGCTTTTATAAATGAGCAAAGATCAACTGCTGCAGCCTGATGGTAGTTAAATTACAGTTAGGCTTAGTGGTGCAAGTGTTGCATTAAGAGTGACAGAGCATCAAAAGTCCCCTTTCAAACTCCTCTCAAGCGCCGAAGCCCCATGTTTACGGAATACTTAGCGCACGCCACCCAGGGAGCAGACAAGACACGCATCACGCTGCCGCTAGGGGATACACAATGATGTCACACACAGGAAATGGCCGGAGAGACTTGGCACCTCGCGGTGGTTGGCCCAGCATCCACTGGCTCAGGAGGGCTGCTGCGAAAATAAACAGGCAATCAGAACGCTGCACGAGAAGTACACAAATCCATTGTGGTGTTTCATGGATAATAAAGGCAGAGTTTTCACATCTAGAGTAGTGTTTATTTGTGCAATCTGCTTGTCCATAAATAGGCTTGTCTTTTGCAGGACGGATGAACAGAATGTGGAAGTTTTTGTCCCGTTTTTAAACTTTCCTGTTAGTGATGTTTTACTGGATGCTTAGCTGAAAGAGATTCGTAAACGGGTTTAAGAAATATATCCTGGAAGGATGGAAGTCTAAAATATGATTTTAAGCTACAGTCGTTCATATAAACATATATTTATTTAGTACATTTACTTCAATGACTCTATGAGGAAAGGCTTTCTCAAAAATGGCGCTGTACACACACACACACACAAAAGAGATTTGAAGAATGTTTTTTTTATATACAGTGTAAGTCAATGGGGTCCATAAGTTTGATCAAAACATTGACTTACGTTTCAGTCTTTGTACTAAAAATGTCATCTTTAATTCAATGTGTTACTTGCAGAATTACTAGCAAGTCTTTAATGAAAATAAATAAATACAGTGACATGTATCAATATCCGTAACATTAAACTAATCAAATCAAATAGACTTAACTAATTATAGTTAACCTTTGGACCCCACTGACTTTCATTATATGAACAAAACATTTACAATTCTACATTAATCTGATCTCCGTTGTGTTCCACAGAGAGGGTGAGCAAAGGATGACAGAACAATCACTTTAATAACATCAGTGCACTGTATTATTGATGTACTCAACTTCTGTTTTTTCATTGAACCGGTTCTTTAGTGACTACTTTCTGTTCATGATAAACAAAATACATCCCTAAGACAAAGATTCTCATGTTGTATCACTTAACACCATACTGCTCCGGGAAACTCCTTTGTTCTTCTGCTTGGCAGTAAAAGCCCCTCATCTGGATCCAACCTGTTATGAAGGAGAATATCTATATAGTGAAAATACTGCTAAATGCGTAATACAACTTGCGGCTCTGGCACGAAAGAATGCCGAAAAAGAGAACTGAACGTCAGCTTTCATGAACGAGACGGACTCATTACAATAGCCAATTTTTTGACGGACACGTTAAATAAACCCAAGTCCTTCCAGACATCTTAAAGCTTCCACAGAGCACTCTGTTAATATCCATAGATGTCAAAATAATGCACTTTTCCAGAATCATTTACTGGAGCAAAAAGTGAACCCTTAGGTATGTTATGATTGGCTCATCATTAAAGACCTCATGGTCTTTTAGCTTCAAATGTTCGGTACTAAGGAATCTTTCATACATTGAGAATTTGACAGTGTGTGACTGATGCTCTTAGCAGTCAAGCGGCCTACGTCACTTTCTCAGGCCCAGGGGCGATCACCCTAATGACACCCCCCACTCGCCCTCCTATGGGGTCGGCTCCTGAACAGCTACTAAGCTCCACAGAGTCATTAACCTGGAGCCCACCGGAGCTCTCAAACACAGGCCTATTTTCAGCACTATATGAGGAAGATAAGTGATGTGTTGTTTCTTGGGCATTACAATGATTCCCCTTTTCCTGCCTCTGCGTGTCAGGAAGCGTAACTGGGGCTAACAACAGCCTTGAGGTTAAAACAGGAGGGTCATAATCAATTAACCTCTACATCCTAATCAATGCTAATTATTTCCCATTTCATGCATTTAATTTGAAATTAGGTAGCTTGAGCTTAATGTTCTTATCTAGTTCTTCAAGTGTATTCAAGTGAATCTTCAAGTCTAAAAGACGTTAATAAAAAAGTGATGGCTGTATTATAAGTGTTATGTTTTTTGGTTGCTATGATAGAAAAATGATATCTGATATTCAGTCGTAACTTAAAATCTAAATCATACAGTGGTGATTTTATAGACTGCAAATATTTGTAAACTTTGCATGTATCTTAAAAGTTTTAAACAGTATAAAGTCAGTTTCTCTAAAGGTTGTTTGCATAAATGTGTGAAGTAAATGTTTCACATCAAATAGACTATAGCTTGAGATAATCTCTGACAATAAAACATTAATAGTATGTCTTAGCATTTAGATATATAGGCTAAACAAAGTGACTGGTTAGTGACTGGTTTTGTCCTGATGCTGTTGTACAGAGAGAATTGGTTCTGATGAAGACGCGATCTGACTCAACTTTTTAGTTCATTTCCCAGCCGGATGACTGTTATTATAATTCATATATGACTCAAAGGTGTCACGTTTCAGTCCGTCTGATATCAGTTCATAACATGAGATACACTGATCAGAGAAGCACGTTCAAAATTTTGATTGCTAAAGACAAAAGAACGAAAATGAAGATTATACATGAGATTGGAGCACGCTGCAACACTTTATTCTTTTGAATATTTTTAAGGATAATTTTATATTTGACAGTCATAGTACACTAGTGCTGTCAAACAATTAATTTTTTTTTTACATAATATGTTTGTACACTGTATATTTATGTATAAATAAATACAAACACATACGTGTGTATATTTAAGAAAAATATGTTGTGTATATATTTGATATATTTAGATATAATCTCTAAGAATATTAATATTTCAATGTATTACCATATACATATTTTATAAATATATACTGTATTCATATATATATATATATATATATATATATATATATATATATCATCACATTATAAATAATATTTATCATATATAT
>JAUYWG010000051.1:9073376-9088452 GCA_034779775.1 Enteromius afrohamiltoni
AAATTAACATTTAACATTTGTAATAGTACATCAAAATATTTTTTTTTTTACTTTGTTTATTTTTAACAGATACATTATCAAAATAAATTATTACATTAATTTTCATGATTATTAAATTATAAACTTATTAATACTAGAATAATAGCACATATAGCACAAAATTTAATCTACAGATATTTTACGAGGTCAACTAGATATTTAACATGCACTTGAGACTTCAGCAGTGTTTAGCTGTAGAGGTTTTTTTATAATTAGTCTCTGTATGGTAGTAAATAAATTACCAGACAAATCTGGTTGTAACAGACAGGGTATGGTGTGCACTCACCAAAACATCTATGCAAAAACACATTCATGAAAAATTAGCAAAAATAAGAAAAAAAAACTGCAAGTGTAGAAGAAGTTTATATCCAACTAAATATAACAAATAAACCCCAAAGGATTATTTAGTCATAATTTAAATACTGATTGAATTATGGAGACATGTCTGTTTATATGATTGTAATGTACAGGCAAGTGTTTCTAAACAACTCTCTGATGGGAAGTGAGTGAGTAAGCCAACCACCCACATCCAGTGCCTCCCTTTGGGAAACACCCACATTACAACTAGCAGCCAAAAATACCGAAATTTGGTCTTGTTATTATGATCACTTTTTTATTTTTTCCCCTCAGTTCCCCATTGTGCAATAGTAACACTACCATCTAGTGTGTGCAAGTCATAATCTAGATCATTGCTACTCTACTGCTTTTGCTTCACATACACTGCCAAACAAACAACAGTACAACAATTAGATATAAACAATATACATAGATAGATATATATATATAGATAGATAGATAGATAGATAGATAGATAGATAGATAGATAGATAGATAGATAGATAGATAGATAGATAGATAGGTGAGAACTTATTTCAGAAGAGTATTGTTGCTGAGACCCCTGAAGGGAGCAGCCGAAGGAGGGAGAGAGATACTAAAAACTACACTAAAAAAGGCAGCTGACCAAATGGACATGATCCTATAGGATGAGTTAGTATGAGCAGTGGGAGTCATGGAAGACACAGCTGTAAGCAGTAATCTCAGAGGAGAGAGCTGGGCTGCTATTTCAGGCCTCTTCAGAAGCAGAGGCAGGACTGTCTGCTTCCATCCAGCAGCGCACTAATGGGATGTAAATCCCGCTAGCGGAGTGGGCTGAGAGCGAACTGCAGGGAGCCCTCTCCAATCCGCCTCGCACCCCACACCGTCCTGATTGCCTTCTATTTTTACTCGCCGCTACAGCCTGTCACCACGGGAACGCTACCCTATCGCTGTGGAGGTGGAAGAACGATTGTTGGTGGGTTTAGTAGGAGGCTGTGATCGTGATGCCACGGGAGAACACATCACTCTACTCCACAAAAACAGCAGAGCGACAGGCCCAACACCTGCTTGATTTTTCCTCGCGCTGACACGCAGCCTGGAACCAGAGGCCAAGTCAAGCAGGAATATGTATGAGGCAACGACTCAACAGGCCCATAAATCAATCATATTATTACATTTGAAAGCAGCGCTGGAGGGCAAACGCTGCTAAGGTCTATTTATTGTGTTGTCTCAACCCAAAGACAAAGTTCGCTTCAGAGTTGTGCGGCTTAGCATGCATCTGATGAGAGCAAAGAGTGTATATATGTACCATATCTTCTATATGAGGATGTGCTTACCATGATCAATAACTAACACTCAACAAATAAAGTAAAAATGGCTAAATAAAATAGTTGCTTGTTGTTAATTATGGGAACTTATTACATGGCTTAAATCAATATTTCAGAGATGTTCGGTGATATAAGAGTCAGGATTATTATTGTTAAACGGAACTAAATCTATTTAAAAAATGTTACTTGAAATTAAATATTTTTAAATAATTTGAATTTAATCTCTCATTTTCATTTAGAGTAAGTTACAGTAGTAAAATAACTACAACTAAAATAATTAAAATAAATAAATAACACAACATTAAAATAAATAAATAAATAAAACATTACTATAAAACAAAAAATATCAAAATAAAGTGAAATTAGATGGAAGGAAACATAAGGACAACTATATTTTTACATAAAAATAATGCAGAACAGCTTCATGACTGGTAAGAAAAATATATGACTAGCAAATTTTACACTGTATTCACAGAATATTGTTAATAAGACTGTCAATTTTTTTTTATTTTATTTATCAGGATAAATACTGAAATATTTACACCTATACAATTTAAATGAATGTATTGTATATAAAAAATTATATTTAAATATTCTAAATTTTATATTCCTTATTTTAAGATTCAGATTATCATCTACCATCAACTTGCATGTGTGTGTAGTTCTGTATACATAATATATATATATATATACACAGCACACACACACATAAGTTATGTAAACAAAAACATTATTTGACTGCGCTAATATATATATATAAATCACTCATGCTTCCTTAAACTTTATGCATCTTTTGCAGTTCTTCTGAAGAATAGCTTAGTCAAATTTTTGTAAAAGCAATGTATTTGCACACACCTGATGCTGCCTGCCACCTCTCTGATACTTTTTCTCTCATTAGTAAAACTACACACACCTGCTTACCCAGGAGACAAAGACTACGTGATGCAACAACACTGCCCTTGCAAACCATGTTACTTCAACATTGCATCTCGGTTCATTTTTCTTGTTTTCCCTTCCCCCATCCCTCCATATCCAGTGGGGGGAATCGCGTGATATAATCAAGCAAGCCTGGTCTGGCGGCCCAAAATATCCACCATTTAAAACACACAAACTCAAATCCCTCTCATCTCAGCTGCACCTGCTCCAAATGTTTGGTATGTGGGTCAAGACTAAGACGGTTTTTCCTTCAATAAGCTGGACTATTCCTGCCCGCAGCAGTGTCACGTGCCGCCACATTTTCTGGTCCAGAACTCGGGACACAGAAGATACATGGCGAGTAAACAAACACGTGACGCTTTGGAGATAAATGGCTTGTTTGTCTTTGACAACTTCAGTCGAGAGCAGTGTGATCAAAACAAAGCCACACTCAGTTCAGATGATATCTATCTCACTAAACTTGCCTCGTTTTGGTTAGTTCTCTCCACAGCGCTAACCTAACCTCTTGACATACGCCAGTCAAGCATCTCGATGAAATCCAGGATGTGGAACAACCAGCATCTTTGTGTGGCTTCGGCTGCATGCCTACTTTGAGGGGACTTTAATTGAGACAGACAGGAAGAGGGGGAAGGGACCTTGCATGGGTGTGACCACATATAGAGTTTGGAATCCAACTAGGAGGAAATAGGTTTTAAAAGGTTTAGGTAATGGATGAGATGAACACACTTAAAAGTATGATGAGTAGTTCCAAACGCTTATTTGGTTTTCTGGTGCATATTGATGCACTAAATAAACTTAAATGGTTTTTTCCAAAAGTTCTACAACAATGAAAAAGTTGTAATTGCATAATTTGATATTTTTTTCTAAGAGAGAATAATACACTTTATGTTCACAGCATATTTTTTTTTAGATGTCAACTAAAATTGTCCACCGAAATCATGTGGTGCAACTAACTTGAAAAAGGTGTAACTAAAACACCAAGCCCCGCCACACGATTGACAAAAATAACAGTGTTCGCGCGAGCAGGTGCGAGAAGATCGAGATGGCATAGATTTGCCGCCATAGATTAAGTGTGTTTTTCGCGAGCTGGTTGCTGCTGCGGCGGGGCGGAGGATCGTGATGTCTATCGGCCATCGGCGACCCTACACCACATGACATTAAATTTAAACTTTTTTTAAAAGGTTTTCGAAACCATATGAATAAAAATTTTAAAAATCGCATTTCTAAAAATTCTAAATAAATGTTTTCAACATGTTTTCTTTGTTATGGTCACACCATAATCATTGATCTTAATACTGTGTGATAGGCACCAAAGCAGTTCATATTTGTAAGTTTTCCTAACAGCAACAGCTCAGGTCTCTCTCTCTCTCTTTTTTTTCTTTCTTGGGAGAGCCATTGCTTTCTCAGCAGGCTGTTTGGATTCCAGAACCTTCCGCTCCTTTTACTTCTCAGGATATTGGCTGGTTTCAGTGGAGCGAAGCAGAAATTGATGCTGAAACTGGGAGGTTACTGTTCAAAAGCTAAGACAATAAACACGTCTCTTTCATGTGTCTATAAAGTGCTTATTTGAACAGAACAACCTACATAATTACCTTAGATTAGTTTACATTTGGCAGACACAGTCCGAATAATTTAGGATTAAACTTTACTTGCCCGATCCCTAAATTATGTAAATACACAACATGCCAAGCCATATGGTAAAGCATTTAAGCAGGTATAATTGTTTACCGTCATAATTCAAAGGGACACAAAGGGGAAGGAATGTAATGTCATTTCCGTGACTTAACAGCACAGTTATGAACAGTTCGGCCTTTGCAAGGACTCATGACTGGCCGGCCAAGTGGGAGTCATAACTCACATTAATACTGACTTCCTACGAGACTCCTTCCAGCACTGAGTCAACAAACCTTTGGTGTTTTCTGCAAAAAGCCTGTTATATAGCTGAAAATTAAATAGCTTTAACGTTTTAGGAAGTCTGTAGTTCTATAGCATGCTTAAAGAAAAAGTAATCCTACTGTGGAAATCCACTCTTCATTTAAATATCCTTGAAATAATGAAATCTGAGCCTATGTGTCGTCTCTCAAGGGATCTTGTAATTCAGGGAAAAAGACTTTTGAATCATAACAACCCCTCCCATGTTTTATAAACAACTAAAAACTTAAATACTATAAATTAAATATAATTTATAGTATGCAGCACACCTTATGGTGATATTATAAAACTATAGTGTGATTAACGTCTCTTTATGACCGTTTCGAGAGGCCAACTTTCAGAAACCTACCTGTCTTCCTCAGAGGAAAGTCGTCCCGGGAGTCTTGTGGAGAGAGCAGGGAGATCTTGCAGGAGGAGGACGCTCCTCCCAAAGGAGGTGAACTTTGCTCCAGAGAGGTGTGATGGGAGGCCCTGAACAGAAAGGAGATGCAAACTGAACTCCTGAACTTACCTCACAGTCATAAATACAGCTGACAGCTCTTCTGTGCTCTAGCACTGTCCACCTTAGTATCACATTACTGATTATTAGTTCAAATCAACTACATTTTGCTACATTGGAAAGTCTGAAATCTGGCTCCAGAATTACTTATTTATTTGTAAATATTTTACAGCATTTAAATACAGAATCATTCAAAAGTTTGGAGTAAATAAGATTAAAAAATAAAAATAAATGAATACTTTTACAGGCATTTTAATTTGCAATAATATTTCAAAATATTACTGTTTTTACTTTATTTTTGCTCAAATAAATGCAGCCTTAATGAGCATGATAGACATTTTTACAATGTATTTACTAAAATGTATTTATTAAGATGTTATGATTTATTAGTGCTGTTAAATGATTAATCGTGATTAATTACATCCAAAATAAAGGTTTTTGTGTTTTTTTTAATGTTGGTGGATGTACTCATTACATAATATATATTTTGTGTAGAATGTAAATGTATTATGTATATATAAATACACACACATATATATATATACATGTTATGTTTATAGATTAAATATATTTATATATGATATAATTTACATGAATATAAATATATACATGAAAAATATGTACATAATAAATAAAGACAACACAATCTCACGACCAATTCGTACGTATTCGTACAATGTGCCAATTTGTGCCTGTGACGGGTAGGTTTAGGGGCGGGTTTATGTTTGGGTCTTTCGTACAAATTCATACGAATTGGCAACTCGTAAAATATGTACGATTTCAAAGAAATACGAGTGAGGTCGTATGAATTTGTTCGAATTAGCCCCCGCATAAAATATGTACGAATTGCTGTGAGATCAGGTTAAGTACACACATATATTATGTAAACTTTTATTTTAGATGCAGTCACTCATTTGACAGCACTATTTTTATATAGTATTTACATTTTTATTCATTTAATTTAATGAAAAGTCTGAGATAAAATAAAATAAATAAATCCAGCTCTTTTTTAAAACAGAAAATGTTTTAAAGTATTTGAAGTATGTAAAGATTACTTACGTGTACCACAGTTTGGAGCTCTGAGGAACCCCGGTTATACCGTCTTTGGTGGATTTACTCAACAGAAACTCTTGGAGTTTCTGCTTGACCTCAGTGCTGGCCACTGCACCTGTCAGACCAGGAGACGCACAAACAAAAATTATGAGCATCTTGGGGTTGATTCAGTTTATGTTTAGATACAATAAAACTAAGACATTCCTGACAGAGCTCGACTAACATTCTGTGGTTAGCGTGATACAGTCACTGTAAACAGAAAGAATGTTTCCAGAGTTTGGCTTCATTTCAAGGTCAGAGAAATGACTGTATTACTGCCACTCCCAGACACAGCAGGATCGGCCTCAAACAATAGCATCTCTCCTACATCTCTCCAGTTCAGCCGCCTCTGTAACATCATTGGCTAAATATTTTTGAGCACCTTTAAACAAATGAAAGAACATCCCCCTCTTCTGGACAGCAGCAGTGGAGCACTGGTGAAGGCTGATAAATCAAACTTTGTGCAAAATGAATGTTCTAATTGATGTATTTATAAGTAATTCGTATGAAACCCTTGAAAGGTGTTAATATTAAGTCATGTTTCATATTTCTTTTTGCTAATTAGTGTCTGCTTAGTAGAAAGGGAATTACAAAAATAAACTATATTCTAATAGTGCATTAGATATTTTAGACATTTTAATTATCTTAACTATATGTGATAATTAAGCACATTTTCTAACTAAATTGTATTTTATAATTTATTCTGTAATAATATATTTACTTCTTCCTTCTGTATCTCTCTCTCTCTCTCTCTCTCTATATATATATATATAATGCACACACACACATAATACTTTGTTCATGGAAAACATATTTAAGCATTCTACTGTATGTATAGAAACAGAAAAAAATGAAATATAAATGAAAATAAAAAGTAAAAAAAAAACGAAATATATATTAATTGAATATATATATATATATATAATAAAATATATTAACAAAATATATAAATTCATTTTTATGGATTTTAATGAGATTCACCAATATGAGTTTTTGTACATTTGACATATATTACAATATTACATATTTTTACATTTGAATTCATATTTACCCATATTCCAACATTTTTTTAATTAAAATTAAATATTATATATGTATATAATATTAATTTAAAAGAATATATATATATATATTCTTTCTTTTTTTTCTATAATATATTATATTACAGTTTGCCAGCCCAGATCTAGCTGACCAGGCTACAACACTGTTTTTTTTTTTTCTTCTAAATTTCTCTTCTTTTTTTTTTACTTTCATCCCGCGTTGTTTAACACCTTCTCAAGTGAACATGGAAAAGTAGCAGACGTCATATAAATGTGTCATTTGACTGATGACATTTGGATGGTATTAGGCACAGACAGGTTGTGGAGTGTTTGAGTGTTGTGTGGGTGAGCGCGATGATGAGCTCTTACTCTCTCTGCTCTTCTCTCTGTTGCGGAGGACCAGGACTTGTTGTTCACGCCGATGTCTCTCCAGTTCTCTCTCCTGACTCTGGAGCTCTAATTTCCTTTCTTTCTCCAGCTGCTCTTGTTGTTGCTTCATCGCAAGTAGCTCCTGCTGCAACTGAGAGACGGATGTTCATTATACAGTACATGCATTCACTGTATGGTTGTACTTCTTGCTCTCTATGTTGTGTCAGCTCAGTATATGTCAACAGGGTTGTGTTAGTACCTTCAAATGCTCCTGTATCTGGGCCTGATGCTGGCGAACCAGGTTCTCGTGCTGCTTCTGGAACTCACTAATGAGTAACTGTTTCTGAATCTGCTGCTGTTTCTGAATGAGGAGCAGCTCTTGTTGAAGTTGTCTTTCCCACACAGTGGGATCTGAAGCAGAGCTCTGCATCCTTATGTCTGTACGTAGGTCCAGTGGGGAGCCTGGATCAAGAGCCAGCGGAACCTCTGGCTTAATGTCCACTGAGAAAAAAAGTGAGAACAGAAGGATTTAGTGCAAATGTTTCCGCTATGTCTTGATGGATTTTTTTTATAGTAAATCATTTAGAGATATTTTGCATGACAACTTATTTTGCCATATTACTGAGTATCAACTTGTCTTTTGTTGAAATTATTAAAACTTGAGCCCATCAAACCAAAGTCAAGTGGTGCAACAAACATGCATAGTTTTAAAAAAAAGTCATGTACAGGACCTTAGAAACAGAAACTGTGTATTTTTTAATGACAAGATAAGACCATGTGTCAAATTCTGTGTGTTCACTAGTTCAAAATATAATGACATTCAAAAATTCATGAATACTCAGGAAAATAAAATCAGTGGATACATAAAGTTTTAAGTTAAAACTTTTAAACTTTTTAAGTTATTCATTCACATGTATTCGTTGCAAAATGTTTTTATTTTACTTGATCGTTACACCAAATGACACAATGTTGTTCCTTGCATCATTATCATTATATAATAATTATATATTTGTATAGTATTGGGTATTGCTATAGTTATAGCTTGGTGTGAGCAGGTCTTAACTGCATTTTCTAACATGCTAGAAAAAAATTCCCCTCGTTTCCCTGTTTAGCTGAACACCTCATGCCTCAAGCATTTCTTAGTATGGCCCCATATAAGCTTCTCTGATACAGTAGGCAGAGACACAGTAAAAACAACTCTGCAGTAGTGTGTCTACATGAGAATCACAGACAGCACTCTGAAGGTTATTACAAGCCATGGTTTAGTCTGATGTGTTCTTCTGACCTCTCTGGTCACTATAGAGACTGCAGTGCTGCAGTTTGTTGTTCACAAAGTTGTGTCCCTGCCTCTTATTCCCCCACCATTCTCCCTTCTTAGAGCCACCATCACACCTTCACCATTATGGAAAATTGCTGCTCTAGTCTTCAAGCTGTGCCTCATTACAAGTAATACACCGAATTCAAAAAGCAGAGGGCATCCCCAAGGGCCCAAGGACTATATATATCCGAGAGACAGTGAAAATCAATAGCAAGCCTGGAGGACAGTCCCTCGGAAAGCAGATAAGAGGAGACACTCATCATAAGAGACTGTGACTCTTCTGCGTGACGAAAAGCAATTACTAAGACATGGGGTTTAGAAAGTGTATATGTACAGAAAGATCTATGTGTGTGGAGAAGAAAGAAAAAGACGTTTGCGGAACAGCTGGTCAGGATATACTTATGGTCCAGTGAATTTCACAGCGAGGGAAAGCACACAGTGGTTGTTACACAATTGTGTAACGACAGGAAGTCAAACCGAAATCAAGTCATTTTAAGGTTAACTGAGTAAGCAAGCGTCTGGAACCATGATTAAGTCAAATGGTTTTTCCTCTTAGTCAGCATGATGGATTAGCAGGCAATTATTTTATGAGTGCTTAAGTTTATAGCTTTAATGGCTGATGAACAGAATCAATAACCGAGAATAATGATTCATGGTTTCAGGAACAGTAATGTTATTTCTATTACATTTTTTTCCTCATATTTTTCCTTCAAGCTGAAAGTCAAGTTGTTGTTTTGGATAAGGGGTGTTGCGATATACCAGAATTTGCCATAACTGTGATATTGAAACCATGAAATATCGACACTGTGTTAATTTTGGCGATAACCATGATAATTTAAATTAACAGGACTCTTATGATAACATGGCACATAAATTATCCAGCGGTAAATTGGTATATATACCATTTAAATTCACGTCTTGCACGCTTCAGTGTCCTTTAAAAGGAACATACATGTTTGCTTCAAACTGGAATTATGTCAGAATATCCTGATGTCCACTTCGCAGGGAACAAACGTTTGAAGACATAAGGGAAACATACAAAATGTGCAAAGTGTGGGTACGTGAGGACTTGAAATAGACAACCGCTTGGGTAACATCATCAACATTTTTACCTACCTCCATGTCTATCCTATTTCCATAGATATCGCGATATATTAATATTGTAAATTCTTTTGGCCACAATAACCGTGGTGTTAAAAATCTTATTGTGACAGCCCTGTTTTGGATCCTGCTATTTTTCATTATGGGGTGTTATGGGCATTATGTGTTCTGAATGACAGACAGAAGGATGGATAGATAGAAGGTCAGAACAATAAAAAGACTAAACAAAACAACGGAATAACAAAATGACAGAATGTTAGAATGACAGAACTATGATAGATAGATAGATAGGATTTCAATAAACACACAGGATGCAAGAGACTAGATTCATTAGCTATGTAACTTTAATCCTCAGAAAGCTTGTTATTGGCATAACGCACCACCACCTGTTCCATGCTCTCACACACACAGACACACTCACAGAGACAAAGCCTTTAAACCACGAATTCTATCCATGAACCAATGTCCCTTAAGCCTACAATACTCCACTAATGAGTTGCCACAGCAAGGCACTTACTGTGAAACACGCAGCAATTCACACATTAATGGTAAAGCATTTGCACGCTTGTTTGGTTGAACATAATGTTCTCCGCCATTATCAAAAATGTCTGCATGCGCAACCGCTGATTATAAATAGCAACATAAAAGCAAGTGGTGCAATCTTAGACTATGACAAAACCCACACCCAAACTGGCTGCCATGGCAACGCTGGCGACATCATAATGACTCCTCTTCCTGCAGATATTGAGCTGCGCTGTGTGGTGTCTCCTCCCCGAGAGCACCCATGGATATTATATCATCCCTTATATAAGACAGATACATACACACACACACACACAAGCTCTCCCTCTTTCTGTCGACACTGATACACATCGGCTATGCCTGTCAGCTCCACTTAAGGTCCAACTTCTGGGTGTTTAGCAAAAATTCACCTTGGTTTGTTGTCGTGACGGCACTTCTCAGAAGAGAGCCGACTTTGAAACGACAGGAGCAGCTCTCTACAGTGTGCCAAACAGATGACCCTAAGCATCCCTGAATGATGTGGGGAATATTAATTCTGACTTGAGAGAGCTCTTTACAAAGAGCAGCCTCTGTTCTTACAGCACTCATGGAGTCAGCCAATGAGCTTCAACAATGAGTCACAGGCATTGGGCTCGCTGCCCTAATGGAGCTAAAAATAGCTTCAGAAACACCTGCTGGCTTGGAGCGCTCGCCACAGTGATATCTCACTTATCTTATGTTTCCCTGCTTGCCCTCCCCACTACTGTCATTAAAAAGATACACTTTGATCCGACCATCCAGCCGAGCTCTTGCCAAAAAAACCTCAGGTCAACCCACTCACACCTCCCAACTCAACTGGTAGCAGGCGGTTCGAAGATTAAGAATGACCAGGTTAGACTGAATGGCCCTTTGGATAACGCAACTTAACCTTGTTCCAGACAGCGTGACATCATCCCGACACACTACTGCAAAAAGAAGCGCTGACGTCACCAAAGGTCAAAAGGCTTCTTAATTTTAACTATAGGGTTTAAGGATGGCAACTTGAAAGAATTTAATAGCTTTTTTGATTCCTTTCACAGTTCTGGTTCTTTAACACTTCCATTAGCAAGTTAACAAGCAAGCAAGAATAAATATTTGGGGAAACTTCCAAAATGATGAGAGAAATTAATTAATGAGTTATGGAAATAATGTTTTTACAAATTTATGTTGCTTTTTTAGAGATGGCGTTCAATACAATCTAATAATTGTCTTTAATTACGCATTGAACAACAATACTACACACAAAACAACCAGTCACGGTTTATGTTTGATTCACTTCAAGGAATCCGTATAGATGTATCCTTCGCTGCCTACGATATCCCATAATCAAAAAAAAAAAAAGATATCTAACGGTTTTAATCCGTTGTTGTTGTGTAAATATATGTTTTAAATAACTTTTTCAACTTTTGATGTCATTGCTAGTGAAAAAGTTGTATTGTTGTAATTTAACATTTACTTGAAATTTACAAAAGAATGAATGGTGCAGTATGAAAGATTGACAGCTAGCGGTTAAAAAGGGTCCGCCCCAGAATGCACATTTAAGAGTAAAATTACTGGTTATATCATTACATTTCAGAGAAACAGCGATGTAAACATAACACGTTTTCTAACATATGATTTTCTTTTTTGGCTTTAGAAGAGTCAAAACAGACAGCTCCTTGAGGCTGCTTCCGAAATCAGTTTTGTTTTCTTTTCAGCTTGGCATGTCAGCAAATGTTCATGCTACATGCGACAGGCAGCGACAAAGCGACGCGATCCCGTTCTTTTCAAAGGAGAGCTGGCGATTTCCGGCGACAAGAGCGACAAGATGTGGGCGTGTCCAGCGACGCGACAAAGTTCAGAATCTCTAAACTTTATGCAAATGAAGAGCGACATTCGGAAGCAACAGTTAATAGGAAAGAAGACGATACTACTCACGTGCTCATTCTCCTTTCAGCTCCTGCAGTGGGGACGGCGTTTGCGTTTTTGCCATAAGATAAGCGCACGGAATAGAAAAGGGTACTCTGTTTCTCGGTTATTTTTGATTGTATGTATAGACTCGGTGTATATTCATTCATTTGCCTCCAAAATTTTTATTCAGCGGCAAGAAACCTATTCGCTGTCAACAATGACGTTTCTAAGTAATGAGAACGGCCACTAGTGACCTCATCGCCAGCCTCTAGCGACATGCACTGAAGTCGCTGCTAGTGTGAACGGGGCATAACCTTTCAGACACTGGTTGCTCATAATTCAGTTAATCAGAATCATAAGATTGCGAAGCAGACTAAACCAGTTGCTCTGGAAGTTTTTGATTCACTATAAAAAAACAACTCATAAGAGTCATTAATTCCTAAATCAGCTTACCCTGGTTGACCTGAAAGTTCTTGCTTTACTGCTCATAGGAGTCATTCGTTAATGAATCAGACTGCACTGGTTGCCCAGAAAGATTCTGATTTACTGCAAAGTACTTAAAAGTCAATTATTTGTGAATCAGACTACACTGGTATCCCTGAAAGTTTTTGGTTCACTATTCAGTGCTGCCATGTCTGCAGTCTTTAACCCTGTTTCTGTCATTGTTTTTAAATTTCTGTGGTTTGAAGTTTCCCCAATATTGTGATATATTTAGTCCCTGGATTGCAAATTTTACCAGAAGATCTCCACCGAAAAATGTGTATTTTACCCCCCAGAATGTGATTTACCCCCTCGAAACTCTATTGAGTTGCAATTTATGGGTTTTGTTTTAAAAACTTGGCAACCTTACCTACTATTCACTTAATTCAGTAAAATGACTGCACTGGTCGCACTGTTTCATAATATATCATTCAGTAGTGGTGTTGCTCTGCGCACACATGAAATGTTCCCTGTGTTTGAGTTTTGTATTCATATTTAGCACATAAAATGTGTGAGACCAAACGATGTTGCACCAAACGATTCCATCATTCAATAAAACCTACATTGCTTCATCCAATTAGCTTTCATAATTTATTGTTGACTAAATCAACAGGTTGGAAGCTGTAGAACCGCAATGACGTCCATGTTTTTCGTCAGTCCCGCCACTCCATTTTGTTAACAAGGCACTTGTTGAGACTACAGTGGGACGCGAGCCATTTTTGCATCACCTGACATCAGCACTAAATCAATGTTATGAGACAAAACACACTCGCACCTCGTGTTTTGGCCTCAAGCCTTTGCAAGAGTATTATGAGTAATGAAGCCAAGAAGAGCTGTTGATGTATTAACACCAGTTGAGCTGAAAAGAGAATCGCAAACAGCAGTAACTGGGCTAAATATAACTGCTTTTCTGAGCACACTCTTAATATAGGGAATGTGTGAAAGACTGTCAAACGTGTGGAGCCATCTGGTAATTTTAACTCGGGCAAAAATAAGAACACCATGTCAAATTTATGTAAGCTATTGCATTGCCCACCCCCACCCTTAACCCCCTACTACCACCACAAACATTTCAAGCACCTTATAGCTTTCAAGAACTGTCTTTAGTTGTGGTTTTACTTACAAGTTCTCAAATGAAAGGTATGACATGAGATGAGAATGGTGGTGCAGATGTGGCACTGAATCAGTAAACACAAGCTTGAAGACCGAAAACACCCAGTTTTATTTTTAGCAGGCGGGGATGACAAGCACCCTGCCCCGCGTCCAAACGCTTCCCTTTCCCCACAGGGATATGGTGACTCATCTGCTGTACTACATTTCCCATAATCCCTGGAGCAATGCATTTCTCTTGGACTGATGTTTTTCATTACTGTTGATTAGTGAGACGATCAAAGCCTTGAGTTTGTAGTGCTGCACACAGCCATAAAAGCAAACCTCCCACACACCATTAAGTGAAAAAGGTACTAAAGTAGACTCTTAATTAAGCGTCTATGCACACATGACAGTCTGCATTGGAAATGTCTCACACAATGATGTGCTACCTTTTCATTTGAAATGAACAATTTCTGCGGTACTAAACAGGCCTGATATAATCAGTGCAACGTGAAATGGAATTAAATTTAAAATAAATGAAATTATAGAGATTATGACTTTAATTTTATGTATAAAAAAAGCATAAATATCCTCATATTTTAGTATGTTTCAAATGCTGCATATTTTAACCTTTCCTGCAGTGAGGCTGCTGGTACAGTACGTCGGGTATATACGGAGTAAATATAACAAGCTGCAAAATAATCAGGTGCCCTATAAATTATTCTCTGGCACAGTTAAATTGAATTCTATTTTTTAACCTCTGTTTGTCAGTAACAGCTTTTTTTATATTTAGAGGAGATACGGTGTGTTTCTTAGCAAAAACACTGATGCTTTTTTGGCTGCATATGCTGCGGTGACTGAGTGCTCATTACAGCTGATGTTATTCTGGGCTGCAGGCGTGTCTAAAGCAGGAAACGCTGCTGTATTTTTAAGTAGAAGCTTATTCCTCACAGCAAAAACAGGACAGGGGGAATCCAGATCATCCCTTTCAGCAAAAAATATGTTTTCAGGGTTTATTTTTGGATGCATTATTAAATAAAGGGGAGACAATTCCCTAAAATATTTTTAAGAAAATGTAAGTAAAGCAAACATGTTTAACTTAATT
>JAUYWG010000051.1:9098349-9128500 GCA_034779775.1 Enteromius afrohamiltoni
ATGCATTGCAGTAACAGAATGCTTGTTTACTTAAAGTACTGCTGCAATTCAGTTTAAATAAAATCACATTATATGAAACAGTTTCTTTGTGTTTTAATTTTTATTTGTGCATTTTCAGATACAAACTGCTATATCGTGATATATATCGTTATCGAGGTAGAACATTGCTTCTACGTTACCGTGATAACGTGAGGTAATGAGGTAACAAATTACTTTAGATCATTTTAGATGCAGTATTCTTTCATCTAGTTTTACCTCATCAATTAAAACACTTTCAAACCGAAGGTCAACCGTCAGACTAAATCAGTGTTTTGCAGGAACCGTCCTGGGTGAATGATTCAGTGACTAAAAAGTGGCTTCTATTAGAATACAGTTCCAAGTTCACACCCCTCACAGCTATAGTTTAATGATAATAACACAGAGAAACCATTTCATTGGAATCCATTTCAGAATGTTTTTATTGATTTGTTTATTTTTAGCAATTAACCCTGCTAACCAGCATAAACCAGCATCAAAACATGCCTAACCAGCATATGCTGCTTTTTTATGTTGAATGATGAAATTTTTTTTCATCCAGATTATAATGAGCAGAACGTTACCGCGTCTTTATGTTATATCCAATGTATTGTTTTGCAGTCACATTTGCTGTTTTTTGCGAAATTATGCAGCTAAAATGCTGTCATTTCGACTGGATTCATGACAAGAGAATTCAAAAATATCTCCCCACATAGATTTTGCAACAAAAATTCATAAATATTTCCCCACGGATTTCCCAAAGAATTCAAGTTTGCGGCATTGACCAATTGCAAGCTGCTTGGTTTTGAAGGGACTTTTTCATAAAGTATATTGCTACACTATAGACAGTAGACATCTTTATCTACAACTACAACTTTTTTTTTTTTTTTTATACCAAAAATACTGTGGCAGCACCTTTACTGACAGTTTGTCTGGAACACAAAAACACAGACAAGCTAAGTGATACCAGTCCTATAATACAGCTAAACAACTTAAAGCTCTAACCATTATACATTTTACTTTACATTACAGTACAGTTTTAATTAGACATAGGGTTTTTATTTTCAGCTTGGCGGGTGGCATATCTTGACACATGGAGATGGTCCAATTTGTGTGAAGATGGTATGATTATAGAAACCATTTTTCTCCACCTTAGATTTATTTTTAGTTCACAATAATAACCCAGATTATCATTTAGATTGCTAAGGGGAAAAAAAGTGTATAGCGTATGTGTGGGTGTGATTGTGAGTCACTACAAAAGAACAGGCAATAAATTCCATGCAGAAATATGTTTGTTTACCTATATGTGCTGTTTATGCATGGCTACGTATTTGCTCCCCTCAGAGTTTCATCATAATTGTTTGTGCCGTTAACAGTGGGAAGTACTCGTTTCAGGTTGCCTGTGGCAGGGGAGCCCGGTGCTGTAGGTGTACCTGGAAACAGACGAGAAATCTCTGTCCTCCCATGAGTCCCGGCTCATCTGGGGCAACACGCCTCACAGACAGACTGGCAACATTTCAGGTTCACGCTCACACACTTGCATCAGCTCTCCTTCCCTCCTCCCACCTTCTTCTGAGGTTTTCCCTCTTCTACTCACTGCCTTTCTGTCCTTCACAAAGACCTGTTCATTCTCTCTCTGTGTGAGTTTGTCACCTCAGTACACCGCCATCCTCATACAGCCACTTGATCGGCCAAAGAGAAGCCGGAGGCATCAGCGCTGTTTATTGGAGGTCCAAACCCAATTAGTATCTCCATCTGGCTGTATTCTAAGGGCATGTTTCCGCTCCGTCTGATGATTTAGGTGCTGTGGCTTTATTAGGTTACTCAGTCTAGCCTCCGCTGGTATTTCCTGCAGGACATTTAGGTTGAGGGTGAGAGCACTTTGCGGATTGGATCGGATAATGTGCAGAAAGTACTTCATCTGTTTACTTCATAAATTTCAATGGAAGTGTATAATTATACAGCAAAGAAAAGAACCGTATAGACTAGGGGTGGCACGGTTCACAAAACCCACGGTTCGGTTTGTATCACGGTTTTAGGGTCACGGTTTTCGTTCTGTACGGTTCTTGTTATTTTTTCTTTTAATCTTTAACACTCCAGAAATATACTTCAGAATATGATATACGGCAATTATCCACAATTTAGGATACAGTATTAAAAAAGTTATATCATATAATCATTCATAAACTGAATTGGATGCGTGTTGCACAATACCTGCATACAGTCGCAGTTCTATCTATTGTTTTATTTCTGCTGTCATCACAGGTAATAGAGCGCGGATCGGGCCGCATTCTTCTGTCCGGGTCCGGCCCGCGTCTCACAGAGCTGTAACCAAATTTTTTTCTCATACTAATGACACATGCGCTTTTTTGTGTGCAAAGCCCGCTGTTATTATGCAACTGTAGGAAGGCGTTCGGAAATGTCAACGGATGAGAGCATCAACGCACACAGGGCAAAAAGTGCCGTTATAACACAGACGCACATTCACGCTGATGTGACCGAGCCCATCCTCTAACAGGTAACATGAAATCCAAAATGTTCCAATACACCAGATTTATACGACGCTGGCGCATCCTCCAACTCCGGGCAGCCTTCCTTTTCTCTCTCACTTGCCATATCCACACGTACAGTATTGTGACCTGCAGCACTCACTCCACACTGTAGACACATCAATTCTTTCGTGGGAAAAGGTAACACACTGACGTCACATACGGGGCACGAGGCTACCTTGCGCATGTGATGAACCGTCGAACCGTGCGACGCATGCATGCACCGAACCGAGACAAGCGAACCGAACGGTTCGTTTTTTTTTCCATGAACCGTGCCACCCCTAGTATCGACATACGCAGCCGTTTTTAAAGGGATAGTTAGTCAAAAAATGTAAATGTTATCATGTACTCAATTCATGTCATTCTAAACTTGACTTGACAAAATGGAAAGAATACATTTATGGGATGTTTGAGATATTTCGAAGAATGTTTTCCATACAATGAAATAGAGCTTTCATGATTCCCTGACTGGATTTGAAAAAAAGTTCTTGATTGCATTTTGGCCTTGTCAACAACCTGCAAAATACCAGAAGTGGTGCATTTCATGTACGAGAATCCATAAAATGCATTATTAGACCTTTTTCCAAGGCTGCATGCTATTAAACCCATTTAAAAATCATAATAAAATAGAATGCTATTGTGAATTCACAAACTGTACAATTCAGCTAAATATATATATATGATAGATGGCATTAATTTTATTATCTGTACATTGGTTAACTGCATGTTAGTGGCTCCATTCACAGTAAATGCTGCTCCACACAAATATGTTATTGATTCTCATAAATAGACTTTGGTGTGCATGGTAAAGACATACAGTAATACACAGCTTCACGTGCATGAGATTGCAATTTGTTGCCGTGCATATAGTTTCACCTTCTGGCGTCACATCCATAGAGCAATGGACCTCCGATGCATATGGCAGACAAACAGAGTTTTGAAAGTCATCACTGGATCATTTGAATTATAAGATTTTCAGGAAGTGTGTGTTATTTGCGCCTGGAAACAAAGTTGCCATGATGCCAAACCATTCACAAAGCCGTTGTGTCTACAACTGTGACAATGAGCGCTTATCAGGGTCAAGTATGCAAAATATTGTTATTGAGTTATTGTGGTGACATTTCCACACTCTGAAATGTGACTCAGAACAAAACAAACTGTCATTGGTTGTTTGACATGTCTGTGAAATAACCTCATGGGTGGGCCTTGGCCAATGAAAGCTGCAGAGGATTCCAGATCTTTGGCTGTCAATCTGATTTTCTGGCTATGTGAAACTAGCCCTAAACATACCCACTGCAAATCATATGCATGCCAAAGTCAATTTCTGTTTATAAATAGTACACCGAATCGAGACATGAACATGTGCTATTGATACACAGTTTCATGAGATTGGGTTGGAACTGTTAAGCTGAACTTTTAAAGTCTCTCCGCAAGTCTTTTGGTCTAATTTTGTTTGAAATTACATCATTTCAGTTTGTTCTTCGATTTCGTTTGAAGTATATCGGGGCCTTTATCCTTTACAGTTGTGTGGAACATTTTGATGTCTACATATTCAAGAAATTGCAGTGGCTGTAGCAGATCTGACGTAAAGAAACTACCAAGTATTAAAGATTGTGGAATGTTGTTTAGTCAAAAATAATCGCGGATTAGCTCACGCAGTGAAGTGTAAAACAATCGTCAGGCCATTGGTTGCCCTCTGCAGACTTCTGTTATAATGAGCAATGCATGTTGGCTCTATTGTTTATAATATGTGACCATGGACCACAAAACCACTCATAAGGTAAAATTTAACAAAACTGAGATATATACATCATATGAAAGCTCAATAAATAAGCTTTCTTTTGATACATGGTTTGTTAGAATAGGACAATACTTGGCCGAGATACATCTATTTGAAAATCTGGAATCGGAGGGTGCAAAAAAATCTAAATACTGAGCAAATCACCTTTAAATTTACTTAGGTCTACATAAAATTAACTATAGGCTATAATGAATAATCCAAATTACCGTTAGTGACAACCTTTCAATAAAACGAGACATATGGACAAAATTACTGATACAGAAACAAAGTCATAGGTTGGAAAAACATGAGGTTTAAAATTTTCCATTTTAAAGGAAACTGTCTGTGGAAGTTATGACTCAAATTTAGCCATGAATGGGTGGTTACTGATTCACCATTTTAGAGAGACTCTTTTTTTAACCTACAGTAATTATCAAATATATAAATAGTTTTTTAAAAATTGTATTTAAAGTTGACTTGTTTTGTTATTTATTGGTTTTCATTATTATTCAGGTAACAAGGCTGCCATTGCAAATTGCTGTCTATTTGTATTTCTTTTTATTTTATTGTCAAACATAATATACAGTTATTCTATAACATGATTTTTGGAGGGCCACGTTTGCACTATTCAACTGCTATTGAGATGAACGGAATGCTAACATTTTCTCTTGCTTTTACAGACCTCCTTGGAGAAAACACATATTGCATCATTTGTGTTTTGCATAAATGATGCGTTCAGTAGGTGAAAGAATATTTCTTCCATTTGAATAATTTATTATCAGTGAGTCTGAAGGATATTCTGTGCAAATCGTTTCAAATCACTGTTGAGGATTCTTTTCCCCTCAGATGAACGCTGCCATTTGCAGCCGTTGTGACATTAGAAATCTCTCCTCGGCCCATTTCTATTGGTATTCTCAGAGCGTTGCCTGTTTCTGAAGAGGCTTTGCTGTCTGTCCTTTCAGTGCTGTATTGATAAAGCTCTATAAATAGACATGTTGCTGTGCATGTCACTGGGAGGGAAGGGACAGTTCACTGAAATCCCCCTGATCAATCAGACCATGACTGCTGGAGCGTATTGATTTACCTCAGAATAACAGTCTGGCTAGATAGGGTTTGGCACAACCGTACAGTCTCTCTCTGACCTTTAACCTGCTGCAACCTACATTCGCGCCACACCTCATTGCTTTGGAAATATCTGCCAACTGCCAACCTCATAAACCATGTGGTCATCACCTGCCACAAATGGCATATATTAGATATTGAAATAAGGAGGAACTTGTTTTTTATTTAATTTTATTATTTCATTTTGATACTTAATTAACAGTATGGAGCTCATGGCCTGATACCCCTTGTATAACAATATTCTAGGAATTAGTATAATTGATAATAATAATAGTTATTAATATTTAATAATATTAGTAGCAGTGGAATGGTAGAATCTATAAAAAAATAATATAAATAATATTGTTAATATTAGTTTAAATCAATTTAATTAGTTAATTTTTTTTATATTTTTTATATATTACAGTGTTAAATTAATTGCATTCATTTGTATATTGTATAATGCAATAATATTATGCATGTATTAAATATACATCAAATTGTGTAATATGTAATAATTGTATATATTTACTTTATTTAATTATATTTTATTGTGGACACTTAATAGTGTGCTGATACTCACTAGAACTGGCAATTTCTTTACTATTCTGTTTTTGTTACAGTATTTGTCAGTACTTTTACTCATCAAGCATAGTTTTGACTATATTGTGCACTTGATTTTATGTGATATTTAGAGACATGATCAAACAAATAGTCATTATAGTGATTTCAACATAATCTCATATTTTCTATATATTTTAATAATATAATATAATAATACACAAATTAAGAGCAAATCAGTGAAGTGTGTGCCGCAGGATTAGAGATCAGAGATCATAACACAATGAAACTCTGTGGCTCTTTGCTGAGTTAATCTGCGGTTTTATCTCACAATAACCTCAACATCTCAATCCATCTCTCTGGAAACACACCCAAATGTCCTAACAATCGCACATATACAGAGTAAAACACACACACAAGAAGACAGACACACACACATACACACAACCTTCTTTTTTTCCCTCCCACTGACAATCCAGTGCTTAATCCATTACCTATTTAGGTAAGTTACTATTCTGGGGATATTATCTGCTTCACGACCAAATTGCTCAGTCTAGAAAAAATGTTAATAATCATTCTTTTGCTTGGCTTGAGTCTCTGTGTGTAACACAATATTTAATTGAAGTTTTCTTAATGAAATCACTGGACAGGAGCATAAACAATGAAGACGTCAAAAGAAGTTCACGTCTAAACTGTGTTTAGAAACTTACCATATACAGTAGCAAGAGACAAATAAAAGTAACTGATCTGAGAACACTTCCTACATAATAGCTTTTACTTGAGTAAGTAAATCAGATCTTGCCTCTGCATTTAGGGAAAAGCTTTCGGGAACGCTCAGTTCAGCATCAATAAGAACTGAACCCGTCTCATTCTGTGTATATGTGTAAAAGGTTGGGGGAAAACAGGAAATTATACATTGCAACAAAGGAAACGGCAGATTTCCTTGACTGCTATTGTCCTGGATGTTACCACCTACGCCATTGTGGCTTTCCATGACCAGGGTGAATCAGGTTTCCTAGAAAAATGTCCCAGAGAGAAGTCTACAGCACAATGAACAAAACAGAGACAAATTCTTCCTGTTATTATTTGCAGAGAAGAATAAATGACATTCTCAAAAGAGGGTGATTCACGTTTGCTTGACAGCATAATGAAAACTGAGCTCTTTTAGACTGAAACAAATTCACAAGTTATTGGGCTTGCATTCAAACCTCATTTCAATCCATTTCAACTGATAAAGTGGTATTTTTATAATTATTACCAAACTGATTTTTAGAACGCATATGTGACATTGACTCAGATGACGGCTGATCCATAAGCAGGCTGTTTATTTATATCGAAGTCGTACAGGCAAGGTAGTAAACGGGCAGACAGTGCAATGAAGACAGAGCTAAGACAGTACCGGAAATCAGGTGGGAGGTCGGGGAAACAGGCAATGTTCAGAGTCCAAAATCCAGGCGAGGGTCGGGGGTACAGGCGAGAATCAAGGTCGAAAAACAGTCCAAATCAAGTCCAGGTAATCCACAAAAAATCCACAAGGAAAGTGCTCAGAAATGCTGAAACAAAACTTTGCACTGTGTTCGGCTCGAACGCCGCCTTTTAAATGGCAACGGTCCTCTGGAGGTACACGTGAGCCTGGTTCCATGTCTCCTCGCTCCGCTGTAGCCAATGATCCAAAGTGGGTAGGTTGGTAGGCTCCCCGGACCAGGGGAACATGGGTGGCTGGAAACCCAGAATACACTTGAAGGTGGTCATCCCGGTGGCTGGTTTCTGGAGGGAGTTCTGGGCATATTCGGCCCACAGCAGATACTTGCTCCAGTCTTGTTGGTTGGCATGGCAGTAGGTCCTGAGTAAACGTGTGAGCTCTTGGTTGAGCCTCTCTGCTTGCCCATTCGACTGGGGGTGGTAGCCCGAAGTGAGGCTGACATTAATATTCATCTGCGAGCAGAACGCCTGCCATAGGCGAGAGGTAAACTGGGATCCCCGGTCGGTGACTATGTCTTCGGGGATACCGTAGAACCGGAATACCTGCTCCATTATTACTTGTGCAGTTTTACTTGGTCGGTGAGTACCAGAAATGGCTGCTTGGATCCCTCAAGCCAGTGACGCCATTCTTCCAGGGCAGCCTTCATAGCTAGGAGCTATCATAGCTATCATATCACATCATAGTTTTGTTCAGCCTGGGTGAGCTTACGGGAGTAGAAGGCACAGGGGTGTAATTTAGCGGGGTCCCCATTGCGCTGGGACCGCACAGCCCCGATACCTGTGCTGGAGGCGTCTACCTCGACTACGAACTCCCTTTGGTTAGGGAAGACGACGTGAATCGGGCCTTTAGGTCGGCGAAAGCTTGTACACCCGCCGGGTTCCAATGTAGTATGGTGGGCCCCTTTTTGGTCATTGTAGTCAGTGGGGCGGCTACCTGACTAAAGTTCCTGATGAAGCGACGGTAGAAGTTGGCGAACCCCAGAAACCGTTGCAGGTCCTTAATGGTACGAGGACGAGGCCAGTTCAACACAGCCGAAACCTTGCCTTCTTCCATGGCGACTCCCTCGTGGCTGATGACATAGCCGAGGAAGGATATTCTGGTCTGGTGGAACTCACACTTGGAGGCTTTGGCGTACAGGTGATGCTGGATGAGACGCTGCAGGACCGTCCTGACGTGACGAACATGGTCTTGGTACGACTTGGAGTAGATGGAAGGACTGTTGGAAAGGCCGAACGGCATCACCTGATACTCATAGTGCCCAGTGGTTGTTGAGAAGGCCGTCTTCCACTCGTCCCCCTCCTTGATTCTTATGAGGTTGTAGGCGCTCCTTAAGTCCAGCTTGGTAAAGTAGCGCGCTTGACGAAGCTGCTCCAGGGCCGAAGGTAATAGCGGGTGTGGATAGCGGTACTTAACGGTGATGTCATTGAGGCCCCGGTAATCAATGCATGGCTGAGGCCGAGGAGGTTGAAGGTCGAATAAATCCTTTCTCGAGCTCCTCTTTAATGTAGGCCTTCATGGATTCCATCTCGGGTTGAGACAGGGGAAAGACTCGGCCCTTGGGTGGTGTAGCCCCAGGAAGTAATTCAATTGAGCAGTCTGTGGGTCTTTGCGGTCTTCTTGAGGTCTTCCTCATTAGGTGAGAGTGACGAGGGTGAGTTCTGGATGGTGGGCATGCAGCGGCTTAGACAGCGGAGAGACCATTTCTGGATCTGTCGGTCAGTCCAGGAGTTCATGGGGTTGTGGAGCTCGAGCCAGGGGAGGCCCAAGATGATGGGATGGTCGGGTGAATGTATAGTGAAGAGACAAAAGGTTTCGGAGTGTAGCGGGCCGATGAGGAGCTTCAGATCCTTAGTGATAAAGGGGACTCCTCCATTGCCCAGGAGTCGTCCATCTAAGGCTGCCGCGGCCACACCGAATCCGCATGGAAGTAGAGGGAGACACAAAGATAAAGCATAAGCTTCGTCAATAAAGTTTCCCTCTGCCCCCGAGTCTATGAAAGCTGTGGTCTCTATTTCTTCGGGTAACATAAGAGTCACCGGTAAAGTCATGGAGTGGCTAGCAGAGTCTTGACTCAACCGGGTTTGTGCAGGTCGTTGCGGCTGGACAGGACAGTTGGCTTGGATGTGGCCGCAGTAGAGGCAGAGGTCGTCCCGCAGACATCGATCACGCTCCTCATCCGTAAGGTGGGTTTTACCGATCTGCATGGGTTCCGGAGGTGTGTAGGACGACCCTGAAGGACTGGCTCGGGCTGTGGCTGGTTGGCGTGTCCGGCGTGAGTGCCTCAAGTTGTTCAGTTGAATGGCCAGCTCCATGAGTTGTTCAAAGGACCTCCCCTCGTCCCGCCAAGCCAGTTCTGACTGTAGTTCCTGGCTCAGCGACTTCCGGTAGAGAGCCTTCAGGGGTTCAGGGGGCCAGCCGGTCTGTGCTGCCAGGGTGCGGAAGCAAATGGTGAACTCTGCAGCGGTGCTGAGGCCTTGCTTGAGCGTCGGAATCTCCTCACTGGGTTTCGCGGCCTTCAGAGGTATGGTCAAACACCGCACCTGATACACAGCCGCTGGATCAGAGTCTGGCGAAGTTTTCTGTGACATTGACTCAGATGACGGTTGATCCATAAGCAGGCTGTTTATTTATATCGAAGTCGTACAGGCAAGGTAGTAAACGGGCAGACAGTGCAATGAAGACAGAGCTAAGACAGTACCGGAAATCAGGTGGGAGGTCGGGGAAACAGGCAATGTTCAGAGTCCAAAATCCAGGCGAGGGTCGGGGGTACAGGCGAGAATCAAGGTCGAAAAACAGTCCAAATCAAGTCCAGGTAATCCACAAATAATCCACAAGGAAAGCACTCAGAAATGGCGAAACAAAACTTCGCACTGTGTTCGGCTCGAACGGCGCCTTTTAAATGGCAAAAGAGCGCGAACACAGCGCGGAAGCTTCCGGGGTGCGTGGGCGAAAAGAGTCCAGGTCGGAACTAATATTCCGGGGAGGGTGTCAGACGGAGCCACAGAGGACCGCCCTGTGACAGCATGCTACTCAGATGTATTGTATCACAATTTTATTTTATTCATTGCTTTAATGAAAGCATTAATGTAATTTCAATATTAGTTTGTATTTTGTGCAATAAATTAATATAATAATATACATACAAGTATACATATAATAATAATAATAACAATATGAATATAATTATTGTTTTTTATTAATATTAGTATTATTATTGTGCTGTTCTTGTTGTTATTGAAGTATACTTTTGTATAATAATATTTATTAAATTCCATTTAGAAGAAAAAGATAAATAAGGAGAACTGAATGGTACAATATTACTAATATACAATATTAATACTATTTTCTAATCATATTACTATTATAATTAATATTAGTTTCATCACAATTTCAGAAGGGTTCAGTTCACTTTAAAGTTTGTTTGGCATGTTATATAAGGCAAATTTTCTGCAAAAGTGTAGAATCGTGTCATGGTTATAAATGCAGTGTTTGGAATATTGTCTGTGTATCTGAAAAATAATCAGTACAAGGAACTTTTTAAAATGACTCTGCAGGGAGCTTTTCTCTCTCTCTAAATCTCTTCAAACTCTTTTGCTCCTCTCTCGGTTTCTCTTCTCGTCATCCCTGTGATGTTGTGTGGGAGTTGCGAGTCTTCATTATTAATTGTCAGAGGAGCTCCCAGAAGCCTGTTATGAGGAGTGGGATACTGATCATAGGGCACATCAGGTCAACCCACTCATTTGGCCAGAAGCTCACAGTGCCGTAACCTCCCACGGAATGTTTCTAGAGAGCACATTTACCCCATCCATCCTTTGCATCATTTATCCTTCTTGAGACTCCTTCCTGTCCCTTCCCAAAACACTAGATACTGTACACACAATTTTACAGCACAATAAAAAGTATAAGCTAAACATAGTCTAATTATGTAAAAAAAAAAAAAAAAAGAACAGTTTGTCCAAAAATAACCAAAGGATCCCCTGCAGTGAATGGGTGCCATCAGAACGTGAGTTCAAACAGCTGATTAAAACATCGCAATAAATTACAAGTAATTCACACAACTCCAAAAACGGCAAGTTTGTAATTAACTAGTTCATCATTAACACATTTCTGGCTTTTGCTGTAGAAATTACAGTATTACTGGCAGCTGTTTGCCAGTAACTTAATGTAGATTTCTGTTATTTACTGGCAACAGTTTGTTCAAAGTTAATTGAACATTAAACATTAACAAGTCTTTATCTTTACAGAATAAAACTAAAATAACATCCTCATGCAAAGCATTCTTATAAATTTAATTATTAAACCTCACTTTTTATTTTTCCTACCATCTAAAGTTATAAGTTGCAAAGGGATGTTTATGTATAGACACATAGTGATTCACATGCACATCCACCACACGCTGTGTTTAGGAGTGGTTTCAGAGAGCCTAACCGCTCCTTTCATCCCAGATCTAGTTCCGCCCTGGCCTTTCCAACTCAACCACTGCGATGTCAGCCACACTAACAAGCTGTAAACCTCTCTATCTTTGTCCTCTCTCTCTTGCACTTTTAGACAGTATTGGTCAGAAAAGCAACAGTCTCTCTGAGGTAACTATAAGTTTTCACTACGGACAGAATTTACAGCTGCACAAGTAAACATGACATCAGAGCCACTAGCTGCATCCCTGGCCAGAGCAGCAGGACTGTGGCAAAGCTTTTTGGCCAGATTTACTAAACAGGCCAAATTAGCGTTAGAACGTGCTTCCATAAAAGCGCTAAAGGAAGGGAAATTCCATAATGACCAGCACGCTATCTACAAAGAGCAGCACAAATACCAGTAATCTGACAAGTGCAAAAGTTAGTAAATCACGTTGCTTGATTCTTTTTAATCTTGCCATAAATTTTGCATCTGAAATGCACATTCAATAAGGTCAGGCACAAAAATAACTGCAGTTGATTTTTAGCAGTAATTCTTCACTGTGTGTCATTAAATTGTGGCAGTACTATTTTAACTCCAAAATACTGTTTGCATTGGTGCAAGCTGTTAGTAAATCTGGTATCTTATAATAATTATAAATACTATACAAGATCAAAGCATGTGCACACAATAAGATTCTACAGTATGTAACTTAAAAAAACAAGAAAATAATACAGAGAAGACATTATATATTAAAAGATTACTATAAAGATTAACTAAATAAAAGGTCATATAATGTAACAAGCGTTCACTGAAGGCAAGTGTATACCCAAGTGCAGCTTATTAAAGAGTGAAATCCAAAAATACAAACAAAGAATTGACCAGACTTGAATTGAAAAAACTTGACTTAGAATGAACAGACTGGACTCACTGATATGACATTAATACTCCACGAGGGACAATGGTAACAAATGAGCTACTTATAGCAAACACCAAGAGTCTCATGACAAAAAACAACCAATGAGGAACAAGACACATGGACAGGACAACCAACCAGGGGTGCGTTTCCCAAAGGCATAGTTAGCCTACTATGGTCGCAAGTTCCATCGATACCAGCATAGTTTGACGATTCTGTGTTTCCCGAAAGCATAGTTTAAACGAATATTCGCAGTCAACGTCACAAACGCTCGTGCTTTGAACTACAGCACTGGACCTGTGGTTAGAAGCATAGTTTCTTGTTAGTAAGATATATGGGCTTTAATAAATACGCTCTTGGGCACAAGAAGCAAACTAACATGCATTACTTTATCTTCCATTCTATCTAAATATAAAAGTGATTTAATTATGTATTTTTTAAATCACAAGATGTCTGTGTACGTACCATTTTTGAAGAAATAATAAAAATGTAACATACTTAAAATACACTTATTTCATACTAAGTAATAGTTCAAATCTATTAACATATTTATTTACAGATAACTCGAGACTTACTAATATAAAACCTTAATTGCAGTATTACTTGTCCACAATGCATATTCTTATTAATAAGTCTAAAATGCATGTTTATGTCACTTTTAATGAGGAATATTGCCTTTTAAATGCAAAATATTTAAAGTGCATGTAAAGTATACTTGCAATAGTTCCACTTCAAATGAAATATACTAAATATGTCTTTAATTGGACTTCAGGACTACTTCAGTACAATTAAAGTGCATTAAGTACAAAATTAGTTGTTCTAATTTAGCACACTTTAAGTATAGCAGTTTAGTATACTAAAAGTACAATTGCACAAAAAGTACAATTAAAGCAAGTTCAGTTTTACATGATGAGTACTGCACTAAAGTTTCTATTGCGCTTGGAATAAACATGCCTAAACAAAGCCTAAACTAAAAACGCATTTGCGGAAGCAACTGTGCCATTTAAGCTTGCTTCTATATCTTTGAGCTTTTTATCACAGCTTTTGTTTTAATGTCACAGAGTACTCTGTATTGCCTGTATTGTCCTATATATATCAGGTGAGCTACTGAGCGAGTTTACAACCTCAGAAAAGCTACACATATGTGACCCTGGACAACAAAACCGGTCGTAAGAGATTTATACATGATCTGAAAGCTGAATAAATAAGCTTTTCATTGATGTATGATTTGGAGGGATAGGGAAATATTTGACCGAGATACAACTATATATAAATCTGGAATCTGAGGGTACAGAAAATCGAAATGCTGAGAAAATCACCTTTAAAGTTCTCAGATGAAGATCTAATCAATGCATATTACTAATCAAAAATTAAGTTTTAATATGTTTACAGTAAGAAATTGACTAAATATCTTCATGGAGCATGATCGTTACTTACTATCCTCCTACTAAGGATTTTTGGCCAAATTAAAAAATTTGACGCATGTATTTTTGGCTATTGGTACAAATATACCCCAGTGACTTAAGACTGGTTTTGTGGTACAGGGTCACGTATGAGATATATTTATTTGATGTAAACAGTTTTAGTTTACAAATCATGTGCCATGGTAAAAGTATTGTAAGATTGATTCGAATTTGAATGAATTAATTCCAATGTAATCATAATAATAAAAAAAATAGTGTTGACTTTAGAATAGACATGCATATGTTGCTTGTAATTGAGTATGTTTGTTTTTGGATTTTTTTTCACTTAATTTGGTAACACTTTATTGTGATAGTCCACTTTAGAAATTCTACTAACAGCAAATAACTTTGCAACTACATCAACAGTACATGAACTACAGCAGTCATTAGAGTATTAGTAGACTGTCTGCTTAATATCTTCTAACAATTTATTTTGATGGGTCCACAACACACTACATAGTGAGCAGAAACTTTGCAAGTATATGTCAACTTATTCTACTAATTCTAAACCTAACTTAACAGTCTACTCTGTCACAACTATTAACCAAAAGTTTGGTTATTTCTGAAAACTTTGTTGGAAATTATTTTCATTGACTTAACAAAAATATACATAGTAAGTAATAATGATTGGTTGATTTAATGTTTCTGTTAATTATTTCCAACAGTGGGCATACATGTATTAAGGACAGGTTTGTCATTGAACATTTTTTTGGTAATAATTCCACATAAATAAATGTTGTTTATACCACATTTTAAATCACCATTCTTTCTACAGTGGAACTGACATTTGCTGATGCCTTCATCTTGCTCAAGCAAAAACAGACAAATGAACTTTCAATACTATGTCTATTACTCAATATTATTTCTTGTTCAGCAATATCACACTTGCGGTCATGCTGTTTGTCTGAATATCAGCGTCACTGTGATTTGGCTGTACATCACTCTTTCTCATGTTGCTTAAATATGTTCTGTTTGGCAGCAATTGTGTCACATTGTAGAACTGATAAAAAACATAAAAAATTCACTTCTATTGTGTCAGAGTTGTGTCAGAACATGAACAATACAAGTACAGAAGCTTCCTGCCAATCACACACATCTGGGGTATATCTCTCCCCTGCTTTAGACACCAAAACAGGGGCACCACTTAGTGTGACTAAAGCATGTGGAAACCTAAAGCAACTTCACATTTCTCATTTCACGCCTTTCTATCCTCCGCTATCCCATAACTCACTGGGATGCCTCAAGGGAGGGGCAGAGCAGGTGCACTACACATGAAAGGCCAGAACAAAGGGCTGTCCAATCACAGAGCGTGGTGACCTGGGCCCCGAGGATGATGGGACCTGGTCAATGTCACCCCGAAATGTCTGTTACCACTATCAGGGTCAAAACAGGTATGTGTGGTAATGGGAATCACAGATCTCACGCTGAGAAGGAATGCACCTGTCTTACTGAAAGCAGCATGCATTCCATCTGTGTTGTTTTAAAGCGTTTTTTGCAAAGTTAACATCCTGCTAGGCCAAATTACAAAGCGTTTATTTTGGGGAAATTATACTGCAGTTAATTTCAATATTTCAAGTCTTTTTTGGAGAGAGGTTCAGATTATTAGCTGGAGATGAGAGAAGGCGTAGTAAATTAGGCCTACCCTAAAATAACTCAACCTTCAATGTCTGAGGCATTTAGGCCTTTATGACCCTCCAGAGAGTGAAGGAATTAGTTCTCTTTGCTTTAGACTTCTGTTGCCCTCAGCTTAACAGACAGTCCTGTAATAATTAATTACATTCATTATTACTCAATGTGACAGTCCTCACTGTAAGCAGAGGTATTCCCAAAAAGCCAATGTTTTTAAAATGTTATAAGCTGTCCACTTTTACTATACATTTCTTTAAAATAATTGTAAAATATTTTTTTTTCCTTTTGAAATCCAGTTCTCTCAATATGGACATACCTACAAGTCATTATTTTTCTTTAGCTTTGTTTTAATTTATACTAAATTTTAAATTACATTTTAAACATTTTGGACTTTCTTCTCTCGCTATGGTTAATTTCAGAGCTACGCTCTTAAAAACAAAAGTGGATTTTCACTGTGATGCCATTAAAAAACTATTTTGGGTTCCACAAAGAACCTTGATGTGGACAGGTCAATTCTAAAAAAACATTTCTACCATTAATTTCTCACCCTTGTGTTGCTTTTGATGACATCCTTTGATGACATCTGACCCTCCATAGACAGCAAACACAACTGAAATGATCCCAGATCCAGAGACATAGTAAAACATTGGTAAAACAGTCCATGTGACATCAGTGGATCAACTTTAGTTTAGGAGAATACATTTCTTGCGCAATAAAAACAAAAATAACATATTTACTTAATCATTACCTTCCACTAGACGTAAATAACTGCAGAATATGCACATGCGCATGCTTTCACCCAGATGCAAACAAGGCTGATTAACGGCAGAAGACGTAAGTCACGGGAGCAGAAAGGGAGTTTGGTTAGATTTGCGCAAAAAAAGTATTCTCGTATAGCGCTGCAAAACTGAAGTTTAGCCACTGATGGGCCTGAGATCATTTCAATTGTGTTGCTGTCTATAGAGGGACAGATGGCTCTCTGATAACATCAAAAATATTCTATTTTATCAACTTGTCTAATTTTTTTCTAATGTGCTAAAAAAACTAGCATTCTCTCCTGACTTGTTGACTTGGTTTATTTTTATTATATACATTATAAAATATAATGCAACTTGTAGAGCTTTAATTTGTGTTAAAATGCGCGCAAGTTATTTTCACACAATAAATACTGAAATATTAATTTCCACTGTTTAGTTGACTTTTTTTATAATATACACACAACTATTTTAAACTAATGCTAATTTAAAAAATAAAAGCAAAAAATAGTAAATAAATAAAACAGACTAAGTTTCTGAGACATTTTTAATGCGAACCTCAAAAATGAAAAATGTACATCAGTTACATTTAAATCTGCAAATCAACTCCAGTGACATAAGTATATGACATATCCATAAAGGTTGAAGTAAGCAGACAAATAGCTGTGTGCCTGTCGTTTGGGCTCGTCTCCATTCTGCCAGCACACAGCAGCAGTAGAGAGATGGCATGACATGTGTGAAGGGCCACTGCTGCTGAGAGATGAAGCAAACCACAGATGCATTTGCACAGAATTATCACACATTTTTGCACACGTTTTCTATCTCGAACACAAAAAATCTGTCCATTTTTTGCATCTTTTCACATCAACGAGCCTTATAAATAGCAGCCTCGATAGAAACGAAAGATGCGGTACATTGCAGACTTTATTCATCTCGTACCAGCAGGTGGCAAAACTCATTGGCCGCAGTTTAATTCACCCAATCCAGCCACTCCACGTGCAGTTCTATAGATTGAGATGGCACCGACCATCAACAAGTGCCTAAGGGCTTCTTTTAATCCCAAGAGCGTATTTTACCAAAGCGAGTCCATGCCAAAAGACTCTACTCTGTATATTGTGCGTTCAGGGATGTGTGCTGGTGAATGCAGGTAAGTTGTTTACCTCCCGCTATGGAAATATAGACAGCTCTGTTACTTTAAAATCTGATGCTGTTGCTTAGAAACCATGTTCTGCGTCAAGCCTGAAATGGCTCCCAATATAGAGCACAATAGCTCTCATTCTGCTCAGCTCCACCCCTGTCTGCACTCTTATTGATTGATCTCCAAATGGATTCAATCTAAGATTAGATCACTGGTACGTATGTAAGCTCATCATTATGGGTGCACTACGACTCATGATCCATACCGGACCACGAGTGAGAAATTGACTCATTGACAGGATTCATTATATCCTAACTCAGTTTGACAAAGAAATATTTACTTCGAGGGACAGGCTTCAGTATAGAAAGCACTGGGTGAGGTGAATATGTC
Organism: Enteromius afrohamiltoni; assembly: GCA_034779775.1. Classification (NCBI taxonomy): domain Eukaryota; kingdom Metazoa; phylum Chordata; class Actinopteri; order Cypriniformes; family Cyprinidae; genus Enteromius; species Enteromius afrohamiltoni. The sequence goes on from JAUYWG010000051.1 coordinate 9,116,522, forward strand.
TTTCATTTGATCTGGCTCAATCAGTCATTTAGAAAGAGAAGGCCTACTACACGTGTCTTTTCTTTCATTTCTGAGAAACCGAGAAATTACAAAAGAAGCTTTTCAGTTTTTAGAGTCAAACAGGAAGCTCATGAAAGCACATCTCATGAATGTACTATCCTATTTGTGCAAGGATGTGTGAAGCTTTCAGCGTTTCCTCTTTCAAGCGCATTGCACTTCCCCATCCAAGTTTCTCTCTCACAATAACAGCTAACAAATCCCTGCCCACACTTCAGAACTTCACAATGAAGAATCAAGAGGATGGGGGGGGGAGCTGTGTAAAGTTTATATGGTTTTTGATAAAGAAGTTGATAAGGAAGTGTCTTGCGCTCAGCAAGGCTGCGTTTTGTTTGGTCTGAAATGCATTCGAATAAATATAAGGAAATTATTACAACATAAAAAAGCTGTTTTTGCAATAGTTATTACTTAACCCATTATTACTACACAATATTATATTACGCCACTATTATTTTAATATTACACTGTAATTAATTTCATTTCAGCAGACATTAATCCAGTACTTAGTGCACATCACTGTTGCTTAATATTTTTGTGCAAACTGTGATTCCCCCTCCCTTACTTTGATGAATAAGAAAGTTCAACTGAAAAGCATTCAAAATGAATTCATTCATTTTCAAAATGAAAATCTTTTGTAATATGGACTTCTTTCTTTTTACTGTCACTTTCAATTAAGTTTTTTAAAAAAGAAAGAAAAGCATTTATTTGAAATGGAAATCTTTTGTAAAATTTGGACATTTCTTTACTGTCACTTCTGATCAGTTGAATCCATAATTACTGAATAGAAGTATGGCTTCATTTTTATATAAATGAATAAATAATTAAACATAAAACAGCCTCATCCATTTGTCACTGAATTTTAAGAAATCATTCTCTTATTGAAATTATTATGGTGTTACTTATAACATCAATGTGTAATAATTATAGAATTAGCTGTAAATGATGCACAAGATGTCATAATACTATAAATGCTTTGTTAATTACCTACAATGTAACAGCAGCGAAAGAAGTGCCTCTGAGACACAAATCTTATACTATATATTTCAAAATATATCAAATGTTACTTAAAGGTGCTCTATGTGATGTTGCAGGATTTTAGCTCGGTTTCATTTTTATCTCAAACCGTATGCATCACCCCTTGATCGTCTTGCTGTCTGCTCTCTGAATACACTGGGAAAAAACCCGGTCTCGAAAGACAACACAGAGGCTGCAATACCGAAACAAACACTATGGGTACAGGATGTTCACCACAACAACAACAAAAAAAACTTCGGCTATTCAATCGGCAAGAAGAGATGGGTATAATTTAATCAAAATCAAAATCTAATTTCATCAAAAATATCTTAATTTGCGTTCTGAAGATGAAAGAAGGCCCTTCAGGTTTGGAACGACACGAGGGTGAGTAATTAATGACAGAATTTTCATTTTTGGATGAACTATCCCTTTAAAACCTGATAGTTCTATAGCTACATTTTGTGCTAAAACTACGGAAAATGAAAAGTTGCTATGGATTACTCTCTCATTCCAGTGTTATATTACGCAACGCATTACTATTATGCAGCACATGAAAATAGTGCTGCGTGATATCATTGCGCCTGCTGCGGCCATGGTAGGAAAGTTAATCGATTATTACGCCAGAATGAGAGTACTGTTCCTAAATATATCAGCCTAGAAAATTGAAACTTTTCATTTTCCGTTAGTCTTAGTTCACTGTGTAACTATAGAAGAGTCGAGTTTTAATTTGGAAAAATATTAAGACTCTTTGGTCATTTTTGAGTGAGATACTAACGATCTACTCAGATTCAATTAACTATGCTAAACTGCAGCTAAAAGTGCTATCGCAGAACCCGGAGATCGGCTAAATGGATTAAAAAATGGTAAAACTCAACTGTTCAACTCTCAATTTCTGAGCTAGAAAATGAGCCTTTTCAAAAACAGCGTCGTGTTACAGCAGTAATTGTTTATTTTTATGTATGGTGTGGCAAGCCGCCCGAGCACTCATTAGCGTCGCCCTGGAAACCAACGTGGACCAGTTGCACCCGATCAACCACAGCTGCAGCTCGTCAAGTCAGGGCATAAGAGAGCACGTCTAAGGAAGCCCAGTTAAGAAACGCTCTCCACTCTAACCAGACACTAACGTTTTCTCTCTTTTCCTCCAGACAGCAGCCGCGACTGTTCGTCCGTCCGACCTCCCCACTGAGACGACACCATAGCAAGCACTGCAAGCACGAAGAAGACTGATCACAGCGCATCGAGCGCTTCTCCACTGTTTCACCTGGTCACCTGAATTTTTAATTTAATAAAATCCACCCAAGTATTTTTGTCACATTCACTGATATATATTTTTTTCCTAAGCCTAAGGTCATTTTTTCACCATTGAACACAGACGGATAGAATGTATTGTCTAGTTTTGCTGAGTAAGTGATTTGTCTGTCATAATGTTTTATACATTTCCTAACTCACACAAAAATTCAGCGCTTGTCAGAGAGACAGATAATATGATTTCACTCACCATAGCCCCAGACTGAGTGGCCTGGCCAGGTTAAACTTTTAAACGGAAAGGGGTGACTTCTTCTGCTCCATCCTGATGCCCCAAAGGTTCTGTATGGCATGTAGTTTTCATAGCCTTTACCAAAACCTGTTATTCATTTTGAGAGAAATTCACGTTTGTGTGTAACATAAAAAATAAACAGTGATTCATGCTTCAGTGTTACTTCTAAAGTAATATACTGTATTCATGTGAAATGGTTGTATCTTTAATTTTATGATTATGAGTTTCATTTATTCATAATGCTCCCATTCGTCCTATTTATCAGCAGTATCTGGTGCACTTACCACTCTTGATCTTCATGATGAAATCACTTCTGTTGCAATAGGAATCTGAGATCATTGAAGCGCACACGACTCATTCATACACACTCATACACTGAGGATTCCTGTCAGGATGTCACCGGTGGAGGAAGTGGTGTCTGAGGGCTATCTGAAGTTTTAAGGTCTCTGAAAATTATCTGAGGATATGAAAAAGTCACGCTCTTACAATTCCCCTTTCCCAGTCTCGGTGGTTTGAAAGAATTGAAACAGCAGTGATGTGAGTCACTGGATGCCTCTCACTTACTGTCACACATTACAGCACATTCACAGACCCACGTTACTGTCAGAAAACTCATGGTTTCAACACTGCAACATATTTCGGTAACACCTACAAAGACACCTGAGTAATAAAAAGCATAATACGACAGTTAGTGCCAGGCCTTGAACTTGATTGGCTGAGTGGCTGAAAGAGTGCTAATATGAAGTGCAACAGTACTTGCCTCAGAGTTTTTAGTTCTGTAAGGATTTCCCACAAATTTTTCTCATAAGGAATTTGATCGGTTTTCATTAAACCAAGCAGCTACAAAGTGAACTACATCATTTCAAACTTTGATCTCCTTTAGGGAGATCTCTGATTGGTGGAGATTTTTGTGGAATCAAGGGTAATGTAGTTTAAATTCCATTGATCTTTTGACATAATGGTTTATTGTTATAAAAATATTCTGTACGTTTCAGAACTCTCTTGTTAGTCAATATTAAGGCCAGTCCGCCAAAATGCTATTTTGTTATTTGCTATTTTATAACTATTTATTTATGACTATATTATGACTTTTATGCTATTCATAGTGTGGCTAAACAGATGAAGATCAACGCCTGTTTAGCCCCGCCCATGGATTAATGCACTAGTCGGTAGTGGTACTTATTCTCTTATTTATAATTCCCAGACCATGTCAGTTAGTTCTGTCCTTTGTTCACATACCATTTGTTTACAAACAAGGCACAGTTTGACAAAGGATTTTCAGAAAGATGGAAACTAAAAGGTGATGCTGTGTCGACTACATAGGTCTGATTTCTCACCACTCAAGTTTTAATTATGTGATCACTATTGCTTATTCTAGTATTACAGATTTTTATATATACTGATTATTCAGGATGAAGGCTGTTCAAACATAAAACTTTTGGCCAATATCAGTGTTTACTTTCTGTTCAAACAGAGCGTTGAGATGAGGGGGTCAAAACAGGACAGAAAATAACATATTACTTCTAAAGTACGATGGCTTTTTTTTATGTAGACATCATTTAGAAGTGAACCTCAGAGAACAGTACAAAATTAAAAAAACAAAGGAAGTTCATGACTCATTTAAACCACTAAACCAGTAGGTGACAATAAATTATGAGTCATTGAATCATTTACTCAGGCGATTTGCTTAATAAACTGATCCCACTGTCACTTGCAGATGTTTTCATTGATGGCAGGGTTGCCAGGTCTGCAAAACACAACCGGCCCAATTCCTACTCGCAATCATTGTTGTTGGTGGTCTAAATGTTAACACGGCTCTAGTGCCTTCACAGAAAACCATTCTGTGCCTCATTTGTTACGCATCTGTAATGCACGGTTTGAATCAGTGTGTGAATCTCAGCATCATTATGAAGTGAAAAAGTACATTGTTGCTACTCTGAAAGCTTTCAGTTCTCACTTAAAGTCATAGTAAGGAATACCCAAGACATTTATTATTCCCCTTCAATTTCCAAATTCTTTTTTTCTTCTTCTGTGGAACACAAAATATGTTCCAAAGAATCTTCATGCTATTTTACACAAAGCAATAATTCCCACAATACTTCCCTGTCAACATTAACCACTTGTGTTGATATAAATAGCACTTGCGCTGTCAGTTCAGACGTTCTGACACATAATTATAAGAAAGAGTCGTTAAGAGTTGGCATTATGTATCCAAAGAAAATTCTAGACTTGCTGGAATATGTTGTTCTTACATTTCCAACTCACACAAATCTGTGGTGAGAATGATCCTGGGTTCACGAGGACTGTAGTTGGCAGTATGGCAGTGACACTGCCCCCTCAAGCCATCTGACTGGAGAATCATACACCTGCTGGGCTTCATCAAGCAAAAGCTGCTCTGTGTCGGGAACGCTGCACATTTACAGAAAATTTTACATTTTAATGAGAGCCAACAGAACCAGAGCCCTTTTGACTATGTATGTATTAGCACTATTTAAATACTCTATCCCAGGGGATTTTTGTTAGCCATGTCTCACCTGATTTAGTCAACCTTCCCACTGAGCTGTCCTTGTGATTTTTTTTAGTCACCAGTAATTTCTTGACTTTCATCACACATTCTGTCAGAACTGCTGAACCATGATTAATTATCATCCAAACACTTAAGTAAAAGTGAGACTATGTTGATCTGGGGACAGAAAGTGTGAGATATTTTGTTTGTGCATGTGTGTGTGTGTGTGTGTGTGTAATCTACTACTTTCCTAGCTCATCACATTTCATGATCCCCCCAAAAAACAGCTCTCTTTTACTAAACCTTTATTCAGAGACGTGACTGGCTGTATTATAAACATTATAATATAGTTATTACCAAACGAATTACAAACAAAAAAATAGCTAAATACATTGTAAGTCTTATTTAGAGCAAAGTTTTTGTTGGTAAAAGTGTTTCTTAATTACAGTAAAGGTAAATTAGAACACAATTTATATCATTTATATATTATTATCTATACATTTTACAAAAGCCAAGTTAAATCTGTATAACATATTCTTATTTTGTTTGTTTATATTGATGCTTTTCACTAGAATTAATCAGATTTTGCAAGAATGCAGATGTGGTCAAATTTACTGTTGCTCCACAAAATCTGAAGGACAGATTATTTGAATCTGAGCAACCGGGAGTTTTGCTCAAGGTCGAAAAAATTCCATTTGCCGATTTGTTCATGTTTAAGTTGGTCAAGTGAATACGCAAACCTGCTCGGGTTGACAGTGACATCTGTGTAAACACTGCTTCATGGCTACATATACAATAAAAGATAGTCAACATGAACAATAAAAATCTTGACAGCCAATTAGAATCCATTCTGCTCTTGTGCTTTGGTGTGGATGCTAATATTGGGTCACACTCTAACCCTAACAAACCATTAACTACGACTTTTGCCTCAATAAACTCTTAATTTGCTTCTTATTAATAGTTAGTCAAGCCAGTCACTTTGTCTCTGATCATAGTGCCTTTAGTATTTATTTAAAGGGATACAGTAGTCTATGAAGTAAAACAAGAATCTGTCGTTGAGCTCATTTACATCCACACTAGTTATCTAATAAAACCAGCGTAATACAGTGCTTCATTAATAAATCAGGTTATTTCCCTGTAGAGGCGTCATAATATTTGCATATTTGACTCTGAGTAATCCATACATTTATTTTTTCAGTTGTAAGGTTAAGTTAAGCTTGAAACATAAAGCTCATATAGGCTATTATCCACTCATGCAGTTATACTGTAAATGCAGCATTGTGACTTAACCACTTCTGCTTCTGCTTCATGAGATGAGAACGCATTTTCATTTTCTGAGTCACGATAAAGTCTTCTTTTGTGATGTCTTTACTTCTTTCTTTACTGCAAGATGATGACTGGGTCTCTTCACTAACAATGTGTTCCTGCATCACATATGCACAGTACAATAACTCAACAGAAAGCAAGCTGAATCGGAGAGTGTTGAGACTGGTTTATGCTTATGCTGTATGACTTTACTCTGATAAAAGAAAATGCATTACTGCATTTACATGACATTTTTACAAGTGCATTTTTGGCTTATTTACCATAATAATTTACATTTTAACTATACATTTTTACAATTCTCTCATCATTTACTCACCCTCAAGTAGTTACAAACCTGTATGAATTTCTTTGTTCTGTATGTGTGTAAATGATGACAGAAATTACATTTTTGGGTGAACTATTTCTTTAATTACACGTAAGACCTTCATTTTTCGGAACATAAGATACTTTTGATGCTGACTCTTCCATAAGGATCTAACCACGATAAACTTTTGATTTCTGTTTAACGATTTACTAAACTAAAGATGAAAATGTTAACACGTTAAAAATCTACCAAAAATTAAAAACTTGTAATACGTTAACATTTAGTCATTAACGGATGCTTTTATGCAAGGCTGCTTACAAATGAGGACACATTTCCAACTGTGAAGGTTATCCCGTTTCTTGGGGAATTTAAATTTCAGGAGATTTTAAAACCAGAAGCTGCGAATGCTGCGGCATCTTGAAAAAATCATTTATTTTTACGGTGAGTGACAACACATCAACCAACTCAAGATGGTGGACATGTTTTTGTGTCTACTAATGTGGTTTGTATGAGTATCTATGACAGATAATGGAAAATAGCCAATGGTAAAACCGTATTAGATTAGAAGAGGCGCTATTTTAGTTACTCCCCTGTTACTTATGATAAGCAAGTAAATGTATTTAAATACACAACATATTCACGCTTAGATCATCTCAGTGTCCTGAGTTTATTGCATGCAATGGCCTCAAAATAACAGCGTATGGTTGAGTTATTTTCGTACAGGGGCATACTGTAAAATTATAGAGTGGTGTTTTTAAACTTGCTTCTTTATTTGCGCTGTTCTTCTTTCCAAAATGTTTTACGTTCTTACCACCTCACTTGACTGAATTTGTGACCTAGTGTATCTCGTACAGGTGTCTGATTAATGTCTGTGTTAAGTTTATTCTGGTGTCTAACCTCAAGCGTTGTTCTACAGCCAGGAGCACTGCGTTGAATCGCATGTCAACACAAGCTGAAAGTTTCCCTCCGCTACCATCACCATCACCACATTTGTTTGCAGGCCTTGCTCATAAACAAAAATCCTAAGTCCCCCAGGATGCACATTTTCCATACCGTCTCCTCTCCCTGCGTTTGTCCGAGGATGAAGAGATGCAGTAGGGAGTTTCTCTGATGGATGACGTAGTTTATTGTGCTGCAGTATGAGGGGGAGCCAGCGGGTTTGTGCAGGTGTACGGCTGACACAGTGGTGTTTATCCTGGCTCTGTATCGTGTCTGGGAACGAGGGCTCTGATTGAGACTAAATATCCCCTGCGGCCTCAAAAACATACTAGAACATGAGGCAAAAGAGGAGAGAAAGGCTTAACTGGTCGCCTTTTAGATTGTTAGATTGCCATGGTGCCACACTACTGATATAAGATGAGATGACCCCCTGAGACAAGAATCTTGTGATGTAATTTTTACAGAATATGTCAAATACTTTTAATATGATGTTTATTTTATGTATAAAAGGTGTCACTGATATAAAATGCTAAATTAAATTCTGTATAAATGTATGTATGTTGGCAGCTAATACTATGAAATATTCACAACTGAATGGATATCATGATTGCAGTACAATCACATAGGCTATTATTCTGCTCAAATGGCCTACAATGACTACTGAAGGTGTTTTAAATGTAGATCTTGTTCATGTAATTATTATACATTTGCTCAACGAAAGTGATTCATTTAAGTAATTTAGGTAATGCTAAATGGTTGTTTCTCATATCTTGCACTGAAAAGTCAGATTCATTAGTGAATCAGTTCATGCCAAATGGTTATCTCTCATACCAACACAATCTCACGACCTATTCGAGGTGCCAAATTCGTGCAAATTCATACTAATTTTGTACGATTTGTCTAAAAACCTGTGTGGCAGGGTTAGGTTTAGGTCATTCGTAGAAAATCATGCGAATTGGGAACTCGTAAAATATACGTACAATTTAAAAGAAATCGTATAAATTCGTAGGAATTAGCCACCTTCATTGCCGTGAGATCAGGTTGCTTAGTTCTAGTGAATCAGATTGTTCAGAAAATAACACTTGTTAAGTTATAGCCTACAATATTCTTCCCCGATTCGAAAGAGGGTAAATTCAATTTTGTTTAATTAAATATATTTATTTAGTTTATCTACAGTATCTATCTCTGCATGAGTTGCAAACCCTTATTCTTATTTAAATTAACAAAAAGTGATTTGATTCTTTTGTTTATAATTAGGGATAGTTGACCCAAAAATGAAAATGATGTCATCATTTACTCACCCTCTACTTGTTTTCTCTTGAAAACAAAAGAAGATATTTTAAAGAATGTTGGCTATTAAACATTTAACGGCGGCCATTTGTAAAATTCTAACTACGGAAAATCCTAATTGAAATGATAAAAAGCTATCCTTTTAATTCCCTGGTTTGATGTTTTGTTATTTAATGCTGTGACATTTACTCATTTTGATTTGTGAGTCCAAATAACTTTTGGCCAATGTATATTGGCTGCACTAAATGTTTATTATGTCTGCTTATGATTTAGTGGGAAATTCATTCTGCACAGAAGTTCATATCAAGCACCTGCCGTTTTTTGGCTTTCACTACAATTTGAGGAAGAGGAAGACTGCCACCTACTGTTCAAATCACAACTAAAAAGCTTCAGGTCCATTTCAGAGTCTTCAGCCAGTTTGACTTTAAAGACATGAATGATCAGTTATGGCCCATAACATCAAGGTATTTCCCACTCCTTCACCGTCTGTCACTGATGTCTGTTGGGAACGCAGTAGGACAGGGACGCTTTCATCCCTCCTGAGGGTGAGGGTGGGGGTGTGTGTGGTGGGGGTTGCGATTAGCACCGATTATGTACAGATTTGTCATCGTCATAAATCCACAGCTGTCGGGGGCTTCACATTTTTACATGTCACTTCAAACGCATTCCTCTCTGTCTCTGCCTGGTTTACAGCTTCTGTCCAACTACTGACGGCTGCAGAAGAGGGTCACCCTTCTCCTGAGCTTCTCCAGCGGGATGTCACGTTTCACGTCATGCTGCCTGAATGCTTGTTAGGAGCAAATTGGAAGCCCAGTGGTCCTCTGTTGAAGGTGTTGTTTGAACCCTGTGTCCTTTCTTCATCCGACTTTCCCTCCTGCTCTTCTTGGTACTTATTTCCTTTCTTCTTCTCTCACCTTCTCCTTTCTTTCACGTCCAGCAGCTGGAGAACCAGTGAAAGTGTGTGTGTGTGTGTGTGTGTGTGTTTGTGATCTCCTCTAACCAGCTGTTTGCTATCCCTCATGCTGACGGCCTGGGAGTCTCCCAGAAGCTGAGCTGAGCCCTTGACCCAGAGTCCCCATCTTTTCTCAGATCTGTCTTAAACCACTCTGCTGAGGCAATATTAATTTGCTCGCGAGAAATAAATGTGCATAGCTTTTTTTATTGCACAAATATTGAATACGCAGTTTTGCATCAAATCATTTTTTTTTTTTTTTTTTACTATTTTCCACATTTTAAGTGATAGTAAAGTTTTCAAAACTATTAAATAACAAATTTAAGCATTAAAGTTAAGCATTTAAAGTTTAAAAAAAATTATGGAGTTTTTTCATTTTTGTTTTGTTTTTTGGCTTCTTCATAGCAGCCATCTTTTGAATAGATTACAGTATGCACACTCTTCATGAAGTGGATGCATCTTAAACTTGTTATATTGCTATGCAATATAAGTAGCTGTGCATAGAAATGTTGGAAATACAAGCTCACAATTGTAGTTCTTTATATAATGAGCCAACTTAAATATCATGCCCAATATAAAAAGACGTAATCCAAACAAGCTGTCTGTTGTGTACACAGTCGAAGAAAGACCCTTTTGTTTTAGACAGAGAAAGACACAAGAAAGATGATGGTGATCACACATGTTCAACACAATGACGCATAAACCTGGCAGGAAGTATAAAGTTCGGAGGTCAGCAGGTCTCAAACAGGAGTGAATACAGAGGCAGTGCAGGGGGCAGAGTGGGCTTGACCTGCCCTGTGTCCTCCGGCCTGCCTCCACCCTCCCTGTGCTGTCAGTCTACTAATTCAATTTGTGGGAACCTCCAGCCCTGCTGAAGGCAAATTCCATCTGGTGTTAGCAGGGTCTTACGGGGCTTATGGAGCCCAATCCATAGGGATTATCTTGCTCTGAAAGGGCCGGTCCCCAAATCTATGATACCATTAGTTGTAAAACTAAACATAACCCTAACTTTCTTTTTTTCTTTTATACGCATTTCTTCTCCTAACCCAAGTAAAAAATCAGTTTTATCTGTCACTGTACTCTATATATATCGAAATATCCATCACATTAGTCACCGACGCGGTCTCAGCTGCTCTGACAGACCATTAACTTGTCATTCATGAGTAGACATTGGCTTAAAATAACTTTCAAGTAGAAAGAAAGTCAGTTTCTAGATACTTCAGGCACATACCTGAAATGTATATACAGTAGGTGGTTTGCATAATTTAAACAGTAAAACAGTTGACCGTGTTCTTCAGCATGGACTGACGATGAGGGAAGTTGGCTAACAGGCACATCTAAAAGTTTTCAGTACTACACATTCTATATAAATCAGTACACAGCAGCAGTGTTTCAGATGAGAGAACTATATTTTTTGCAGAACTAAGAGATGTCTTGGGGAGGCAGAGAACTTAATAGACTTAAGAAATTGCTTAATACAAACAAATACAACCAATAATGCAGTGACTGAGGATGCTGAATTAATTCTTCCAGTGTGTCTTTACTCTATATTCAGTTTTTGTCCTCAAACTTTTCTGTTTACTGCTTTATCTACTAGATTGCTTCACAGTAGTGTAATGAAAGTAAACTTGAAAGTTTAGCATCTGAACCTGTGTCATATAACAGGCACTGACAAGCAAAATGATTCCCAAAACGAGGTTTTTGTAAAAGTGTTTTGAATCGATCTCATTAGTGTTCTCCAGGCAGGAAAGTCTGTGTATAGGACAGGTTTGTGTATCGTCTGAAGCCAGCGTTTGAGTCTGACAAGAGTTTTTGACTAAACTATTTGATTTGGAGCTGGAAGTTTGCACGAGTTGGGGTGTAGTTTTGAGATTTTATCTTTATTTTAGTGTAGTTTTTTGTTTATAGTGAGAAAATTGTGAATTGTTTCGTTAATTGTGTTCTAGCACTCGAGAGAAACTGTAGCTAGGCTAATCAGCCCAAAGTTGTAAATACTTTTTCAACCAGCAGAGGGCGGTATCGCATCATCAGAGAGGAAACAAACATCAGGAAAC
>JAUYWG010000051.1:9128600-9145840 GCA_034779775.1 Enteromius afrohamiltoni
GCCCAAAGTTGTAAATACTTTTTCAACCAGCAGAGGGCGGTATCGCATCATCAGAGAGGAAACAAACATCAGGAAACGGTCCGAATGTCCGAGAAAAAAATCATAAAAAACAATCATCTCAAATTCTTTTCATGATACCACACTCATTCTCGTTTAAGTTCGCAAATGTGCTTTGTAAAAGATTTATTGAACTATAGTGGTAAATTTTTCTGCGAGGCACATTTCTAAGAAAAGGGCAATGTACACATCAATAGCGACAGTAAAAACATTTACAATGTGATGTCAGAGACTTCTATTTCAAACAAAATGCAGTTTATTTGAACTATATATTTTTTTTAAAAACTAAAAAGGTTTGGAAGGGTTTAGTTTTGGCCTTTTTTTTAGTTTGGTCATCCATCAAAATACCTCAACTGCTTGTTTAACAGTAGTGCTTTATGAATACTGCATTTTTGTAGAAACCAAACATCCTTTCATTTCTCTTTGCTCAAAGTCTGTGTCTCCTGTGAAGCTAAGAACGGCAACATACATCTGTTCATAAGTGCTACATATGTCTGATTGTCTTTAATAGCTTCCCTCAAAAAATAAATGATCAGAAAATGATAAATTACTATACAAATGACAGTCTATGGAGACCCACTGAGTTCCCTGATTACCTCATTATGAAATGCTATACCAATTAGAAAAAAGTTCAATTATTCAAATATCGAAGGGAATAAAAACAAAAGAAAATCCTCAGCTCAACGGAAAATACTGCTTACAGGAAGTCACAGCATTAAGCGAATCACCCCGAATAAATCAATAAATAATACTTAAATTTACAGATTAAACAAGCTAGTATGTGAATAGCAGCACATTGGATAGCTGTACTATATATAAATGTTACTGCATATTTGAAAAATAGCAGCTTTTTTGGCATTTGCTGAAGGCTATTTACAGTTAGTGCACACTGTATATTGCTTTGGGGCACACTTTTGACAGGCCAATAGATTTGCAACATCTCATGAGAGACGTTTAAAGAGAGATTTATCAAAGTACTGTGACAGCACTGTTCATATAAGAGAAAAGCCACTGATGAATGATTCTAGTATCTAACTGATACAAACAGGCTGCTTCTTCATTCATCTTAGAAGTCATGCTGAGCCACAGGACATTTGTCCATTTTCAGCCTTTCCATCACCCCCAGTTTCTGCTTCCTCCTCCTCATCCTGTGCGTGCTCTTCTGGAGCTCTTTTCTAGCCCAGGCCACAGGGGTTTTTATGACCACAGCCACTGAACATCCCATCCCAGAGCATATTGACCTCTGATAGGTATGAATGAAGTTCCTTCTAACTATCAGCTGGTTTGGATGAGGTCTGCTGTTGTTCTGATGCTGTTCCAGATGTGTCGTGTTACTGTCCTTTGCATAGTTTGTGTGGCCTCAATTCTGAAACTGATTAGACAAATTGTTTTCTCTTATTAGAATTGAAATTAATTAAAATCATCTTAATATTTAAAGGGATAGTTAAAATTTGATGTTTATCTGCTTACCCCCAGGGCATCCTTTGTTTCTTCAGTAGAACACAATACTGTTCGTATTTTTGCAAGACTGATCTTTTCATGTCTTAACATCTCAATGTATTGTCACAAGCTGTAGGGTTTCATTTGGTAGTGTGTATGTTTGTGTGTTTTTTTGACTCTTAGAGCTTTAGGAGGTTTGGTACCCACTGACGTCCATTGTACTGTATGACTGACAGACCGCAGCGGTTTGATTTAAAACTCTTTGTTTGTGTTCTCCTGAAGAAACAAAGTCACCTACTTCTTGGATGCCCAGGGGGGAAGCAGATTTTTCAAGCACTCATTTTACATCCTCACAGCAAAAGGCTTGAACTGAATGGGTGGTTAATTGGTTCTTTTGATAAACCAGATTCATACAGTGAAACCAGTGTAGTGCAAATAATTAACAAATTACTCTTTTCAGTAGGTCCCTATAAGGAGTCAATGCAGACATTTGTAGTTGTATAAAAATAGTTTGTTTTACATAAGTAGTAATAAGCAGCAATTATATAATTTGGGTTACAATTTTAAAGAAGTTTGGTCATACTGTATCATGAGTATTTAATCACATTAGTTAGAACATTTCTTACATAAGCAAAACATTCACTGTAAAATCAATATATCCAAATGGGCAAAACTTTTATCAAGACCTTATGAATTGGAATGTGGAAATGTGTACTTATAAGCAGTTCTAATTATTCTGAAGACTGTTCATACTAAAAGGTTTTATTACAAATACTGATTTCATTACACTTTAGATATCTATACTTCAAAGTACCATAAGATCCATCTATAACAATGGATTTCTGCAGTAATGCCATAGAAGAATCATTTTGTTTCTCTGAGACTTATTGAGTTCTCAGCACTTAAAGAGATCATTTTCTCCTGTGCCATTTTCAAACCTCTTCCATTATAAAGAAACTTAGAGGTTAAAGGTTCTTCATGGGACCACAGATGACAATGAAGAAACTTTATGTTTAAGAGTGAAGGTAAATGAGGTTCTTACCTGCCCTATGTAATCTCGTTGATCCAGATTAGGTAGGGCACTCACTCCTCTGTTTGGTCCAGAGTGCCCGTTCCTCGCCACATCACCATCCAGGCCACTGAGCAGCACTTCAAGGTCCTGAGCAGTGAGCTCGCTCATTCCTGTGTCACCAGCAGTGATATAAGGTGAAGAGTGCTGCTGGGAGCAGCTGAAGGACACAGTGCTCAGATGGTTTCTGTAAGGTTGCTTCAAATCTGGAATAGGTGACTCCAGGTAAAAGCATCCAGGCTGCTGGAGCTCTGACTGGAAGAGAGGAGGAACCTGCCGAGTGTTGCTGACCAGACCTTCAGGGAGATTTCCACAAGCCTGAGCATTTTTGAGTGTTTTACACTCCAGGAGTTGGAGAGGTGGAAGGTATGAGTACTGCAACTGCGTGCTCATCATCTGAACCTGGTGTTTTTGGGTTGTTATGTGTGAAACTTCACATGGTGTGATTCCTATCCCGTTGTATGGTTGAGACATTAAGTGTTGGTGACTGTGAGGATCGTTTTGGACATCTGGTATGGCCTGCAGTTCACTGTGACTTTGTATCTGTGTGAAATGTTGTGTGTTTGGTTCAGGATGTTTTATGAAATTCATCTGTTGCTGCAGAGGTACTAATGTGAGAGAATCACTTGAATCCTGTAAGTGTAATGTAGATGCTCTCTGTGGAGGTGTGAAGGTCTGCATAGGCTTCTCAACGAGATCTCTCTCCTTCAGACTGTCACCAGATATTATACAGTCTGTCTTTGTCTTGAGTGAGTGTTGTACGTAGGAGAAGATGCCATCTGTGAGGTCTGCCACATCATTCTGTCCACCGAGGTCAACCCTGAGAAACAGTTCATCTTGAAGGAACTTCAGATCTTCTGAACTGATCCCTAAACTCCCCATGAAGTTCAGTATCTCACAACTCTCATCTCCTCCAGAGTTAAAAACTGGCTCTTGTTTGAAAAGAGAGCTTTCGGATAGTGAAAGAGCACTTTCTTGCCAGTAATGAGAGAAGATCCCTACAATATCCTTGTTCTCTAAACCCTGTACTGATACAGAGTGATCATCTGCAGAACACACATAAATCGACTCATCCTGCTTCAGCATGGAGCCCAGCAGTGAGTCAGGGTCTACAGTCCCAGTGGTTCTGGTTTGGGTACAGTCATCCAGAGCAATGCTGTCAGAGGGTACAGTGTTACCCTGAGATCTGGGCAAGCTCATGTCATAGAGAACAGCTTCTCCTGTAGTGAAGTTGAAAGGAAGCATCGTAGCACGATTTCTCAGGTTCTCCTCACCCTCCTCATTCCTAAGGAAGGAAGGACTCATTATAAGGAAGACACCAAGGAACATTTGCCTTTGCTGACTATAGATGAGAAAAAATTAACTACCATAATTCAGCATTTGAACAAGCATCCCAATTAATATACAAATATTATGACCTAATCTCTGCCAGTTACATTTATAGTATGCTCAATGTAAGCAAAGAGGAGTTTTTCAAAGCTGAAATTAATTTTTTAAATTGCAAAGTGAGGGAAGTGTGAGAGAAATTGATTGATGTGAATGTGAATTTGTAGTTGTTTTTCAAAAAACAGACTAATTGATGATGAGTGATTAGAGAAGTCCAGCATAAGTCAAAAGAGAGTGTACAATATTGTTTAACTGAAAAGTGAAACTTTTTGCGTTCGAAATTTATATAATAACCATGTACACTATGAATTAATTTTCCAAAGCGTGTTTTTGGCCTGTCCTGAATCACTATGGTACACTTTTAATAAATGTTTATATTCTGACTATTTAAACGGGTTCGGGAAGGTACTGCTGCGGAGTAGGACGAACCAGCAACTACATTCGGAAGCTCCACGGGGCTTGCTTGAGGGATCAGGAGTCCGTGGTAACTCGCCTGGCAGACTATTCCTGATCAAAATCCTGCGATATGCCAAGCCACTAACCAATGCAGCCGAAGGGATACAAGACGCCCTGGAGGACATGCTGTTGCGACCGTGCAGCTGTTTGCTCTTTTAGAACTTCTTTCTTCTTAGTTCTTCTTTGATGTGATCGGCTCCAAAGCAGAAAGCTAATGTTGGTTTGCATGCCGCCATCTAATGTACCCATATGTAAGGGGAGTGGCTAGGCATGTAAACGCCACTGGCCAATTCTCATTGGCGTTTTCAGTCAATTGGCCTCCCAGGCGGGATCCCTTGAAGTCAGTCAATGACTGACTGACTGAAAGGGAACTTGATCCTATGGTGAACCCTCTGGTAATGTATGCCAGACTTCTATCATTCACTTAAACCTCACCCCTGAATTCTCAAATTCTTCTGTCTCTGTTTTGAGTTCAAGGAACGAAATCCAATTTCAAAATCTACCCTTTTTTTCCATGATTACACTGTGTATGTTGGAAGAAAAGATCTGTTTAATGTAATACTGACTTTAAGTTAGAGTTTACAGCTAATTATCATATAATTAACAAATTACCTGTATTTACATATTTAGTATAAATATTGTCTTATAATAAAAAACAACATAAACATTTACAGGTTGTTCAATATGAAAGATAATAGATGAAGCCATAAATAAGGGCATACGTCAAGACTCTCTGTGAGGCGATGATGAAATCTGGTTGGCCATTTTTGTAGACAAGTCTGGCGTTGGACTGTACCCAAAGCCACTGGTTCTGTTTTGTCAACAGTCTAAACACCGTCATCCCGCTTTCACCCGTCCTCATCACTGCAGGGGACAGAAATTATTCAGTCATGTAAAAAATCAGCAACTAATTTTGCCACTATTCAAAATAAGAATTATAGCTGTCTCAAAGGCAAGTAGATATATATTGTATATGTATATTTATCACTGCTTCTCATGTCCCAAATAAGCATATTTGAGTTGCATGCAGGTTGATCAATGTTTATTCAATTACATCTGTTCATCATATTAAGAGATCATGTCATATTTTTGTACTTTTAGGAGTGTGAAAATTGTAGTTGATGAAAGGATAAATATGCTGACCAATCATAGGTCATTTGTGTTTTAAATATGTTAAAGTTTTGAATCCAAATGAGGATGAATATATGATTTTCCATTTTGGGGTGAATGGTCCCTTTCAGAGCAATACAGCTATTTCCACAACAGTTAGACCTCCAGTCTCTAACACAAGCAACGATGAAACCCAGTTGTGGGAGCGAGTGAGGTGAGTGAATTTTCTTTATTAGGCAGTCTTACTCCGTATGTGGTTCTCGGCACAGTAGAGCATGTCAGCTGCATGGATGAACTGATAGCCTGAGCCACGGTAACACAGCTCTTCCTCCGAGTAACCAAGAACAATCTTCCCTCTGTGGAAAACATTGAATGTAAGAGATACTGACAGTGGGAAAGCAAAGGAACACTGCACCAAATCACAAACCAATACATTTTTTTGAAAAAAGTATATATACATACTTTCATTCATCTTCAACTTTTATAATTTCACAAATCAAAGACTAAAAGATAAAATTGCCTCTCCAATCAACTGAAACAAACTAAAGTGACGAAGAATAAATCCAGTGTTTCTTCACACATGCTGATAGAGGAGGTTATCTTACTTTGCGTCACACGCAGTGGGGGTGAAATCCAGCTTATGCTTGGTTTTGAAAAAACAGCTCTTGGTGCGGATCTCCAGTATGGAAGGTGGCTGCAGAGGACAGGCCAGGGCAAACAGAGCCAGCTGAGGAGGGACGGGTTTCCCATCTGCTGTCCTCTCATTCTGCCCATACAGGAACTTCAAACGTCCCTGAAAGCTCATGGCCTATAAAAATACAAGCCACATATTTAACATATTTAGCCCTATGCTAATTCATACAATAGCATCTAATTGTACCTAAAAATGTGATTCCCTCTGAGCCTTCTCATGATATGACACCAGACCTTGCATTCGTTTGATTACTTCCTTTATGAGATAAGCAAGACCGTGTGACCTCTCTTTGAAACCAATATATAAATAAGATACATGATTTAAGAATAATTGTTTGATCTGGTTGTACTAAAAGACTGATTAAAATGGTGCTAAGTGGTGCTTAAAGGGATATTTCGACCAAAAAATAAAATGTGTCATCAATAGTATGGAAGGAAATACTTTGGAAGCTAATAGCTACTCTCAACTGTTTGCTTATTAACAACATTCTTCAAAATATCTTATTTTGTGTTGTTTAAGTCTGATAAAGGTAGATTTTGAGAAGTCTACATGTAAAAATGATCCAACACAGGTAGTTAACTCCAAGGCATGGGGAAGTCATGAACTGATATGATCCTAACGTTATAACACATTTGTCATTTTAGTCTTACAGTCACAGAGCACCCTGATATTACTTCAAACAAAGCTAACAAAATTATCTTTTGTTGTGTGTGGAATTATGTTGTATATAGAAGCACATGATAATTGTAGTAATTTCAGCCCTCATTCTAGATTATTACATTATCATTAGTACTCCTAAAAAAAACGTGATGTGTAATACATGGTTGTTTACATCAAAAATGCTTAATTACAGGGTTGTCGAGGTGCACACTGTTTTAAAATCCCTTAGTATTCATCTTTTTCTCATACACTTTCTGCAAAGAATTCACTCAGTGAGTAGACTCCTTTCAAACGTGTTTGTAGACAGTTTTAGCTTTCGGTCTGTTATGGTATGCTACTGTATATCATTTTGACATCTTAAACTTTATTCATAGGACAGTTTTGACTAGACTTTGACTTCCTTCAAGCTTTTGTTGGTACTATAAATAATATCAGCCTTGCATGTGTTATGAATTCATTTTCTTAAATCAGATCATCTTTATATAATAATCTTTTATATAAAAAATTACAACAAAAAAACGTGCTTCATCTGGAAATCAAGAAAATCAACAAAGTAAAATCTCTTACAATTATTGCTGTCAAATAATTAGTCACAATTAATATAAAAGTTATTACTAAGTTATTAGTTATTACGCATACAAAATAAAATTGTTTACATATGCGCACTGTGTTTATTAAAAAGGGTTAAATAAGGAATGTCGACTGAGTGCGTGTGTGAGCTGATGGTTAAGATGAAAAGTATTTAATAAATATCATATTCTTGATATTGAGCGGTTTCCGCGAGTTCTCAGATCTCATCCCAGTAACATCAAGCGGCTGCTCAGACAAAACGATATTCAAATAGGCCTATATCTGGTGGCCTTCTCTCAATCCAGGTCATTTACAAGTGCACTATACTAAATATTACATTTCTCGTAATATTTCGACTTTTATTCTCGTAATATAAAGACTTTATTCTCATAGTTTTAGATGCATTTTTTTCGGTGGCACTAAAACTCCATCGTAGATCATATAATTAGAATATCTTCAAAAAGTTGATTTCACTAATTCCATTTAAGAAGTGAAACTTGTATAATGTATACATTCATTCCACACAGACTGATATATTTCAAGTGTTTATCTCTTTCAATTTTGATGATAATAACTGACAACTAATAAAAACCCCAAATTCAGTATCCCAGAAAATTTGAATATTGTGAAAAGGTTCAGTATTCAAGACACCTGGTGCCACACTCTAATCAGCTAATTAACTCAAAACACCAGCAAAGGCCTTTAAATGGTCTCTCAGTCTAGTTCTGTAGGCTACACAATCATGTGGAAGATTGCTGATTTGACAGTTGTCCAAAAGACGACTACTGACACCTTGCACTAGGAGGGTAAGACACAAAAAGTCATTGCAAAAGAGGCTGGCTGTTCACAGAGCTCTGTGTCCAAGCACATTAATAGAGAGGCGAAGGGAGAGAAAAGATGTGGTAGAAAAAAAAGTGTACAAGCAATAGGGATAACAGCACCCTGGAGAGAATTGTGAAACAAAACCCAATTCATGAATGTGGGGGAGATTCACAAAGAGTGGGCTGCAGCTGGAGTCAGTACTTCAAGAACCACTACTCGGACATATGCAAGACATGGGTTTCAGCTTCGCATTCCTTGTGTCAAGCCACTCTTGAACAACAGACAGCGTCAGAAGCATTACGCCTGGGCTAAAGATAAAAAGAACTAGACTGCTGCTGAGTGGTCCAAAGTTATGATCTCTAATAAAAGCAAATTTTGCATTTCCTTTGGAAATCAGGGTCCCAGAGAGGAGAGGAACAGAATCCATGTTGCTTGAGGCCCAGTGTTAAGTTTCCACAGTCAGTGATGGTTTGGGGTGCCATGTCATATGCTGGTGTTGGTCCACTGTGTTTTCTGAGGTCCAAGGTCAACGCAGCTGTATACCAGGATGTTTTAGAGCGCTTCATGCTTCCTGCTGCTGACCAAATTTATGGAGATGCAGATTTCATTTTTCAACAGGACTGCACACAGTGCCAAAGCTACCAGTACCTGGTTTAAGGACCATGGTATCCCTGTTCTTAATTGGACAGCAAACTCACCTGACCTTAACCCAATAGATTTAGTTTTGTGAAGAGAAAAATGCGATATGCCAGATCCAACAATGCAGAAGAGCCACTATCAGAGCAACCTGGACTATCATAACACCTGAGCATTGCCACAGACTGATCGACTCCACGCCACGCAGCATTGCTGCAGTAATTCAAGCAAAAGGAGCACCAACTATGTATTGAGTGCTATACATGCTCATACATTTCATGTTCATACTTTTCAGTTGGCCAAGATTTCTAAAAATCCTTTCTTTGTATTGATCTTGAGAAATATTCTAATTTTCTGGGATACTGAATCTAGGGTTTTCATTAGTTTTCAGTAATAATCATCCAAATTAAAAGAAATAAACGCTTGAAATATATCAGTCTGTTTGAAATGAATGTATAAATCATACAAGTTTTACTTGGAATTACTTTAATGGAATTAGTGAAATAAATCAACTTTTTGAGGATATTCTAATTATATGATGAGCATCTGTATGTGTTTTTGGCTACTGCTATAAATATACCCCAGTGGCTCAAGACTAGTTTGTGGTCCAGTGTTGCATATTTTCATTTATTTATTGACTTTAATTTATTCAAGATCATTTTCAACTTACAAGAAAGCCAGATGAGTTGTTCTGAAGACATCTTAACCTGCAAACAAAATTTCGCTCCAGAAAGGTGGAGTTCTCTGGTGGCAACTGCTCTGGACTGTAGTATGTCTGAAGCAACGGTGCATCCTGAGGAGCTTGACAGAAACAAAACAAAACTTGAATGTAGAGAAAAGCATACTTAATTAAAAACTGGAAGATAATGCCCCTGCTGTGTAGCCATTTATATCATATATAAGCGGAGTCCTTGCTGATGGCTGGATTATTGCTCAGTGTGTGCGCTGTCTGGGACAGCTGTCCTGTGTATATAATTGTGACAATAACAGGCCTTTCAAACTGCCAAGTGTTAGATCTCTAATGAAAACTGATCCAGCTTGGTTGAGAACAAAAAGCCTAAACTGAAACCAAAGCAAACTGGCACAGCCTTTGAACACCAGCCATTAGAGGCTGTTACACATACGAATCTGAATCCTCATGAGCACGTATAACTCAAAACCATCTTATATATTTTTTTTCTAGTCAATAATTAGATTTTTTAAATTGTTTTAATATGACATTGCATGGATTTATTTTACTGAAGATCGTAGATTAGGACATTTTGTCTCTCACATTGGAACTTGGTCAAACTTTGTTTGCAGACACAAGCAATCCATCTTCTTTGACTCTTTGTGTTAATGGAATGGGGACAGAATATTTCAGGCACAATGCCCAGGTCTGCTCATGGTCTGTCTGGAGAGATGTTTAGTTATTTTCTACCTTGCACTAGCTGTCCGGTGTCTGGGGTGCAGTTGGGGTTGAGCGCCCAGTGGAGCTGCCTCTGAATCTCAGCCCGGTCTTCAGTGTGAACCAGCTCATAAACACTCTGATGGATGAGATCCGACTGCAAAACAATCACATCGGCTTCACTCTAAGCAGATTCACAGCAGCTCGTAACAACTACAAAATGTACCAAACTGAATTAAGAAATCTGAATCTCAATGCTGAAATAAAGAGTTTCTTCAACCTGTTTTTATCTAAATGTCCTCAGAGCCTGCTATTTCTGGCACCCAAACATACTAATCCAAGTTCTTTCATGACAACTCTCAGAGGGACTGGCATGTTAATAGTGTTAATGTGTTTGGTCTTGGTGGTAAAGATCAAATACCAAGACGTGCTACAGCCAATACATGCATAATATGCTGCTGTGAGCATTTAAGAAATACTGCTGCTGCACACTTATATGAAATAACCCCCCATAGCATACATGAATCACCCCTTGGCATATCTATACAGGTGGAGTTGAGGAAGGTTTCTGAAGCATGTTGCAACTGCATCATGTTTCACACTAGAATTATGTTTGTGGGAAGAAGCAGGAATTTCACACATAATCATAATCTCCTTTGAATAAAAAGTGCCTGAAAACCAATTCATAAATGCATAACCTTATGGGCTGCAGTGTACAAACCTGATGGAACCCCAAGTAGTCTTCAATGGTGGAGGAAGCATAGAAAATTGTGCCACTGGAGGTGACCACCAACACAAAGCCATTTAAAGCCTGTAAAAAAAAGACGTTACACTGCTAATAAATAGTATTCTAAGTCTATTTTGTTTTGGTTTTGTCTTATCTGTGTTGTTTGATTCAAACATGAAGGTTTTAACGGACAGATGAGCTCACCTGTAGCAACAATTCTCCCTCTGGCAGCTCTTGTATGTGTGGTTTAGTGTTATTTGCTAGCTGGTTGGAGCTCTTTGAGTTCAGGGTCACTGCAACAGCAAACAATCATAAAAGTGGCTTTGCTCAATAGCTTACAGATAAAACACATTCTTTATCAAAGACATGATGAGGAAGTTATGGATAACAATTAATGGTACGTAATCATATGAGGGTTCTTGATCAGGCATAATCAAACAAGAGCAAAACTACTTTAGTTCCTGCATCAATAATGATTGTGGGAGGAAAATCTGAAATAATGTATAAAAATGACAACTTGAAACGAGGACCTCTGAGCATCTGTAATATCAAAAACTGAAAGCAAATTATGATGCCCAGTGGTTAACAATACACTTATGCTTGGCACACATCACATGATATGTTTGCTTATGGAGTGGTTATGAGATGCAAGGGCAATGAGAGGGCAGGATCTGTAAAAACACAGACTCTGGGTCGATAACAAATAAGAGTGCCTATAATAATAATAAAAAACTATTTTAAATGTAGTTTTAAGCACATGTAAAAAATACTTAGAAACCTTCTTATTTATACGCATGTTTGTTTCACATGATTCAGAATTTTAAAAGAAATATATTTTCAAGAATAACTCTATACGTCATCAAGTTTAAAAAGTAATATATTTTCTTTACAACTGAAATAAATAGCGAGTGTAAGTTTTTGTTAAAATAATATAAAACTAAAAAGAAAACAACTACATTTTAAGGTACAAAAAAACAAAATAAATTCCTTTTGCCTTATGATAAAAGTAAACATTTATTTTTTAAGTACGTATTCATTTAAAATGTGTATTTTTCTTCTTGATTTTGATTGCAGTACATCACCCTGACATCAAACATGAGCTGTATTCAGGCTGTAAAATAAAATAAAATTAAATTAAATTCTTCCAGGAAAACAGAACAATGAATCTATCCACTGCCTCCACTTACTAGATGACATTAATTGGATTAAAAGGTGACTAACAGTCATTGTGTCAACTCCCTAGATTTGGTAGTGCGTGCCAGTAAAACATTAAGGTCAAATGTTGTTCCTGCAGTCTTCTCATGCAATGAGAAGACTGTCTAGAGCCAGACATGTCAATGGTTCACATCAAACCTTGGCGGGTTCTTTGATGCTACTCACACAACACCTCAGGTCAAAGTCTGCTGCTGCTGTCAGCAATTATCAAATATTTTGGTTTTTCATAACTTGTCACCGACGTCAAAAGGTCAATAAGTCGGTTTCAATTACTCATGCAAACCCAGACCCTCCCCAGCACTGGCCCACAGACAGTAGGAGTAATGACACTCAAAAATCACAAGCAAGTTTCTCACAAATCCCTTTAATGCTGACCACCTCGCCAAACTTTTGCATTAGTCAGGATAGAAGGGAGAACATGAGCTGTGAGACACCAGGTGTGAAACTCATTCAACCACTATTCCTGGCCTTTTATATGCATTTCATATTGACCAATTCCATAAATAATGATTGAGTAACTTCCATGGAAAACAGTTCTGGGTATTTTATTACTCAACAACTTCTTGCTTAACAAAACTTGGACTATTGCCTTTATAAATCTTAATATTGATGTACAACTGCACCTTTGAGAGCGTAACTGTGCAAGGCTTGTCTGAAATACATGCATGTACTATATAAACTGTGATATTAAATTCTTGGACTGTTATTAAATGATAATGTAGGTAATGATTAACATTTTAGATATATGTTTAAAGGACTGATCGGGGCAGCAGTTCAGATTTCTACTTGTCCTGCCAACATTTTACCTTTATGTAGCTTTACGTAATTTTAAAGAAGGTTCTTATGCACATGAAGGCTGTTTTTATTAAACAAAAATAAAGATATTTTTTTGCAATCTGTAATATTTTTTCAGGATTCTTTGTTTAATATCTAAATAAATATTTAAAATATAAATATTAAATAAATATGTTACAATATATTTATTACCTTAAAAGAAACACCTAGTTCTTTTATACACCAAGTGTGCATTAAATTTATAAAACTTGACAGTATATGACACTCTTTATTATTAAAATTATTAAATATTTTTTATTAAAAAAATTTTTTGACTTCCTTCAAAAACATTAAAATATATCTTACTGATCAAACCTTTTCAATTAATAAATATTAAATTTAATATTGTTTTATATTTTACTAAAAGCTATGAATGCATATGCACAATGTCATGACATTATAAAAAAGCATTAATTGCTGTTTGATGCTTAACTATCACAAGCCATTCTTGTAATTTCAACAAAAGCGTCTATCTTTATATTAAATAGCTAGATTAAATCAGCAGAATTTAACAATATTTAGGGTTGTCTTTGTGCTATCGGCCCAATCTTACTGTGTGCATTACATACTGTAACTCTACATAATCACTATATAATCTTTGCTCAAGTACCAACAGTGCCTTGAATGTTGTGCCACTTTATTTTGGCCAGCTGCAAGAAAAAAAAAAACATATCCATCCCGACATTTTTCTATTATTACAGCAACATTACAAAGCAATTCCTTTTGCATATTACTTGTGTTATCCAAATATGGGTCATCCCGAGATAAAACTGCTGAGGGACCGGGATGTCCTGTGATAAGCACTCAGTCTTTCACAAACAAAAGGAGGAACTGCTTGCATGCACTGCTCTGTCCTACTTCCATATCTTAATGCTGAGGGCAAAAGCCTGTTGCCTAAAGCCAGGTAAACTTCTTATGATAATGACTTCAATAACATATTCCAGTATACTGAATCAGTCTCATTAAGTGAAATTTACCTGTCAAAACAACAGCAGTTTTTGCTCTTTGAAAGAAAATGCTATTGTTGCAGATCTCACCAGACATCCACCGAAAAGTTATGCATATGATTACAAATTTATATTTTACTTTCCACAAGATCTGATGCACCCCAGTGGCATCCTGTTATTTAAAAAAGCTCCTCTTCTTTCCCACTGAGAGGGAAATATACCGTAATATAACTGATTATATTGCATCCATACATTTTAAGGAATAGCTCATTCTGTCAGGGTGAGCACATGATGACAGAATTTTCATTTCTGCGTGGACTATTCCTTTAAGTGCAGTCAGAAATTGGACACCAATACCACAACGAAACGACTGCAACTTGTGTTGTCATGCATTACCATTGAAATGACTTTTGGCCCGCAGGTAGCTCACACTTAGCCTCAGTATGGTGAGCTTGTCCAGTTTGGATATAACCTCCTTCGGGAAAGGAAGCTGGCTGGCCAACCTGTCCAGCTCTCCATTCAGCCGTTCCCGATGTCGTTTGGAGGGATTTGATTTGACACATTCAGGAGAAGACTCCTGCACACTAAAAATGGAGAATATATTCAGGTTTAATGCAATTTTCAGAATATGACAGCAGCCAACCTCCAAGTTTCAAATTTGAGAAAGCTCTTCATTTTGCAGAAGTGTGTTTGCATTAAGAAGATTATTTATCATTCACGTATAGTAGGTACTGTCAAACAATGACCTAAAAAAACAACACCAACAACTGAAAAAAAAAAAAAAGTCTTAGGAAGGAAACGTGACCTTCAGAGGCGTAGCAACAGCATTTAAACTCAAAATGGATATTATGCACATTGGGAGTTTAGCTCCAATCCTGATCAAACTCACCTGTCTGTAACTTCATAATAATCCTGAAGACCTCCATTAACTTGTTCAAGTGTGTTTGATTAAAAGTAGAGTTATAATTTGCAGGAAATAGTATATCTTGAGTTGCCCAAACCTGCATCATACTATTTATGTTGAGTTAATGAGTCACAAAATACAAGCCCCACAAAAATGAATAGATAACATAATTTCAACGAAGAACAATCACATTTAATAAGCATTCATAACTCATAAATAACTCATACCAAAAATTGTCATCATGCAATAAGTCACGTGTCTGCTAGGTAAACAGACTGACTGTAAAAAGAATGCATAGGTTTAAGTTAAGCATCTAAGCATGACCTGAGTAAAACAATGATTTGTTACCTTTTCTGGATGGGTTTCCTCCGTTTGCGACTTGCATAAATATTACTGGTGCTCATAACTCCCACAGAAACAGATTTGTGGTTAGTCAGTGGTTGTACTCGGTGCTAGCAGGCTAACCTTGACCTGCCTTGTGTTAGAGTTTAGCTTTGTGCTCAAACAGGCAACTATAAGCTTACAAACTAACCATTAACCCGCAGTGCGATTTAAATCGGAAGCATTCATCTGCGTTAGTCCACAGTTAAAACCCAGTGGTTGGGGTATAAACACGTCCCTGTCATAGCTAAGCTAAACTGACAAGCTATCTGTCAAACTAATGTTAGCTAAGTTTTGTCTTAACTAAAGCTTCACTGCCACTCAAACAAACGCACATTTTGCTCTCCGGAATTTTTTAGTAGTCATTCGCTAATACTAACATGCTAACACTAGTCCTGGCTAATTTAGCCTGACAACAATGCTCTAACTCGCAGTCAATAAATGACAGACTAGTGTTTGGTTTTGACAGTCTGACTCTGATCAGAGCCCCTCCCTCACCCACTAACCACCTGCTTACCAACTAACTAAGTGAACTACTTTGCCTAAATAACCCAAAATATATACTACAAATTACTGTAAATGTCAAAATATTACTAAATGTAGTGCTGTAAAATCAAGACATCATGAATCATCTGCTTTAAACAGTGTCAAAAGTGCAGAATGTTAAGCAAAATGAAATGTCCAACATACAAATGTAAGATAGTCTATTGTACAACTTCTATAGTCTATTGTACAAACTCTAGGTAGCTATATTTTTAAAAAATATTGACTACAGCAATAGAAATTATAATTACAATAATATTTTTTATGTTTTAAACAATAAATGTTTACATCTTGCACATTTTAGTTGACTACAGCAATAGAAATTATAATTACAATAATATTTTTTTGTGTTTTAAACAATAAATGTTTACATCTTGCACATTTTAGCATGTTTTTTTTTACTGCTGCAATTAATTATAGTTTGTGAAATAATATTCCAGGTACATTACTTGGGCATTAAAGTTTTTAAATGCAGAATTAATCTGAATTCAGTATCATTTTTCGTTAAATAATGGCTTATCTGACTCTTCATTTTTGTTAGTATGTTTAAAATTGGGATTTAGTGACCAAAACCAAATAAGTCGGGACACATTATTATCACTTAAAAATCTCTACATCATTTTTCTGTCTATTTTAGCCAGTTATTCATTCATCATTGAAAATAAAATTATGTTGGCAGTACAGATTTGCAAAATTGCTAAACCTCTATTGGAACATTTTCACCAGAGAGGCCAAAGTCAGAGGCAAATACAGGCCTGTATGCTGTTGATTATGTTTTTTATTTTGTAGTAACATCACAGGGAAAGCAATGTTTTTAGTTCATGTTTTGTTTTTGGACGCATGGTGAAATGTTACTGCATCACATATTTGGGCACCCTTGCTTTAACACTGGCTAAAATGCATTGATTACAGCTCAGTTATATTCTTTCCATTCCTCAGCATTTTGATTCATAGAAATTAGGGTTGTCATCTCTACTGCTTAGATCAGTGAATCTCGTGAATGTGAATGCCTATTTCTAACGAAATATGCAAAGGATGGCAAAAAAAATATACAATATAACTGAAAATGTGTGTGTTTTTGTCTTCAAATGCATTATATAGTGTGCAATCATTTAAATGATCAAATTGATAAATTAATTAAACTGGATAAATGTTCTTGTTCCACAAATGGCACATAATCTCTGTTCAACACATTTAATCAATTGCTACTGCTCTTCAGTTTGTCACTTTGTAAGATGTAATCAGTGGAAACTGAATTTGAAGTTAATTAACGTTCTGTTTATATGTTTATGTGTATAAATGTTTATACAGTATGTGTGTACAAACAGTTTTTTGCGGACTGCAAAGTTTAAGGTTCAAAAGAGGAGGTACAAACATGCACGCATTATACTGAATTATTATA
>JAUYWG010000051.1:9152819-9214362 GCA_034779775.1 Enteromius afrohamiltoni
ACATGGAGGATTATAATAATAAACACTTAAAATATATATATTTTATTATCTTTTTATTTTGAAGTAAAATATTAGTCTCTTAGAAATAGCCCCAAGTGGCAAGTGTTTTAGTATAGGCTAGTATTTTTTTTAATATGTGTCAAAAAGTGGAGTTATTGTTCAGTAATGCCATGAGTCAGACATTTTACAACAATTTACCAATTTACTATATATCTATATGTATATTATGCATATTAGTGTATACATTATAATGCACATTCTGAAGTTACAAAGTTATATTCAGAGTTATATAGGCTCTCATACATGTTTATGTAAATCGCTATTAGCCTAAAGTCATGCCAGTTATTTATTTGTTTAGCGCTGAACGCGGTGCAGGAGAACAGCTGTTTTTAAAGTCTTAAATACACCTTTAGCGTCATCTGGTGCACCACAATGAAACTGACTCTTATTTGTGCTTCGATTATTTAACGATCATCTTAAGGTTGAATCAACTCTTAAAGCCTCGTTCAGTCCAAATGAATGTATATTCTCTCTCTAAAAAAGTTACTATA
The DNA here is from genome assembly GCA_034779775.1 of Enteromius afrohamiltoni. NCBI lineage: Eukaryota > Metazoa > Chordata > Actinopteri > Cypriniformes > Cyprinidae > Enteromius > Enteromius afrohamiltoni. Next base: position 9,153,371 of record JAUYWG010000051.1, read on the forward strand.
TTTTTATTGAGACAAGTTGTCAGCATGTTTTAAGTTATAGCCAAACCGAATCTAGCCTACCTATTATTTCTTATCTAACACAACTTTCTATCACAGCCTTCATTTACTATAGCAACTATCAGCTGATGAGCTGTTCCTTTTAAGAAACAATACAAGGAACCGGTTTCATTGTTTTCTGCACAGACCTATGAAAACATCTCAATGTATTTCCTGTGACACTAAACTGAAGACACAATGAGGAAAAGGGCTAAAATAATATATTCCATGTTTGCTGAAATTTTTGCTAGTTTATAGGCCTATAATAGAATTGAGTCGCTTACAATTCGACAGTTTTATACGGCCATGCATTTGTAAAATTGCACCCAACGGTGGCGTTTATTATGCTTCATTATTATACGTCATTATTATACTTCGATACAACAAATATAGTTTTCCATTATTTTTATGGACATTTTTAACTCTAGAATCGGATAGGAAAGCGTACATTTTGTTAAATTGGATTTTATTCCTAAAAATTAAGCACTAAAAATTTAAAAATACAAAAAATTAAAAATACCATTAACAGTGGCATGCTTAACAATTTGTGTGTGTAGAAATAGGAAAAAGTGGAAAAGGAAGAGTGTCTCTCGCGGTAGAATTATCATAATTGGGGTCCTTGGCTTAAATAAAGTGTTCAAATATGAAAATGTCCTGATTTAGTCTAATAGAAACTGTTAAAACTGTAACCCTAATACACTCTCAATGAACCATCACTTTAAATCTGTATTCACTGTAATGCATTTTGTATTCAACAGAAATGTTAAAAGGTTGAAGTGGAAGTAATTTGCAATAGAGAAACACGCACTTCTTCCTTCACCGATCTAAAACCTACTGTTAAACTGCACCTCACACACATCCAACAACGTTTCACAGTTCACAAGCGAGCGTCTCCCCCATCTAGGTTTTAACCAATCATCGTTCGCTTTACTCTCGCTCCAACCACTGTCTGGCCAATCATCGTCTCCGTTCTTTGCGAGGCAGCAGTGGCGGTAATGTTATGGAGTTTTCTCTCCTGCTCATCAGTGGCAAGTAGGAAACCCCAGGCCTAGTGGAAACGCTAGATTTACCGACAACAAAACATCAGCATTCAAGTGGTGGTGGTGAAAAATATCCGTTTAGTTCTGCATGAGATCCAAAGAGAGCATCGAAACATGGTGGTTCTCAAAATTAGAGACCAGGTGAGTGATGTCTGAAACAGCTAGCCGAGTTAGGCTAATAAGTGCTAACACGCTAGTGAACTACCCAGCAATCTCACAGGCGACTAAAATGTCCAAAGTCAAAGTCTTAACTAAAGCCGTTTAAGAGGACAAATACGTGCTACTTTATGTTATAAGCAAAAAAGAAAGCGAAAGGGTAGCTTCTCGGTATTTGTCAACTCGTGCAGAAGGAATCTATTAGCTATAGTAGCTAAGCTACATGTCCGCGAGCCACGATTTTAGTATAACGGGTTGTGACCGATGAAGTGTACGCTATTTGTTTTCTGTTAAGTAATTAATAAACCGTATAGGTCTTTTGATTACTTGTTATCTTATTGCTCGGGCAACAGTTGGTCTCGTGAGGTTAGATGGTTAACATTTTTTTTTACTGCTGGCTATAAAAATGCTGCTATATCGGAGAGCTGGTTTTGATTAATAGTTTTGTTTATGGATGTGAAGTTGAGTCTCATAAAATGGTAACTTTTAACGTCAGTCTTTACTAGCTGACAACTTTGCCGAGTGCACGACAGGTGTATGGTCGTCTATCAGTGATGCACAAGTCCAGTCATCGCATGCATCGCAGCTCTAAAACATATTTAAAATGTTTTAACTGATCTTAGCGTTACGTGAACTTCATTCACATTTTATGAGACATTTCTAGCGTAGAGCATATTCAATATAGAGTAAGCCGAAGATGTCAAATATTCTGGATATTTGACCTTTGTAAACATGACACTGCCAGAAGGTGTTTTTTTAAATTACGTCATAGATTTCACCTGTTACGTTACTTTCTCCCTCAGTATAATTTAATGTTTAGAGAGTTGGAGCATTTCTACTTTTATTTCTACAGTATCAGGTTTTTTTTTTAAACATTTTATATGTTTTTATGTGAATGTCAAAATAAATAAATAAAATATGCAAGGAAATATTATGTTCAACTCATGTATCCTAATAAATAAATAAAATAAAATGAATAAGGTAATGACACCATTATTTTAAAATACATTTTCAGTGGCAATTTTAATACCAAAAACTACTAGCCTAGCTAATGTAAAGTTAACATTAGGTATTTACAGTAGACCTGATTTCCTTCCTGTTATTGTTATTGTTCATGACTGTTGACTGACTGTTTATGAAGATGCTTGCCAAGATGAGCATTTTGACATAATTGACATAAGGGTGTAATTTTCTATTCAAGTGTGATAAGAGTTGTCTTTGCGGTCTAAGCAATTATTTGTAAGACTTAAAAAAAAATGCAAATTATTGCAAACTTTGTGACAACAACTGTATTATTAGCTGCAGCCCCAGGCATGAGGCATTTTTTATATTGTTGAGCCCTGCTTTTATATACATGCAGTGCATTGCAGGTGAAGTCAAACCCAAGACCTTGATGTTGTTGTTCTCTCAGTTGACCTTCAGAACCAGACAGAGAGTTCAGTATCATGTTGTTTTAGTGTTAGTACATGCACACACGTGTTTACATCACTAGGTCTCCAGTTAGGAAGGACGAGGAGATACAGAAGCGCTCATCTCCATGGTGATGGCATTAACTAGAGGAGCTTGTTAAAGGAGACCGAACACGATCGCATCGCTTGAATAGACAATTAAAGCGCAGGCCACATGTGACAAATAGAGCCTTGTCTCAGCTTAGAGCTACTAAAGGAGTGTTTTCAAATGAAGCTTTCTTCAAGCACAAGTGCTTGCTTGTTATGTTCTCACGACTCCCAGTGTGAGCTTGTCCTTCCTCTGACAACCTGAACTGGGACTAACTGGTTTAGATAAGCCAGAGGAGATTTAGGTAGATAAACTCTACATTGTTGATGTGGTTTTTTTTGCATTAGTGAAACAAATCTAGCACGCGTGATTTACAAAAGTTCTCAAAACCTGTATATTATTGCGCATGTAATTTAAGTGCCTTGCCAATGCTGTTATTCTCAAGGGTAGTGCGTGGTGTGAAACCTGAGGCAAATTAACACTTGGCTGTTATCAGAATTTTCTGCATCCCATTTCACAACACTCAAGAATGTGTGACTGAACACTTCCTGTAGCTCGGGCATAGTGCACATACTTCCCATGAGTCACAGCAAGCCTGTACTGCAGGAGATGCGGACGACATGTGCTTTGTTCTCGACCACTGCATTTTTGATAGTGATGATAAAGTATGGAATATCTGTAGAGAGAAATATGCAAAGCATATGGGTCTCTGCAGAGGAGAACTGAGTCAGAGGTTTTGTTTGATATGAATGCGCTTATGGTTTTATTTGTTTTTTTTCACCTGTTGGAACTGGTATTCTTTATGTTGTTTGAAGCTGGATGAATATTTACGAATAAACATAAAATGAGTTGTTTGTGTCCTTGATAAACCAGTAAAGCAAGCTGAGAGGAACTGTGGTGTCCAGCATTAACTTGTGCCGGTTTGGAGCAGATCTGTGCTGTCTGCACCATCTGCTCTTTCCATTGCATCCATTTTTCAATTAATGATGAGCATATTCTATTTTTTTGAACATCCTTAATGGTTGGAATTCTCCTCTTAGTTTAAAACAAACCATTTATCTAATAATTTGTTTTAATACTTGATTAAAATCTTGAATATTAAATCTTCCTTGTTAAAATGTATTTTTTGGAATATGGTTCTGGTTTTGTTCGTCCCTCATGTGGCGGTAATATTTGCTTCAGTGTGTGTACATTTGTAGTTTTTCATGTGGTTCTGGGAGAGACTCTCTTTTCTGTCATAGCCTAATCCTCCTTTAAATACGTGTGGCATGGTGGTAATGATATTGTTGTTCAGATAATCTGGGCACCAAAATGTTTTGTCTAAGAGTGATTCACATTTTATTGCAATTAGTGTAAACAGTGAATGATGTGTGTGTTCATGAAAGTGAATTCAAAACAAATGAGCAACACAGGAAGTGACAGATGCATACTGGGGTAAAACAAATGTACACTTGCTAGTACCGAGTTGGACCCTCTTTTGCCTTCAGAACTACCTAAATCCTTTGTGGCATAGATTCAACAAGGTACTGGAAGCATTCCTCAGAGATATTGGTCAATATTGATAGCATCACCACATCCCAGAGGTGCACTGTTGGATTGAGATCTGGTGACTGTGGCCATTTGAGTACAGTGAACTCATTGTCATGTTCAAGAAACCAGTCGGAGATGATTCAAGCTTTTTGACATGGTGCATTATCCTGCTGGAAGTAGCCATCAGAAGATGGGTACACTATGTTCATAAAGGGATGGACGTGGTCAGCAACAATACTCAGGAAGGCTGTGGCGTTGCAACGATGATCAGTTAGTACTAAGGGGCCCAAAGTGTGCCAAGAAAATGTCCTTTACACCACCACCACCAGCCTGAATCATTCAGGGTTTCCCACAGGATTTTGAGAGACTTGTGGCGGCAGGCAACATCACATTAATTAGCATACGTATGTGACGTCATTGCGCGAGTTTGTGTTTAGATTCTGTCGCATACTGTAATACAACTGAATGCCCAATAAAGCTGTTCACATTATATTTTCTGTAGTCATACATAAAACATGTATAAATAGTAAACATTATTACTACACAGGAATCACTCTCAGTGTACTCCTTAAAGCCCGATTTATTATCGCAACATCGTCTGATAAATTCAGCATACATCAAACTTAACGTACACCAACAAGCGGTTATATGCGCTCGCATTTATTTATTTTTTTTGGGTCGGTGTTGAATCTGTGGCGGTCGGAATTTAATCTGTGGCGCACCGTGGGAAAGACTGCCATTGATACAAGGCAGGATGGATCCATGCTTTCATGTTGTTGTCACCAAATTCTGACCCTACCATCGTCGCAGCAGAAATTGAGACTCATCAGAACAGGCAACACTTTTCCAATCTTCTATTGTCCAATTTCGGCGAGGCTGTACAAATTGTAGCCTCGGTTTCCTGTTCTTAGCTGACAGGAGGGGCACCCGGTGCGGTCCTCTGCTGTAGATGCTATATCAACGTGATTGCAATGTGACATTAATTTTATACAATAAACAAGAGGTTAAATTAAGTGATTTAGTATTGACTGTATTTGCTCAGTTCTGCTGATGAAAGTAGTTCCAATCAAAGCCACAGCAGATCTGCTCTGTGTCTCTGAGCAGCAGTGGTGTTTCATTATTGATTGAATCCATTGAACGCGTCAAGTAAGTTAATGATTCAACCTATTCATATCACTTGCCTTGATTCTATGTGAATCAGCCATTTGAATGAATTGGTTGATTGAATGACTCAATGCCTGCCTACTTTTGGGTTTATATCTACTTCTATCTGTTTAGAAGTGAATATCTGTAACTCAGTCCAGATTTGGGGAGTTGTAATGTTTAACAATGCTGTTGCAATTGCATTGAAAATAGTACTTATTTTTATTTTTATTAATGCTCTGTTTAAATTAGCAAACATCAGTATTAATAGCGATACATATTTATTATAGTGGCAAAGTTGGAAGCCTAATTGTGAAATTCCGGGATGTAATTCAAGAAAAAAGTTCAACGTTATTATAATCCCTCTCTTAAAATAAAAATGTTTGTTTGCTGAAAGTAAAGCATGTTTCTTTAAAATTACTTTAAGGGAAAGAAAATTACTGAATGATTGAAGAATGAAGTGTCAATTTGCACTGCAGCTCAAATAGACAAAGCGAGGAGGCAGAGGCTGGTTTTATTTAGAATCACTCTGGCACTTGAGGATGCACTTACATAAGCGATACACGGGCAGTCTCATGACAGCACTACCTCAAGGTACTGTTGCTTCGGTTAGCTGTCGGTTTGTAAGTCTTCAGGGAAGAGATTCTACCATGTTTACCCTGTTATTGCAAACAAGTTATCACTCAGACTCTGCATTAAAGTTCACCTCTCGGACACAAATGAAATGTCACGGTTCAGATTTGGCCATGTTTCTCATTATCAGTTGTGTGACTCTCTGTCTTTCAGCCTGCCCTGCTAAAAGCTATTTTCAATGTTGATCCGGATGAAGTACGCTCTCTCATTTTCAAGAAAGAGGATGTGAATGTCCAAGTAAGAAAAAAAAAATGGCTGGATTTTAAATTGAGCTTTATATTTCGAATTGGGTCACTTAATAATAAATAAACTATTATTTCTTTCAGGACAATGAGAAAAGGACACCGCTGCATGCAGCTGCTTACCTAGGAGATGCTGAGATTATAGAGCTGTTAATTTTATCGGGTAAATGCATCTGGCATATTCATCATAACGAAACAAAATCTCCTCCCTTTGATTCCAGGTGTCTTCAAATGTGGCTTTGATGTATTGTTATACTGTTATTCATGTTTTGCTTGTGATGTAGGGGCGAGGGTGAATGCCAAAGACAACAAATGGCTGACTCCACTGCACCGCGCAGTGGCATCCTGCAGTGAGGTATTACAACCACAGAGACACACACTTGGTTTCTGTAGGTTTTGCTTAAACTTTGCTTCCTGAAGAACAGAATAGTCACGGTACCATAATTTCTGCACTGAATGCCAAAATCTGATAGCTCAGCAAAAGCTAATGTGCTTTTGATACAAACACACATTCAACAACAAAAAAGTTACATATTTTGTCACACTTTATTTTAAGGATCCAGTCTTGCTATTAACAAACCATTAACTGACTTTTACCTTAAACTCCAGAGTTAAGGTAGTTGTTAGGTTTAAGAAACGGGTGGGATTATGGTTGTGGAAAATGTTTATGCAGAATATGTGCTTTATAAGTACCAATAAACAGTCTGTTAGTTATAAGCATGCCAATAAGCAATTAGTTACTAAAATGTATATATACAAAAAGTTTAAATGAAAGTACAGTGTAAAAGCTTCTGTTAAACAAATTTCTAATTTGCTCTTCCATAAACTGCATACATTGCATGCATATTGTCCAATATATAACATTTGAACTTTTTTAGATACATTTGCTTAAAAAGTAAGATCTTGGAAAAATGATAGAATGCATCAAATATATTTGCAGTGTGAGTAGAAGATAAAGTAAAGGTTATTTCCATTTTCTAGTTTTTTGGAGCAGAGCTATCTAAGAAATACAATTTAATTTTGTAAAATGAATAAAAAGTAATTGTAATTTTTTTAAACTGGTCGCTAGACATTTACATTTTAAGAGAACATATTGACGTCTTGTGTTGTCTTACAATTAATTCCTTAATTTCTTTTTTACTTGATCATTAAAAGGTCTTAAATTTACCTTCATAAAAAAATCTGAAACTTCAGCCACTAATGTTTTTGACTCATGTGTAAATTGACAAATTGTGACTTGCTTGAAATTGTGAAAATATGCAACCACTAATTACAGGAACAAAATGAAAAGTAATGCTTCAAAATAACTGATCCATCTTTTCCTGTGGCCTTGTGCCCTGCAGGAGACGGTGCAGGTTTTGTTGAAGCACTCTGCCGATGTGAACGCTCGTGATAAGAACTGGCAGACTCCTCTACATGTGGCCGCTGCTAACAAAGCGGTCCGCTGCGCTGAGGCCTTGGTGCCACTGCTTAGCAACGTTAATGTATCAGATCGGGCTGGCCGCACAGCTCTGCACCATGCTGCCTTTAGTGGCCACCTGGAGGTTAGTGAACATCCATTTGCATATGTGTGGGTTTGTTGAAGTTACGGTTCAGAATTTATAAAGCACTTCGAGGTACAATGGAGAGATGAATATTTAACATGATTGAAATTCAGTTGTTGTTTTACAAACTACAAATGTTATTTTTATTTTTGTATTTTTGTTTTCAGATGGTGCGGTTACTGCTATCCAGGGGAGCAAATATAAATGCGTTTGATAAGAAGGACAGAAGGGCAATCCACTGGGCAGCATACATGGGTGAGACAGGAATTGTTTGTTTTCCAGCCTCTTGCACAACCGTATGTGTGGTCTTGTATATTCAAAACCCTTTTTAAACCCTCAACCCTTCAGGTCACATGGAGGTGGTCAAGCTGCTGGTGTCTCATGGTGCTGAGGTGACGTGTAAGGATAAGAAAGCTTACACACCCCTCCATGCTGCAGCGTCCAGCGGGATGATCAGTGTAGTGAAGTATTTGCTGGACCTAGGAGTGGATGTGAGTGTTTACATTGTCTACCGGCTGATATTGAATATGTACATTATAATGGGAGTTATGTTTTATAAGAAAAAACTGTCATAACGCTAATGTTATGATTCTTCTTAATCATTCTTCTTTTAACTTCATTAAAAATAGTTTATTCACTTTTTCCTAAAGTTGGGATCAGAAGAAAGACCTTCATAGACCTGCAGTCACCTCTCTTGTTGTTTGCACTACGTGCACAAGTTAGTGGGTGGAGCTTAGTGTCTAGCCACACTATTACATCATACACCTGTTGGTTTGGCAGACTGCTTTTAAAGGGGTCATATGGTGGTACATGCACTTCTTCAAGCTGTTTAGACTGAAATGTGTGTTGGGAGTGTGTGTACACAACTACCCTACAATGAAAAAGATCCACAAGCATTTCTATTAAATTAAAAGAAGAATAAGTTGCCTCTTCTGAAATCAAGCCATTGTCAAATGCATGTGGGTGTGGCGTCACACAGACAGAGGCCACTCCCACAATATTTGATTGACAGCGGCATGTCACACATACTGAACTGGTGTCTTACCTCAGACCTGCCCTGAGTGAGCCGCCATCAGACCAAGACGCAGAGACAAACAAGACTTCTAAGAGATTGAGGTGTTTGGTTGTTGAATGTATTAATGAGCATAGCAGTAGTCATTTACTCCCGACATCTGCGTGATTCCTTCCTCTGAGAGCGCCTCAGAAAAGAGGGGCGGGGTCAGCGGAGCTCGTGAAGATTTAAATGAGTTTTTACACTATATATGATGGCGAAATATAACACTATTTAATTTGAAAATGACAGAAAATATGCTGCCATGAAATACATGTTGCTTTAATTTGGTCCGTTGCTGCATCTTTTGCTGCAAAAGTGTTTTATGTTTTTCATGGAATTCAATTCCAGCATTTTCAAAAATGCTAATTACGTGCCTGTTCATATTGATTAGAGCTAGTGCCACATGATGGTAACCATTCTGGCAGTGAGCAAGTAGATTTTTCATCTTGGCAAGTAAACAAAGTGGCTGTCAATTGGATTGAATAGAACATAATGAAATGCTTTACTCACAACGTGGCTTGCTTTCACGCAGTCATTTGTACTCTTGTGGGTGGTTTGGTCCAAGTAGGGTTCAGACAGCATCATGCTAATCTTTTCATCTAGAGATCCGCTTCAAACAAACTAAAAGAGTAGCCTGCTGTGCTTATGAAGGGCATGTATAACTAACTGGGCTGCACCACAATGCTTACACTGGATGCACACCTCTGCTCAGACATACAGTAATTAAACTGAAGTGTGAGTGTCTGAACATTTGAACCGTGTACATGCTTACAGATGAATGAGCCAAATGCGTATGGGAACACGCCCCTGCATGTGGCATGCTACAACGGTCAGGACGTGGTGGTGAATGAGCTGATCGAGTGTGGCGCCAATGTGAACCAGGTTAACGAAAAGGGCTTCGCACCCCTGCACTTCACCGCCGCCTCACGGCACGGAGCGCTCTGCCTTGAGCTGCTCGTGGGAAATGGAGCTGATGTCAATATCAAGGTGGGAGTTCTACTATGGCTGCACATGTGTGGTAAAAACCACCAATGAATGACGTAGTAACTTGGTTATTTATCGTCTTGCAGAGTAAGGATGGTAAGACTCCTCTACATATGACTGCAATCCACGGGAGGTTCTCGAGATCTCAGGCGATTATTCAAAATGGTGAGTCCTGAGTTCTGAAATTTTCCATTACAGAACCCGCAGTATCTGACAGCGCCTTGTTTGCTTCGTGTAGGTGCTGAGATAGACTGTGAAGATAAGAATGGGAATACTCCTCTGCACATCGCAGCTCGATACGGACACGAGCTTCTCATCAACACACTGATCACTAACGGAGCTGATACAGCCAAGTAAGAATTCTCATTCCCAAGTACTTGCTAATTAGCAAATATAACAGCTTTGTTTCATTTATGCATTGAACTGTGGAAGTATAGATGTAGGCGGAAATTCATTATTCAGACACCCCCGAGTGTTCTTATTAATCCCACTTGCAATAAACAGCGAGATGCTCCTGTCTGTCTGGATGTAACATTGGATCTTTCTTTTAGGAGGGGAGTTCATGGCATGTTTCCTCTGCATTTGGCTGCTCTCAGCGGCTTCTCCGACTGCTGCCGTAAGCTGCTGTCATCAGGTAAGCCCTGTCACTGCTCAGATAGTCAGCCAGTGCACTTTTTGCGCATGGGTTACATAATTTATTGCTGTGTAACAGCAAGTCTCTGTCTTCCAGGCTTTGATATAGACACCCCTGATGACTTTGGAAGGACCTGTTTACATGCTGCTGCTGCCGGCGGGTGAGATTATTTTTGATTTTATTGTCAGTGATGACAGTTTTTCTTGGTCCTTATCGATATTTCTTGGACGGTGTAAATGTCAGAGGTATACAAAAATTAAAAGAATACAGTTTTTGAGAAGAAACCGTATTCGTTTTGAGTGATCTTATTTATGTTGCTTACAAATATTTTAATAAATATTTTTACAAATACAAAGTAATATCTTATATCTAGTAATATCTAGAACAAGACATTTATATTTTAAAAACATTTATCAACAACAATAATAATAATAATAATAATTGTTAACCTTATTTATGCCAAGTTTAGTTCATATTGTAAAATGTGTAAAAAATATGTAATTTGTAGTTAATGATATTTGTATTAAATACTTTTTTTATTAAAAGTTAAATAAGTTTACATTTGAAGGGTTATTTGCAAAAAACACAATTGTAAAAAAAAAAAAAATATTGTAATGTTTTTGTGTTTTGTGTTAGCTGTATTCACTTTATGTGATCAAAATTATTCAATTGTAGTTTGTTTGAGAGTCATTTGAATGCACAATGAAAAAACAGGATATTTGAAACTAAATATTATTGGTTAATGGTTAATATGGTTAATGTTTACTGGTGGTTGCAATTAAAAATCATAACATTTTCATTTAAATGCTAGCATCAAATGATTGACCAGCATCAATGAGTATGTTTCCTAAGCCTTTAAAAGATTTTTTTTGTGTGCATGAATATCTTTGTCACTGACCAATTTAGTGCAACACATTCACGTAGCTTGAGTATGTTTTGCTTCATCTGACTAAAATGTGTTTTCTACCACAGGAACCTCGAGTGTCTGAATCTTCTCCTCAACACAGGGGCAGATTTCAACAGGAAGGACAGCTTCGGAAGGTGCGTTTACTTTGCACTTCCGTAGCCGTTCATTATGCACGTTTTTGATTGTGAGGCTTGAGCATACAATCTCTTCTTTAGGACACCTTTGCACTACGCAGCTGCAAACTGCAACTACCAGTGCCTGTTCGCTTTGGTGGGTTCAGGAGCCAATGTCAATGAGCTTGACATGAGGGGCTGCACCCCCCTCCACTACGCCGCTGCTTCTGATGCAGATGGAAAGTGAGTTACTGTATTGCATATGAGTGAACAGTGTGCATAGCTTGTTCAACAACATGTGTTTACTGGTCTCTCTCGTTCACTGACTAGGTGCCTGGAATATTTGCTGAGGAATGATGCCAACCCAGGGATCCGAGACAATCAGGGCTACAATGCAGTGCATTACGCCTCTGCTTATGGACACCGCCTGTGTCTGGAGCTGGTGAGATGACTTAAATACACGCGATTATGTCTGTTTTTAATATTTTTTTTTAGCCTAATATATTTCTGTATTCTTCATCAGATTGCGAGTGAAACTCCTTTAGATGTGGTAAGTGCTGAGATGCTGAACATTAACCCTTTCTAAGATTGTCACAGGGTGATGAGACATAATCTGTTCTGTTGTGTTTTGAAGTTAATGGAAACCTCAGGGACAGACATCCTAAATGACTCGGATGTACGTGCACCTGTGAGCCCTCTCCACTTGGCTGTGAGTACAGTCTCCATCTTGTCTGTGCACCAAATGTTGGGAAACATTGTAATTGTCTTATGCTTTCTGGATTGGTTTCTTATATATTAACATTTTTTAGGCATATCATGGACATCACCAGGCTCTTGAGGTACTGGTTCAGTCTTTGCTGGATTTGGATGTGAGAACAGCACAAGGACACACGCCGCTGGACCTGGCTGCCTTCAAAGGCCACGTTGAATGTGTGGATGTGCTCATCAACCAGGGGGCGTCCATCCTAGTGAAAGACTACACCCTGAAGCGCACCCCCATCCACGCCGCTGGTATGGTGTACAAAGACCAACAAGATTATATGACATTCAGTTATTTGCATAATTTGTGACCACACACACATCAGTTAGGAATCTGAATAACTTGTATTGGTTAATTAGTTAAAAGTTTTTTTTATCATGAAACCGTATTTGATCTTTATGTAATCACTAAATATTTATGCATTTACAAAAAAAACAGTGTGTTTGATGATGACAATTATTAGAAATTAATAAGGTAAAAATTTTTATATGTAAATGGCATAGCATTTTACGTTTAGGAGCATAAAAAATACTTCTATTGACAAAGCTGTTTATGGATTCTTAACACACGGCAGATCTAACACTTCTGCAGTAAATCAGCCAAGCAGGCACAAGGTCGATACTGTTGGCAGATGTATCATCCGGGTGGATGTATATCAGTCTTTTGTAAACGCCAGAATGTTTTATTGTTCGTGTATGGACATACAATCTCATGATATGCACATCTGTCATCTTTTGCAGCCACAAATGGTCATTCTGAATGTCTCCGTTTGCTCATCGGAAATGCTGACCTGCAGAGTGCAGTGGACATTCAGGATGGGATTGGCCAGTAAGTACATGAGACTATTTGTCCAGTTTCTCAGAATAATGGAAATTATAGACTGCGGAGTCATATGCCTATATTTGATTTTCAGGACGCCTCTGATGCTGTCAGTGCTGGGTGGACACACAGACTGCGTTTACTCCCTTATTAATAAAGGAGCCAATGTCGATGCCAAAGACAAATGGGGCCGCACTGCTCTGCACAGAGGGGTAAATCATGACTGATTTTCTCTTTGGTTTTTCTATCGGCTCTGGCTCTCACCTGTGCTAGTGCTTCAAAGCGTGGCTCATGGTTGCGTGTGTTGATCTATTCAGGCGGTGACGGGCCATGAGGAATGCGTGGAGGCTCTGCTGCAGCACAGTGCCAGTTTCATGGTACGGGACTGTAGGGGGCGCTCTCCAGTGCACCTTGCGGCCGCCTGTGGCCACGTTGGGGTTCTGGGGGGCCTTCTGCATGCTGCCCAGTCAGTAGAGACCATTCCTGTCATCACTGACCACCAGGGCTACACGCCCCTGCACTGGGCCTGTTACAACGGTGAATAAACACACTTGCCGATCACAGATCGATACACCCTACTCGTTTAAAGGCCTGCTTGCACCAAGTCTGATGAAAATAATGCAGGGTTCCCAATCTCAGTGAAGTGTCAGGGATTCTGGTAAAGGCTCAGGAAGTCGAAATGTTCAGATTTAAGCTCGTTTGCCTTTTTAGGGACTTTCATTCACTGCTATGCATAATTATTACGCATAAACTTATTTTAAGGAATAGTTCTTTGCATACAAATGGTAATCCTCTTCAGCAATTTTTGTTTAATGATGATAGTATAGTATTTATGATCAATTGGACAACAAGTCATTGTTGAAAGAAATTCATTGGTCAGAAAGGGTGGGAACCCTGTAAAAGGCACTTTGGTGTCTGTTTGTCATTCGTTGCAAAAAGTTACACAGATGCATATACAGATTTCACTTGCATTCTTCCGAGAAATGACACACATTTCTTTTTATATTTTTTTTGGGCGGGGGTAATGGTCCATAGTAATGCAGTTTTAATTTAAAATCTCCTTGTTGAAATCTCAAAGGTCTGGTTTGTGGTGACTAGACCATACATGGTGAAATGCCAACCGCCACAGTCACAAAATAGGATTGCCATGTCTCACTTTGTTTTTTCTTCTTTTAGCAGGAATTCAGAAGCTTGTTAGATATAAACTGTTGTTACGCACAATTCTCTCCCTGCAGGTCATGACACATGTGTCGAAGTGTTGCTGGAGCAGGAGTTATTTCATAAGACTGAAGGGAACACCTTTAGCCCCCTTCACTGTGCTGTGTAAGTGGATTTGGTCCGGGTTGGTATGTGTTTGTATTTAAAAGGGCAAAATATTAAAGCTGTTTTTTTTTATGACCTTCAGTATAAACGACAATGAAGGAGCAGCCGAGATGTTGATAGACACACTAAGTCCTGCCATCGTCAATTCAAATGACTCAAAAAACAGGTACTGGTCTTATTCTGTTTATTTAAGATCAAGTAATCTTATGAGGACACTTTTTCATTGCATTTTTTTTTGTAATTTCTTTTTAAGAGTTAATGCCATTTTAATTTCTTTAAGGCAATATCAGTGGTAAACAGTGCTGTTATTGTTAAGCAAAGCTTTTTAGTTAAAGTTGAAATAAAATAACTTAGACATAAAAACTTATTATATAAGTAAATAAGGGAAAAATATATAATAAATAAAATATTAAACAGAACACATAAAAATGAATGGCAATTAAAAATATAAATAAATACTTGAATCGTTTTTTAATGCTAAATTAGCACAGTGGAAATTTAGCCAAAATGAATCTGCTTTAGAGCTGCACAATTCTGGATAAAATGAGAATCACGATTTTCTCACAATTCCTGAGAACTTTTTTATTTTAAAGATTTACCCCTGAACATTAGAATAGTGAGTCCTTTATATTTTCCAGAGGCCTATTTGAACCCCCAAAATGATTTAAGTTTACAGAATGATACACAAAAGATTAAGGTATTATAGCCTATTCAATCTAGCCTACTGTAGTACAAGCTGTGATTCAGCTGCGCGACGAACGCTGCCAGTATCCTGCTCTGCGTACGGAAAGGGAAGTATACCCGGGCTGACTCGTGCGGTGTGAAACCGGCGTAACAAGTACATCTGGCCACTGCCCGTGCAAAACCGCATGTGACGTGCTGTGAGTCATTGCGTGTAATCTCGAGATGTACTACAGTCCTTGAAAATTGGCTGAATCGTATAAAAACTGGATTAAGATTGTGTGGGGGGGTCGAATCGAATCTTTTAACGATTAATTGTGCAGCTCTATTCTATGTCGTTTTTCTTTAAATCTAGTAAATGTAACATTTTTGACATGGAAATGTATAGATGCAAACCAAAATAGACATTAACAAATTCTAAATAATCATGTTAAACAATTATTTTTGGTAACACTATAACAGGGAACACACATTCACTATTAATTATAGAGTAGTATTATCTAAAAAAAACTCCTTATTTGCTGCTTATTAATAGTTAGTAAGGTAGTTAAGTTTAGATATGGGGTCGGGTTAAGTCAATATGCTAGATATATGTATGAAAATAAGCAGCTAGTTAATAATGAGAGTTGGTCCTTAAAATAAATGTTTTTTTTTATGGTTGAGATCCATTTTGTAACTTTCTGTCTCTGACAGGACTCCTCTACATGCTGCGGCTTTCACCGATCATGTGGAGTGTCTGCAGCTCTTGCTGGGTCATAACGCACAGGTGAACTGTGTGGATGCTGGCGGCAAAACGCCACTCATGATGGCTGCTGAGAACGGCCAGACTAATGCAGTCGGTAGGACATTGACACTTAAACCCCAAATGTTTTTTCTTTTTTTTTTTTAGTCGGCTGAGTTAGTGTTTGTTTTTTTGATATGTCATGATGTCTGTCTGTGTTTGGCAGAGGTGTTGGTGAGCAGTGCGAAAGCAGATCTCACACTACAGGATGCCAACAAAAACACTGCTCTCCATCTGGCCTGCAGTAAGGTATAAAAACACTGTTCTCTCATATCTTAATTCCTTCTAAGTTGTAAGCATCTAGTATAGACTGTGTAATGTTCTCATAACTGTTACTGTCACTCATTGATTTTGATTTGATGTCTATAGGGTCATGAAACCAGTGCCTTGTTGATCTTGGAGAAGATCACTGACAGAAACCTCATCAACTCCACCAATGCAGCTTTACAAACGTATGGTCAACACAGAAATTGTGCACTTGCGCTGATTTACAAAAATATATTAAACTAAGCCTAATATTAAATGATCATGTTCCAGGCCCCTGCATGTTGCTGCCAGGAATGGCTTGACTGTGGTTGTCCAAGAACTACTAGCTAAGGGTGCTAGTGTGCTTGCCGTGGATGAAAATGGTAAATGCTGATGATTTCTAAACTACTTTTGACTATAGATTTTTATGTTTGTTTAAAATGTTAAGGGATGGACAGTATATTAGTGATCAATTTATATATACACTAATTTGGGGTCAGTAAGATATTTTATGATCTTTAAAGATGTTTCTTATGCTCACCAAGGCTGCATTTATTATCTTATTGTAAAATATTCTTTTAATTTAAAATAACTGTTTTCTGTGTGAATATATTTAAATGTGTAATTTATATGTAAATTCTGTCATCCAATTTTACGTTTTATATATACTTTTATTCAGCAAGGGTAATTAAATAAAAGCTATTTTTTTCTGTTCATTTAGGGATATCATTTTTCGATCATTTCCACAATCGATTGTCGCTTAAAATGACGATCAATTAATTGATTAATCCGTTAACCTTAATATTGCAAAATGCATCTGGGCAAATAAGTCTCCAAATGTCAGCTTCCTCAACCGATTGAAGAGGGGATTTAGTCTAAAAGAAAAGTCTCGTAGCAGGAGCTTAAAATTAATATATGTGATTATGATCAATTGATAAAATTCAGAGAGCAAACAAAGATTCTGTTTTCTGGATGGTCACGGAATTGTTTTTTTGGTCTCTTTTTAGATTGACAGGTTTATTTTTTTATTGTTACATTTTTAATCATTTTCACATAATGTGATAAACGCAGGGAAATGCAAGATTAATAATTTGTTACTTATTTGTTAGTTTTAGGAATGAATACATCTGTATGCATTTGACAGCCCAGTCAAAGTGAAGTGCCTTCAAACATAATAAAACATGACTTGTTACTAGGGTTGGGTCGATAGACATCATGATGCTGAGCCGGTGTAGTGCCGAATTTTAACCCCCTGCCAGATTATGACTCCCCTAGTTTTGGTAGGTTTAGTGTTAGGTGTGGGGGAGGGGTTAGGATTACTATTGATTTCAACGAGGAGACAATTCGGCACAACACCGGCAGCAGCATCAACCAGCTCGTGAAAAACACACTTAATCTATGGCGGCAAATCTATGCCATTAATAAGCGAGCGCACCACTGATGCTGGCCAGCACAGTAAATCACTTCTGTGAGAGGAAAACAGATGTACATGCGAAGAAACGGGGCCGCGAGCTCATTTCAAACCCTCGTGCGCGCTTGATATGTCATCCGCGCGATCAGTCCTACTCTCACCTGCTTGCGCGAACACTTATTTTTGTCAGTCGTGGGCCGGGGCTTGGAGTTTTAGTTACAAAACAAATTTGTGTTGAATCTGTTTTAATGTAGGTTTAGAGTTTGGATCATATTAAAAGCATTGTTTGTACATTAGTAAATTATTTTGGTAAAAGATTCAGCCCCTTCACGGTCACTCACAGCTGTTTGTGCACGAGCCGCACGCACCCCAAAATGAAACCGATTAATCGACCATGATGGCTTTAATCGATTTGCATCTCTTATCGACAATTAATTGATCATCGATTAATCGTTCACATCCCTAGTCAGATTTCATAAAAATGTTAAGAGTGTTATTTTACAGTTTAAAGTGAAATTTAAGTAATCATGGAAATTTTGAAACTATGAACTTGTATTTTTGGTAACAAGGTGTACAAATAAGCAAAACAAATCCATAATTTTCCAATTCATAATATATATTTAATTTTGTTTACTTTTAATGTGAAGTTTATATTTGAAAACTATCAATATATATATATTTTTTGTGCATCCTGACGAGTCTTCTCTCATTTCTCTACTAGGCTACACTCCAGCCCTTGCTTGTGCTCCTAACAAAGACGTGGCAGATTGCCTGGCGTTGATCCTGGCCACCATGATGCCAGTGTCTCCCGGTGGAGGTGCGGTGCCCAGCCTCACGTTCAGTGCCATCAATCACTACACCAGCCCCACCAAAAGCGTCACGTTCGACAGCCTGCCCATGCTCCGCTCCGAACACAGCTCCTACTGCAGTTTCAACAGCATCAACCGCCACGACGGCTTCTACAAGGACGACGAGCTCAACGACTCTGACTCAGAGACATACTGAGGACGAGGAGGGAAGGAGAGGCGCACATCTTGTCTTAATTACCCAGGGGCCAGCCACTCCGCAGAGCCTTAAGAGTCTCTACACACAACATATACGTGTATGAGGCACAGCAGGCTGGCCCTCCCAGCCCCCCCTCCCCTTATCCTCTGCCAGCGCATCTTGGCCTACACAAATGTGACCGATAAGTGGGCAGACCTCTCCACATGGCAATAAAAGACAAGAATCGGCAGCCTGGGACCAACTTTTGCACAAGCAGTTTGACACTGTCATAGTGCAACTGGGATTGGACGTTCAAATCCTCCCTCATGATAGACTGGGATGTTTGCGATGCTTTCAACAGTTTCAAGTCAGTGTGCACTTCTAAATCGATCATTTACAGCTCGGAAAGAAATGATTTATTTTTTAAAATGCGATTTTTAATATCTGTCAATTTCTCTGTCCCTCTGAGGGGGATGTACAAAAAATAATAAAACAAATTTCAGTAGTTTCAAAAGCGCAAGGGCAAATCGAGGACATGAACATCAGCATTGTAATGCTTTTGGCCACAAGTATGAGTGGTGTTAAAATGCTTAACTTGTCTCCGTCTTCAGTTTTAGGATAAATTATTATTTTTATCTATGGTATTTTTTTTTTTTTACTTTCCATATTTCATCATCATTTTGTGCCTTCATAAATTACTGTATGGAGGGGAAGGGGCAGCTTGAGAGAACAAATCTACGATGCACAAGAAGTTCAACACTACGTCTGTGAAAAGCACTGAAAATGAAGAGGCAAGCGGCTCCCAGCATGCTTTGCTCTGGAATGAGGAACACTGTGTGAACCAATGGTAGAACAGCATTTGATCTCTTTGTATGTTGATATATGAATATAAATATATATTATATTTTTTCTGGCTCTTATTAACATGACTTTTTGGGGCAGGTATGCTCGCTTTGATTTAGCAAACGAAACCACTCGATCCTTCTGTGACAGCCTGTCAGAAACCTGTGTTTGTCTCTTTCAAGCTTTGATTTTATGAATGATTGAAACTGGAAATCTGTTCAATACAGCTTCCCGGCTGAGCGGGGGTCAGCAGGGATCGGTTTCCTTTTCTTGGGGGTAAAAGGAGAGTGATTGGTGCGGTCGATGGCTGCTGCTGCCCCCCTGCTCACAACAAGAGATTCCTGTATATTTTATGGTTGATTAAATAAATAAATGATTTCAGTACTTTGAATCTTATTTTTCTTATGAAGTGTTTAAAGCTGCAGTTTAAAATGTACAAAACGTATTTGACCCTGAACCACAAAACCAGTCATAAGGGTCCATTTTTCAAAATTTAGAGTTGTACATCATTTGGAAAATAAGCTTTCCCTTTATGTATTGGGTGTATTGTTGGGATATGACAATATTTGGCTGAGATAGAACTATTTGATATTTTGAACTCTAGTCTCTACTGAGATCTAAATATTGCGAAAATTGCCTTTAAAAGTTGTCAAATGAAGTTAGCAATGACTATCACTAAATTTATTGCAGTAGGGTTGGGAATAGGAAAAAAAAATCTTGAATCGGATAGTTGTAAAATGAAAGTTTCAGTTCCTATCAATGACTGTGTGGACCGTTTTTTTTGTGTGTTTTTTTTTGCTAACGAAAAGAGGCTATTTAAAATGTGTTTGTATTTAAATCTTTGAATTGAAGAAATTCATTCAAAAATTCTGATTCATCCAGTAATGAGATGAGTAAATATTGAGCGAGTCATCCAATCTTTAATTCACGATTCCATTTTTTATTTTTATTTTTTTTTTGAGGCTCTAGTTTGCACACAAGCAGCTCTTAATTGTGGCTGATTTTTGTTTGTGGTATTTAGCGGCAAGTAAAGTTTGATTTATTTGTTTGTTTTTGTTTTTTTTCTAACCACACTGAAATTGAAAATGGGAAAAAGAATCGATAAGCAGAACCAGAATTGTAATTTATAAAATTCAAAAAATACCCGACCCCAGACTGCATCTTTATGAAAACAATTTACAGGAAAACCTGCAAATGCATTTTTGCGAATTAGATTTCAGTAGTGAAGAAAGAAAAACATTATTACATGTAAACATTATTCACATTAATATTGTATTAGGCCTATTATGTATTTTAGAGTTTATTTGAAAAACCAGGCGACTCTGTTTTTTAAGTTTTCAAAATTATGTTTTTATTTACTGTGTATTCCAATCAATCAAGCTGCAGTTTGTTTATTTTGATTAGGTTAGAAAATACAGGTAATTAACACAATAAAACAATAAAAATGTGATAACAGGCTAATAAAAAAGAAAGAAAAAGTTCACTCTTCACTTATTACATACTATTTGCATGAATATTAAGACCACTTATAAGTCTTAATATTCATACACGTATAATAATAAAGCATTTTTCATCTACCAATTTTGTTAATGGTGTTTCAATGTATTCTATAATTTTCTGACCCCTTTAATGACTGATAATTTACCAAAAAAAAAAAATTATTGTCAGACACTGAACAAAATCATGTCATGGAAAATCTGAAACCTGGATATATCAACTGTAGTGCATCAGACTTCTAGCTCAACTTAAAAAAAGCTTGTATTGCTCTTTGTCAATGTAATATTCATAAAAATAATATAATAGAAATAGTACCTGACCCAGAACATATAGCTAAACCATATTTATAAACACCACATCAAGTAGTAAACCTTTTGGCAATATATATTGTCGCAGGCGGAAGAAACACTCGACAAGGATGAATGCAGTGAAGCCCCGGAGGGTGGATTTTATTTACAGGTGTCAACAAGCATAAACAGTAAACCCAGGTGGAGAAGTCTGTGCTCTCAGTGCATGGCTGGTCCATGCGGTGCAGTGAAGAGGTTTGTGCTCTGTGGGGTAGGCTGGCTGGCTCAGACGCTGCTTTCTGTGGGTACGAGAGAGAAAGAATAAGCATGAGCGTGGTTCTCGTGGAGAGGTTTCTTGCCAGTGGCTATGTGTCTGTGGCTTATGTAGCCAGCGTCTAACAAGCTGCAGCGGTGGCCGGTCAGCCTTTGATGAGGCGCGGCAGGTGTTCCTTGTCTGTTTCTAGGCCGACGCTGATGATCCTTTCGGGACGCCCGTCACACCCCCCCACTAAGTGTCATCCTGGTCCTGTATGAAAAATTAGACACAAGGGGAGAGAGAGGGGGTGGGAGGGGAGAGAGAGGGGGTGGGAGGGGAGTGAC
Source organism: Enteromius afrohamiltoni (assembly GCA_034779775.1). Taxonomy (NCBI): domain Eukaryota; kingdom Metazoa; phylum Chordata; class Actinopteri; order Cypriniformes; family Cyprinidae; genus Enteromius; species Enteromius afrohamiltoni. The sequence continues at coordinate 9,175,116 of JAUYWG010000051.1, forward strand.
CCCTGACAGACCTGCAAAAGCTGCCCAGACACGAGAGAGGCCGTTGGCGTTGGCATTGACGGTCCCTGCCCGATGCCACAGGTCAAAGTGGAAGTCCTGCGAGCGCGGAACCACCGTGTCACTCTGTGGTTTGTGTCCTTGGCCCGGGACATCCATTGCAGGGCATGATCGGTGATCAAAGTAAACTTTTGGCCGAGGAGGTAATAGCACAGCTCCAGGACTGCCCACTTGACAGCTAGGGCCTCCTTCTCGACGGCCACGTAGTTTCTCTCGGCTGGGGTCAGCTTCCTGCTAATGTAAAGGACAGGATGCTCCTCACCTTCTTGTACCCGAGTCCTGTGTCGGAGGCATCCGTCTGCAGCAGGAAGGGGCAGCTGAAATCGGGACCATGGAGGACGGGCTCGGAGGAAAGAGCCTTCTTCAGCTGCTGGAAAGCTTCTTCAGCTACCTGAATCCACAGGACCTTCTCTGGCTGCCCCTTCCTGGTCTGGTCTGTCAGAGGGGCAGCTAAGGAGGAGAAGTTAGGGATAAAGCAGCGATAGTACCGGGTAGCTGGAGTGACGGCTGCCCGTACTTCTTCCACTTTCTTGTTCTGGGGTCGCATGAGGCCAAGGCCGACCTGGTAACCCAGGTACTGGGCCTCAAACTGAGCAGATTACCATGTCGTGGATTACCATTACTGAGTGGATTACCATGTCGTCCAGGTAAGATGCCGCATAGGCTTGATGGGGCCGGAGTACAATATCCATCATTCGCTGGAAAGTGGGGGGGGGCCCGTGCAGGCCGAAGGGAAGGGTCCGGTACTGCCAGTGGCCGCTGTGGCTGGAAAAAACTGTTTTTAATTTTGCAGACTGTGTGAGTGGTACCTGCCAGTAACCATTTGTTAAATCCAGCGTTGAGATGTACCGGGCCCTTCCCAATCTGTCCTGGAGCTCATCCACCCAAGGCATGGGTAGCTGTTGAACTCGGATACCTCATTCAGCTGCCGGAAGGGTGCCATCAGGTTTCGTGACCATCACGATCGGGCTGGACCATGGGCTGTGGGATAGCTCAATTACCCCTAACTTTGTGTAGAATTTCCTCCTCTATTGCCTGCCGACGGGCCTCGGGGACCCGGTAGGGGCGTTGCCTGACGATGACTCCCGGCGCTGTCCTGATGTCGTGCTCGATGACGCGGGTTCGCCCAGGGACAGAGGAGAATACATCAGAGAACTGACCGATCAGGTGCTGGAGTTCAGTCTTCTGGCCGGCCGACAGATGGGGGTTGATGTCAACACTCATGGGTTCGGAGATAGCGAGAGCTGCTACTTGGTCCCGGTTCCCGACCCACTTCTTGAGGAGGTTAATGTGATATAGCGGAGTTGGATTACGGCGACCCGGCTGCTGAACTCGGTAAGTCACTGGACCCAGTTTAACTAGCACTGTATAGGGGCCTTGCGGCCTCCAGGTCCGGCAGCTCCCTATAGGGCTGGTAGGCTGTGCAGTGGCGGCAAGTAGGCGATCAAAACCGGCCAGGTCACAACTCAGCAGGACTGGCACGGGTAGTTCTTTCACCAACCAAACCTCAACGGGCAAGCTTCCGGGGTCTGCAGAAATGTCAGTGTCGCCGTGGACACATGTAATGGAGACTGTTGCGTTGGAGTCCGAGGGGGAATTACATTGCGGCGGATTAGGCTGATGCCACTTCCTGAGTCGAGGACGGCGGTATGCAGTTTCCTGTTCACTTTTACCTGTGCTTCAGGGACTCGTGATTAAGGGCACAGCCTGCCATCCAAGCCCGGGGCAGTGTCGCCGGTTCCTCAGTGGGCATCGGCTCATCTCGATGCGAGGGAGCCACTGGCCTGCTCATTGGTCGTGGGGTGCCCTCTGGCGTGCGCTGTTCCTGGACCACCCTCCGGGGAAAAATCGGCACTCACTCCCCCGGCTCCCGCTGTAAGGCAACATCCGTCAGCTCGATGGCTTCCACCACTTCCGGTGTGGTCTGTGGATTTCGCATCCCAACGGCTTGACGGTGAGAACGGGGCAGAGCTTGCAGCAGCCTCTCTACTCTCAACTCTCTCTACCACCTGTGCAGCTGTGGAAGAAAGAAAGCCCATTGTGCTTCCCCCGTTTGCAGTGGTGCCAGTGTCCGCGCCCATTCGTCCCGATGCCAGCCTTCCCCAACCGCTGCTGTCTCAAACATTTGGAGAAATGCTTCTACATCGTTGTGGGGGGTTAATTTGGGCAGCAATCGGGTTGTACACGGATTGCTTGTACACGGTGGTTAGGCAGCGTAACGGTATGTGCGGCAGTGGTTTCCACTTGGAGCGCTGCCAAATGTTGCTCCGTTTCACCCTGGTGAGTGGCGAGATGTTCAACAATTTGTTTCAGGCGGATGCTAACCTCAGTAAGCTGCTGCAGAAATTCATCCATGGAGGAGGGAGGAGCGTCATCAGTATCCAGTATTTGACTGAAGACAAAAAAGACAGAAAGGAAATAAATACGGTGTTATGAGGGCAGAAAAAAAGGTTGGTGATTCTTCCCTGCTATGCCCGCATTCTCCACCAGATGTCGCAGACGGAAGAAACACTCGACAAGGATGAATGCAATGAAGCCCCGGAGGGTGGATTTTATTTACAGGTGTCAACAAGAATAGACACTAAAGTTTTTGTTGGCATCCTGTAGTGTGAGATCTGCTTTCGCACTGCTCACCAACACCTCTGCCAAACACAGACAGACATAAAGTTTTAATAGAATTAAATATACTGGTTATATCTTACACATGGTTTCTCATACTAGTATTTGCAATGACGTTTTAATGTGTTCTAAAATTGTCTGTAATTAAGTGTAAAAAGTCTTTTTGTTTTCTGGCTGGACAGAGTGCAGAAGAGTTCAGACAGAGAGAGCTGTTCTCCTGCAACGATTAGCAGCTAAACATTTCCTTTAAGTGTGGAATTAAAGCGTTATAGATTCAGTGCACTTCTGGGGCATGATAATCTGTTAATAATAATAAACCAATTACATTCAGACTCTTACTGAAATGAATAATAATTCTTCAGTCAGGATAAAAGTGATAGGATTAGCCCTGAATAAAAATCAGTTGTTTATCTTCATGGACCAGAGTACAAGGAAATGCAAATCTGCAATGCTATCATCTATTCACCTTTTTTAGCGTGGAAGTGGGTGAGACTTCGGGTTCATTAGCAGCGAAAACTAGGAGAAGAACAACGTGCAGTAAAGGGTAAAACTGTTTGCAATACAAACCTGTGCGTTCATAATTAAGATAACACATTAAAACAATATCATAAGAGACTAATTTTCCACTAATTACCAGCAGCAAAACGAACTCTTCTAGACCCATAGCATTTACTAATCGGCGTCAAATTTTTACATCAGGAAAAGGTGTATAGTTCAATTCGGATGCTGCTGTGAAAACGAAAGAAGGCTACAAAAACAATGGATAACAAATACAGTGGATAATTTATTTATTTATATCGTTTGAATGTAATGAACAAGCGAAAAAACAATGGCTCAAGTGGTCTTGAGAGTTCAATTATTATGTTTCAAACGGTTCTTGAAAGGTCACACACTACCAGAAGGAAGAGATCAGAGTTTATCTCATCTGTCTGGACTGAGATGGTGCTGTAAATCTTCAGACGTCCTTGACATCCGTGATGATTCTCCATAATGACCCTATTACTTTGACAAAATATTACAATTAAATAAAAAGTCTGGAAAACCTCAAGAGATGAACATTTATTTGCTGTCAGCTGAATTAATTTAATCTTTAAAGTTATTTATTTATTTAGAAAACTTCAGAATATATACTTTATATTATTGTGATAAACATATTTAGCAAGTACATTACATAGTTTTCATTTTGATTATATCAATGTTTGCGCAAACAAAAAAATTAGCTTTTGTTTCTGAAATTATTTTAGTGTGTGTATCAGTACTTTTTGAACATTTCCAGCACATTTTAAAATGTAGCCTATTAGGCTATACCATGTCATATTAAATATAACAGTTTGTATTATATAAGAGATTTAATGTATAACATGGATATTAATTTTTAAAAAATATTTTGAATGCAAAAAAATTGGAGAGCCCTGTGCTAAATGATCCTGTAACTTAAAAACCCATAGATAAGCAGAACACACTGATCTTTTATTTAGCAATAGATAACAGCACCAGAATTTGAAAAAAAAACCCAAAGTTTTTTTTTTTGTTATTCTCGGTGGGATATGCAATTTGAAAAAAATGTCTCCCTTTGAACTTTCACACTACTGGTTGTTAGTGCAAAATAATAATTGGTTGTCAACATTCGCCTTTGACTCTATTCATTAAAATATTTCCTACAATTTCGATTTCTGTATTTCACTAATATGTCCGGTAGTCTTTTACATTCATCATGCCCCTTTAAAGGTTAAGCCATAAATACCACCATCATTATAAGAGGCTATTCTGAGTTATATGTCTCTAAGGGAGCCATGATGACGCAATCAGGTTAATTATATCAATTATGGCACTCAGTGTCTGTCCAGATTTTCTTTGAGGAAAAAAAGAAAATGGCAATTTGCCAGAAGGTGCAAATTGTTCATGTATGGCATGCCTCTTATGCTGTGTATAAAAGCAGGGGCAGAAGGCTTTTGGGAAACCGAGGCAACCCAACCACAAACTGACCTGGCAATCACAGACACTGCAAACATGTGAGCTCTTTCATCAGGTGAAGACGATGAGGTGGTCCGAGGAACACCGTTTAATGTCTCTGTGTTTGTGTTTCGCATCCAGGTTGACAGTATTGGCTCTGATGACACTGCTGATGGTCTCGGTTGAGTCGGACCTCTCGAATGAAGAGTGGAAGTCTCTGAGTAACCCACAGAGCAGGACCCTGGTGAGTCAGACATTTTTTATCATTTTTTTTGTGAGCACTTAATTTGGAATCATGTTTCATATTAGAGTTTTTTCCCCTTCCACTATTTTGGACTACTTAACTTCTTTTTATCTTAATGTGTTGTTTCAGACTATCGGAAAGAGAGATACTATCCAAAACACTATTTATTAAGGTGTTTATTGTGTTGCACATCTTTTTGCATCTGCAGACTTAATTTAAAATATGTAGTGTTAAAGGCTGTTTAAAAAATATATAATTTATCAACACTGAGTCATAAATCCCCTCTTCTGTATTACTTACATAAAACAAATTTAACAGTTTTATCCTTATCTATATTTATAATGTGTATCATTTATTAATATTAATATTTATAATTATATATATATATATATATATATGTTTTTTATTTTGTTTGTTCGTTTGAGTTTATAAACAGATTATTCTTGAAAACATGGAGGGGAAAAATAAGAATATATATATATATATATATATATATATAAAAATAATACATATATATGTGTGTGTGTGTGTATACACAAAATTGTACAAATATGTAACATTAATATGTAACTATATATATATATATATATATATATATATATATACACACACAAAATTGTACAAATATTTAGCATTAATATGTAAAAAAAAAAAAAAAAAAAAAATTTAAGACTAGTCCTAGATTCAAATAAATGTTAGAGCTTTCTAAATTGGAGAAGGCTTGCACTGACATATCGTGAAATACATTGTTGGCATTGTTTGGTCTTAAAATGCTCACAGTTAATGCATTTTTGTAAGACATGTTTCTAAAAATTCTTAAATGTCCTAAATTAGCAAAGGCCTAGTCCTGGTTTAATCTAATCCCTATCCGGGAAACAAGCCCAAAATGTTTTAAATTTGTTATGTAATCAATAAACTACAGAAATACAATGCTATCTTTTTCTTCATTAGTTTTTTAATATATGGGCCTAAGGTGTCTTGCCTTAAAATGTTGATGGGAGTCTTAAAAACGTTTTTGTGATAAAAGTCCCAATTTCACACAAAGGCATGAAGACTAAGATTACATTTGATTAAAAATTTTTATAACCAGAATTCAGAGTCTAAAATTTATATTTGTGGACAAATGTGTGTTATTTAGTCAGACACTGTGTATTGTAAGCTGTACTTATTCTTTTGTTTTTCAAATGCAAATATTAAACTAACACACTGCATTTTAAATTCATATAGTCATTTATCTGTGCAATATTATGACAGTTTTTCCAGATCCTACAGTCCTATCTTGAAGGCAGAGAGAGTGAAGCTCAAGCCATGAACAGGAAAACGAGGGTGAAGGAGAACAAAAACAGCAATGTAGAAAATACTGGTTACGACAAGTACAACCTCTTTCTTCACAATGACATTTATGACGTTTAGTTGAAGATTTCATTTTTAGCTTGCCTATGTCTAACATGCAAATCAGGCATTCGATCTAATAGCTTGAGAAATGTTCGAGTCATTATGTTTGTAATGATGTGTAGTATAGTAAAATTGACACGTTTGTTTCTCTTGATGTGTATCTCCTCGGTTTTCTGTTATAAATCTAGTTGATGAAAGCTAAACATGTCATTTTGTGTTTATACGCAAGTAATACAATATGTATTGGTTATTTCAAAAGTATAATTCCTCTGTAGCTGAAATTGTTTTATTTGTTTACTAAATAAATAAGAATGGAAACAGTGGAATGAAAATGAGACAAACTTGCTTTGTGAAGTATGTCTGGTCAAATATTTAAAGTGTGCTCTCTTTTCTACTTATGTTCCATCCTCAATTTAAAGTAACAATAAGAAACCCATTAGAACCAGCCAGATCTATAGGGTCACTTTTTTAAGATCTTAAAATAAACTATTGAAAATATGTAAATAAATTATATATATAATAAATGCTGATGATTTCTATATATTAATATTAAGTAATGAACACTATCTCTAGAAACTATATCCAAAGTTTCTTATACTCATGAATAAATTGATTTATGATCTAAAACGAATGAGTGAGAGACAGAGTGGACCAGCATTATTTGAGGGGGACACTCGACATATATCCAGTAGGTGGAGACAATGGCTTTCGTATTATTTGAAGTACACACTGACACCAGAAGAAGAGCAGCAGGAGAACAGAAGAGCAGTTTGATGTGTTGAGAAGGTGATTATGGACGAAGTGACTGGAGCTCAGCTGATCGCTGAGGCGCTCAGATCTCAGGTCTGTGTTGAGCTGTCGTTTCCTTCTTTTCTGGCTTCTCAAACTTTCTCCTGCATATTTTCTTGCAAAGGAGAGTTTTCATCAAAAACATTTGTCTTCTAGCAATTATTCACTCAACGTTAGTCAAGAATAAACGAGCATAAACAGTCTTAATATTACTTTTTCTTTGGTAGCATTGCCTTCTGTACTTTTGAACTTGGACAATGTGTCAAAGGTGCAGCGCATGCGCACTAGGGCTGTCAAACATAATACTTATATGACTGTAATACTTTGACTAAATATTTAACCTAAACTAGTCGTTTTCAGTTTTTCAGATGCTTTCAGGTCCCCTGAATGTGTCCATCTTCATACTTCGACAAATTATAGTATTACATTTTACATACGTATAAATAATTAGTTATTTGTAAAATAACTTTACATTATTACATTGTTTATTTACTATACCATCGTACTGTTTGATGTGTCTTTTATAAATTATTATTATTATTATTATTATTATTAAAGTTAATGTTTTAATCATTGTATTGATTTGTATATTATTTGAATGCATTGTTTGTTTTTATGTATATCATCACATATGTTTCAATATTATCAAATGAACTTTTATGTATTTTAATTAACCCCTGGCCAATATGTACTGCTTCTTTCATTGTGCCTTAGATTACCACATTTTTACATATTAATATTTAATATGTTAGTATGTCTATCAGGTATGTCTTTAATTCTGTTCAACTCCATGTGCAGAATGTGGAGTACATGTTTGGTATAGTTGGCGTGCCTATCATTGAAGTGGCCATGGCCGCCCAAGCAGCGGGCATCAAGTATGTTGGCATGCGCAATGAACAAGCAGTAAGACAGTCCACTTTTCACTTTTATTTAAAATATATTCCTGTTTCATCACACTGAAGACTTTCTGTGTGTGTGTTCAATGCGTCGTCTTTCTCCTAACAGGCCTGCTATGCTGCATCTGCTATTGGGTATTTGACAGGACGGTATGAACACGTCAGTTTGTTTTTCAGGGTTACTTTTTGGTTCTGTATTTGTGATGAAGTTACATTTGTTTTTCCAGGCCAGCTGTGTGCCTGGTTGTGTCTGGACCTGGGCTGATTCATGCTCTCGGAGGAATGGCCAATGCTAACATGAACTGCTGGTAGCTCTACACTGCTGAATTCACTTAAGATTAATATGAATTGATTGGCAGTTTTGATACTTTTCTTCTGTTGTTTGAATTCACAGGCCGGTCATTGTCATTGGCGGCTCATCAGATAGGAACCAGGAAACCACCGGAGCATTTCAGGAGTTCCCTCAGGTTGATAGGACATATTTGGCTTTAATATTTAAAAACAGTATGGTATTGATTTGGGATGGAGTATTCTATTAAGCAACAAATTCAAACATGTTCAGATTCAAAATTTATACTCAATAATGTATTTTCAGTACCTGTAGGAATCAGTAACCTGTATTAATCTTTCTTCTGTTTCTAAAATGCTTTCTTGTTCCTCTTTCTTGTTTCAGGTTGAAGCTTGTCGTCTGTACAGCAAGTTTTCTGCTCGACCAAGCAGCCTTGAAATGATCCCAGCCGTAGTTGAAAAAGTAAATATTGTTTCTTTTCATATCATTTTTATGACAAATGCTGTTATTACAAGAACAAATATGTTGTTTTAACATGATAATATGTTGTTTTAATGACATAACATCTCGTTATTATGAAAAAAGATGTAATCTTAATGTACATTATTACAGGAAAAGATGTTTAATGGCATAACATTTCATTATTGCAACATAAAAAATATTATGTGTACAGCAGCAATGTGTCACTGTCCATGTCTGTCAGTTGACCAACATGCTAAATTTATTTTGTTAAATATTTAAAATGTACATTTTTAGGCATTTTAAATTCATTTCTCTCTTACGTGAAGAAATATAGGGGACTCATCTTATTTAAAGAGAGTACAAATGTAACTGTTTACTTAACATACTGTCATGTAAAGTAAAGACGAGCTCTGTGATGTTAATTATGTTCAGAGACAAAATCTGTTGTTTTTGAAAAAACACATTCAGTATTGAAGCTGAAATAAAATAAAGTGTAATTATTAAATAAGATAAATGAAGATTAAATGAAAAAATGTTCAAATGAATTCAATCTAAATAGAAAGAGTTTTATACACAGTATAGAAATAAGATTAAATAAAGATTAAATAAAACCAATAAAAAAGAAAAAAACTTAAACTATATATTAAAACTGAAAATGTAAATATACATTTTGAGCCTAATTCAAAACATAATATTGATAATAATATACTAAATAAATAATACTGAAATAACACTGATTTGTCGAACAGATAATGAAGTCTGAAAACAGTTAATGAAGTCTTTTTTGTCTGAAGTCTGAAGTTTTTTGTTAATATTTAAATTTGATTTTATTATTATAATTTTTTTTATCCTCCGTACATTAAAGTAGGATTGTTTGCGTTTTTGTTAGGCTGTAAGGAGCAGCATTTATGGCCGTCCAGGAGCGTCCTACATAGACATAGCTGGAGACATGGTGAACGCCAAAACAGATCGGGCCAATGTCAGGTGAGCTTTATGAAAAGTTAAACGAACACTAATCCTAGCAATGGAGAGCTTTCTAACCAGCTGATGTCATCACTTATCGATCATTGTTTTCTGCTGCGCATTGAAATGTGTTCATGTTCAGGTTTGTTTCCTGCTGTCCTGCTCCTCCTGTGAGTCAGGCTGACAGCAGGGAGATCGCACAGGCTCTCAGGCTGCTCAAAACGGCTCAGAGGCCTCTGATCATCATCGGCAAAGGTGAGCTGAATCGAACCGAGTGACCGAAAGTCATGGCATCTTCACAGCTGAAACTGATCAAAGCAGTGTTGAACTGTGACGTGCTGCAGGTGCGGCGTATGCCAGGGCAGAGAAGGAGGTCAGGGAGCTGGTGGAGGTGACTGGGATCCCTTTCCTTCCCACGCCTATGGGGAAAGGAGTACTGCCGGATGATCACCCTAACTGTGTTGCTGCGGCCAGGTCCAGGTGTGGATATGGATCTAAATGGTCTTTCTTAAATCTTCTTTAGATGGATTGGTGTGATGCTCGTCTCTCTCTTTCCTAGAGCTTTATTGCAGGCTGATGTTATAGTGTTGCTGGGTGCCAGACTCAACTGGATCCTGCACTTTGGTTTTCCACCCAGATTTAGTCCCCATGTGAAGATCGTTCAGGTTAGTTACACCTCAGTATGTTTCTGCAATAAAGACTTGCAGTTAATGATCTTCAGTGTGGATGATCTTCTCGTGTAAATTTGTTTAGGTGGATCTGTGTGCTGAAGAGTTTAGTAATAATGTGAGGGCTGCAGCTGCTCTACTTGGAGACATAGGAGCCGTGGTCAGGCAGGTAAACTACAGTATAAACTCAATCATCTTACAACACAATGCATCTGTGACAGGACATTCTGTATGTTTGATGTGGTCTATGAGAGACCTATTGTCCAATATGTTTTGAAGCATTTAGTTGCTATTATAATTTCAAAAATCATTTACTCTTATTTTAAATAGAATTTTTTCTGCACCTTTAAGGCTTTTCTATGTTAATGACCTGTTTTGTTTGATTAACCTCTTAATCTCTGACCATATAATTTAAAACTGAATCTGAGTGTTAATAGATATAGATGGACGTCATATGTTAAAGGGATAGTTCACTCAAAAATGAAAATTCTGTCATCATTTGTTTCACACTGCCCTTGTTTTAAACCTGTATGAATTTCTTCTTCTGAACACAAAAGAAGATTTTTTTTTGGTAATTTGATAACTCATATCTGAGTTATCTGGAGTGGCTAGGCCATATGCTTCTTACGGAGCCACTCCTTGGTTTTCCTGGCTGTGTGCTTTGGGTTATTGGGCCAGACCCAGCCACAAAACATCTTTAATGCTCTGACTGAGGGAAGGAGGTTTTTGCCAAACATGTCACAAAACATGGCCCCATTCATCCTCTCTTTATTACAGTGCAGTTGTTCTGTCCTCTGTGCAGAAAACAAACCAAGAGCAGCCCCATGCTTCACTGTAGGTATGGTATCATTGGGATGATACTCATCATCCTTCTTCCAAACACTCCCATAACTCCTCTGGATCATCCAGATGGTCCCTGGCAAACTTCGGACGGGCCTGGACATAGGCTGACTTAAGCCGAGGAACCAGTCCGAGGGACATTGACAGTCATCATTAGCCTCTTCCATTTTCCAACAGTTGTTCTTTTTTCACCAAGCTGCTTGGCAATTGCCCTGTAGTCCTCTTTGGTTTTGCCCATGTTGCTACTTTGGCTGATTGTGGGGTGCACAGGTGTCTTTATGACAGCTAACGACCTCAAACAGGTGCTACTAATCTAGAATCAGGAGCAGAGTGTAGCTGGACTATTTAAAAGCAAAATAACAGGTCTTTGGTCAGAGATCTGGCTGAAAAACATGCGTTTGTGGAATAGCAGCAACAAGCGTGTTGATGTTTATAGTTTCATATAAATGTTATGGAAAATCATGTTTTACATTAAATGACCCCTTATCTTTTTTTTTTACACTGTGTGAAGCTGTTAGAAACTGTAAGATCTTGGAGATTTCCTTCTGATTCACAATGGTGGTTGACACTGAAGGAGAAAATGACTGCCAATGCTCAGATATCAAAGGTGAGCTCGTGTGCCATTAGTAGGAAATGAACTACATATGAACAAACTACATTAAATAGCATTGGATGTTTTCCTGTCAACATGTGTACGGTGTGTTTAACGTTTATGGTATAAAGTGAACCATTATTATTGTTTCCCACAGACTCTTGCTCTCCAGTACACTCTGCCCATGAACTACTACACAGCGTTCCACCACATTTCTGAGCTCCTGCCCAAAGACTGCGTCATAGTTAGTGAGGGAGCGAATACTATGGACATCGGCCGCACCATGCTGCTCAATTACCTCCCACGACACAGGTGAGAGACATTTTTCTTCTCCACTTTTCACAGCTGGACAAGAGACCATGCTCCCTGTATTTGAACTACCACAGTTTTTATCCCTATTTTCAAAGAACAGCAATCAGCAGTCCAGATACAGACCTTGAATTGGAAATGGAACATGAATTATTATTCTTGAACTAAATTGTTTTTATATTATTTATAAGCACAAATAAAGATAAAACAGAAAATGATGTGTGTTGATTGTCATGACAATGGCAAATTTTAAGGCCGCTCTGAGGGACATTTCAAATACAGAAACTGGCTGATGAAATGAAGAGGGACAGTTTTTATGCTGAGAGAAAGTCATGAGACAACTATTATGTTGGAAATGTTATGTTTATATTACGAAAAAACAGCTTTGGTTGTATATATTTCACAAGAATAACCTCTTTTGTTATGTTTAGATCACAAGAAAACCTCTTTTATGTTTGGATCATGAAAAAACAACTTATGTTTAGACCATGACAACAAAAAATGTTTAGGTTTAGAACTCAAGACAAACACTGCTATACTGTGATCACAAAAACAACAACAACTTTCGTTATGTTTATATTGTAAAATGCAACTTAAGCTTAGATCATGAGAAAACAAATTTTATGTTTAGATAAGAAGAAAAACACAATTGTTTGATAGGTTTTGATCACAACAAAACACATGTTGTTGTTTTAGATACAAAAACAACTTAGATTTCAATAATGAGTAAGCTACATTTACGTTTGGATCACAGGAATAGCAAGAGAAGCCATACAATATTTGGTTTTTCATGAGACTTTTTCTGGTAAAGAATGTACAGTACCATAGTTTAGATACTAAAACTAGAAAATTCAGCTAAATTTGAGTTCTGCCTGTGTGATGTTGTTCAGAGAAGTAACCTGAATGTCTTATACAGGTTAGATGCTGGTACTTTTGGCACTATGGGTGTGGGGCCAGGATTTGCCATCGCAGCAGCATTGTTGGAGCAGACACAGAAGAGCCCTCAGAGAGTGGTGTGTGTTGAGGGAGACAGTGCCTTCGGTTTCTCTGGCATGGAGGTGGAGACCATGTGCAGGTGAATGACAGGGCATTTGTGCAGTGTGATAAAATGGTTCTGTTTGCTTTGTTACTATAAACTATTATTATGTTTTCCCTCAATTCTGAATAGGTATAAACTGCCAGTCATTATCATAGTAATCAACAACAATGGCATCTACAGTGGAGTGGATCCAAAGACATGGAAAGAGATGGAAAAGATGGGAGACATGACCACTATGTGAGTCTGAAACATTAAAGGAAAGGTCTGGGTTCAGTCCGAGTGCCCAAACTTTTTACAGTACATCTAGGGCCAAAAATATGCTCTCAAAAAGGTTAATAACTATCCAACCAGTAAGTATCAATTCATATACATAAGACTTACCTGTGTGTGTTTTAGTGCTCCGCCAGTGACGCTGCTACCAGAGGCACGGTATGAGCAGGTGATGAGTGCGTTTGGGGGTCATGGGTATCTGGTCCGAACCATGGAGGAACTCCGCAGTGCACTACAGGAAAGTCTGAACAACACACAGATGCCCAGCCTCCTCAATGTACTTATAGACCCAGCTTCAGACCGCAAACAACAGGTACTTTACCCACACATACACAGCCTTACATTATAGTTCAATCAGCTGGAATATCATTAACAATTTAGATAAACACTACATAGTTGTATTTTCTCATTTTAATCACATAAAAACTACTGAATCATATTTAATAAGCAACCAAGGCGTCTATATCGTCAGCATGTTGAAAACCTTGCTGTAAAACCTGTCTGCGTTTGTTAACATTACTTAATGCACTGTGAACTAAGATGAGTAACCAATGAATAACTCTAATTTAAATGAACTAACATTTAACAAATATTAAATAGTGTTATAAATGCATTCTTTATCACGGTAGAAGCAATTTTCTACCTTGATAACGATATCTCACAATATAGCAATTTGTATGTAAAAAAGCATAAATAAAAATTCCAACACAAAAAAAACTTTTATATAATGTGATTTTATTTAAACTGAATTGCAGCAATACTTTTAAGTAAAAAAAACAAACAAAAAAAAACATACTGTTTACTGTAAGTTTAATGTTTTTTTTCCTCAGAACAACAGGTACTAACACTGTGCCTGACAGTGTACCAGTTCCCACGGGACATTCTAAAACGCTTAACATGATATTATTCACTTTACCTGTTGAATATGGGCTCGTTCTTTGACAGTAGTTAGTGATTATTACAAGGAAGGTTTGACAGCAATGTGGGCTTCCCTCATCAGTTTTTAGGTGCGTTAAGCCACATTAAGCATGTTTAACGTTAGCGTTTTTAGAATGTCCCGTTTCCACCACTTGCTAAAACTGTGCTCTTGCATACCTTGCAAATCACGTTCGTCTCATTCGTATCACTTTTCCTATACCCAAACCAATTCCACACATGTCTACCGGTATATAGCCCACCCCTACTCCAGAGTGTTACCGTATTATGTATATAGGACAACATGGAGAGAAAAAACACCTACATTTTACGTTATTGGACAAAGCATTGTGCGGTGTTGGACCTCTGACATGTCTGATTATTTAGGGTTCATAACATAAAACAAGGCCTGTTTAACCTGTACATTTCAACACTCAAACTTTGTTTTTAGCCCCTTCCCCCTCTAGCATACACACACGTTAAACATAACTGACCTTTCCGTTCTTGAACGTTATGAGACCCCCATTATTGAAAGTTGTGGCCCTCTTTGTTGTGCTGGATGTATCCTGGCAACCGCATACAGACAAATTGAAGGATTGGGTGTCATAGCAGCCTGGAACACTGAAACTCTCTGAGTATGTCACACTGACAATCAAAGGGCTTCCCCAATGATGAATGGAAACTTTCTAGTGTTACAAAAGCATTTTGAGATAAACAGGATCGACTTCAGTTTATTGATGTGTAAATACAACTTTTGTTGTCTTTAATGTTCATGTCATAATATGAGACTTTGTTTATCTCCTAGGAGTTTCCCTGGCTGACACGTTCAAATCTGTAGAGCTGAGAGAGATATCAGATTAGAGCGGAACATGTTTGGATGAACAAACGCTGTTTCTTTCACTACACTTGGGTAATTTACTGTAGGTGGCACCATTTCCTTTAAAATGAAAAACTGTACGTTATACATGATCTTAAATCTCAACTGATTTAAATTAATTTCTATAGATTCCAATTCCTTTTATAAGAAAATTCCATCGTTTCAGACTTTTATGACTTTTTATGCGGAGTGCTAAAGTACAACAGCTCATAAGGTGCTGCAGGAATACTTGGTATATTTAAAAACATGTATTTCATATTAAGCGTACTTCAAATCTAACGAATTTCCTGACATATCGCTCAAGGCTTACTGATATAAAATTATAATTACATTTTATTTGGAGTGCTACTTGTACTAACACAAAATGTTAAGCCTAAATGTGTTTTAATGTCACTTTTGATGAGGATAGTATTATTCTTGTAATATCGGTATTTTAATGCAAGATATTCAAAATATACTTGCAATAGTTCCACTTTAGAACATTCAAATACTTCAGTATATCTTTAGTTGGACTTTTACACTACGTCTGCACACTTAAAGTGCATTAAGCACAAAATTAGTTAAAATCTAATTAGTATATGTAAGTCTGAGCTGTTTCAACTGAAAGAAACTTGCTCTGATTGATCTTAAAATACAAAATGCACAGCAGTAATATTTTTTTCTAAGGCACGTTTATAAAAGTCATTTAAATATCTTAATTAAACTACAGCGTAATCCTGGCTTAGTCTAAGCCCTGTCTGTGAAACCAGGCCTAAAAGTACAAATGCAGGGTTTTTTTTTTTTTATATTAAGAACATAAAATGTAAATGCATTTGTAGTATACTTAGCATTAAATAAATGTATATTAGTAACATTTTATTAGATTCATATTTCACTGGGAAAGTAAATCCCCAAAAAAGCAATGCTGAAGCACCATGAAATTAATTTATATGATTTGTGCACCTTGTTCTGCTAAGAGCTATAAGTATATAAGTCATTCTTTTCATTATTATAGAGAGAAATATATATACACACTGTATGTATGTTTTTCTTGTGTTGCTTTTCTTCCCTCAAAAGTCATACAAGTTTGGACCAACGATGATAATTTGACTGTTTAACTATTCCTTTAACAGAGAAAATTCTAACAATGTCTAATAACAAATTAAAGGACATTTGGCACTTTCCGCCATGTACTGTATATTTTATTTTACAAATTTATTTGCCCGATCTTTGAACCTCACCTGATCTCAGGTCAGTGTTGTGTGGGCTGCTTCAGAGGGCTTCTGTTTAAGCTCATCTCTGTCTCTGGGTAATTGAGGTCTTCTGGCCTCATCTTCTGCTCTTTTGTAAAGTATCATTACTGTGCTGCTTTATCACAGAGGAAGAGAGCGTCAAAGCCAAGGAGATCTTCACTGCGTCTTCACATTTGCAGGTGTGGAAATATTCCCAATAACTTTACGGCATACAAAAGACTTATTAAAAGAGCCTTTTTCACTGCCAAATCTCAAAATGTTTGAGAAAGGTGAGAATGACAGAATAGTACAAAAGCAGCCCCTTAATTAAAGTTTTTTTTCCCCACTGTGCAAAACAAGCCTTGCTTGCTGTACATTGTTATTGTATAAAGAATTATAGTGATTAAAAAAAAAAATGTTTTTCTAATAACTTCACAATTGATGTTCTTTGAAAGATTATGTTTCCAGGGTAAGTGATGTAAAATTAAAATGCGATTCATAAGAGACTGTTTTTCTCTCCGTCTGTGTTCTTTGTTCTGCACTCTGTCTGATTGGAGGCATTTACAGACTTCTTCTCCCATCGGGCTTTTAAACGGCCCTCTTCATAATTGCTCTGCCATTAATTCTGAGGGAAAGTAAAGGCGCCAATAAATTGTGAGTAGCGGTGGTCGATAAGTCCTGAAAAAAAGAAAAAGGACACAGAGAGGGAGGGTCAGATAGGCGAGAGGGGCTGGAAAACATCTGTGATGTTCCACTACAGAGCATGCAGGCTAATTCTGTCATTTTATGCATGCGTGTACATCACATGCCAGTGGCAGCCTGCCTCAGATTCAGGTCCTGCGGTTAGGACATTGTAGATGGTAACACCAAGATATCACACAGAATCTGGTAAATAAACACCAGCAAATGTGACTTTCTGTTATTCTATATAAACTGAGATTATCTTGAACATAAAGTCCAAATATCATAAGCTTTAAAGCATCAAAATAAAAGTATTTTTAATTGCAAAAAGATGTATTTCATGTGTCATTGATATATCTATTACAGATATTATATAATATTTTATTTTTTTATACATTTTTATTTTAGTTTTAGTTATTTTAGTACATTATTATAATAACTCTACAATCTGCAGACGAATGGAAAAATATGTTGAAATACTCAATTTAACATCACAGAACAGTTTATAAATAACTCATTTTCCCCACAAAATCTGTCATTTTCTGTTGCTGTGTGGATTTTCTTAACAGGTTTATTGTAGTTATCTAAAGTAAAATAGAAATGTTTAATTTCAGCTATAGCTCTATTTCTTATTTTAGTTTAATTTAACTTGATTTACTCAAACAACATACAAAAACAACAAAATTACTAAAATTATTTTATTTTTTACTGATATAAAAATACAAAAATATAACTTAATAAAATAATAAATACAAACTATAACGGTATCTATACTAAAAAACTAGCAAAACACCCACAGATATAGCAGAAAACAGCTGGGTTAAGTTTGCATGTTCGGTCACTGGAGAATAGTCAGCGTCTTCAAAATCATTTTTATATCAGCAAAAAGTTGACAGATAGTTTTGGTATTACATTGTAAGAGAAGACTTAACTTATGGTTGTCAAAAGCAAATAATGCTATGAAGCGTGAATCATATTTTGTGCTAAAACAAAACACACGCTTTAAACTTCAGCACTTTGGAATCGGTTTCCTGCTTGGTGTTATCGATAAATAACTGGCAGTAGTTCAGCATTGAGAAACGCATGACACCCTGTCATTTCAATGTCATTTCTACCCATAATGTTTTGTTTTCTCTGTCCATTTGAGGCAGGGGAAACAAAGGCAACGCTGGCAGTAGTAACAGACTAATATTGGCTACAGAGGGCAGCTGACCGGCTGCCTCCTGTATATTTAGCTCAGGGCCAATACATGGGAGAGGTGTAACAGACATTGGCTGGCATTCGCTTCTCCTAAAGGCGTGGATCGTGTGTGTGTGTGTGTGTGTGTGTGTGTGTGTGAGCAAGAGAGTGAGCGAGGCGGGGAGAGAGAGCAGTAGTGCAGGACTGTCTCAGATCACTTCTCGGTGCTATTGGAGGTAGACCACAGCCGGCAGCATGATTCTGATCACACTTGGACTATATTTTCAACTCCTCTGCTATGTGGCCTCATTCTCTTATGTGGATAATATATTCCCTCGTCCAACAGGTAAGACATCACTCTCTTTTACACAGGTTTGGTATGCTGATGTTAGGGTTGTTTCTCTTTTACAGAGAGAAGTATGTTTGCACATGACATGCAAATCAAATTAATTGCACCATTGCAAAAACATTTGGTTGGCTTGTAATTTCATGAGTCATGCAAATTAAATAAATGCAGTTGCAGAATACTGATAACATGATTTAGGTTGCACTGCTGTCTAAAAGGTCTTTCTGTGGTAGGCTATACAATATATTGTGTGCCAGTATAGATTGTCTTGAATATCACAGGGAACATTTCAAGTACAATTTGTATTTCAATACTATACTCAAACATTTGGAGTCAGCAGGCCTGTAATAAGAAGGTTTGCAATGAATTTACCCAAAGGCATCAATGAATTATTTCTGTTTATTATCTCTAATGGCAAAATGGCAAAATTTCAGTTTTGTCTGCCAGCACTGCAGGGAAACGTTTAATTAGGCAAGCGCTCATTTTTGCAAAGTTAACATCTTTCTGGACTTTGTATTTAAAATGATGTATGTATATATGCATGCATGTATTTACTTCTCCACAGCTGTAGGGGTATGTACATTTTTTTCTTTTTTAATGTGTGTGTTTATTGTCTATATCAGGACGTGCATACACACACTGTTGTTCATTTTGACATTGATTGTTAGTGGATCATATTCTTATAAATTCTATTGTGAAAAGTGAAGTTATTTCCAAGAAAAGCTGCAGTATTACATATTTGCAGATCTGTTTTAGTAATGGAGGATCTTTTATTACATTCTTCGTTTCACCTGATAAGTATCACAGTATCAAACACGCATAGACACGCATCTGTTACAGTCCTCCTTTTCCAAAACATTGGAGAAAAACACTGTACCGCTGAACCACGTGTCTGCTGACATGTCCTCATGGACCATATTTCCCCTCATCTAGATCTCCAGTTGCTGGAAACCAGGAAGAAATTCAACCCCTGCTGTTTACTGAGTCCACCTCCGCCCCCTCTCTTCCCTCCACCCCCTTCACGATGGCGGCAGGGCCCTCTGGTGAGTCCTGATGCATGACCCCTCATTAAGCACCTTGATTTCATGTGTAAGTTCCAGGTACTACATGGTTCAAGGTGACAATAAGTACATTATGTCTGTCTAAGCGACCACAATAGTTTATGGTGATAATGAAATATAATAGATGTAAATAAAAACACTCAAACAGTGAAGACAGCAACACTCTATTTTTTATTTAACATGTTCCAGATGTAATTTTCTATGACTTCAATGACTTCTCTTATAGACTGAGACTGTTGTTCCACCCGTTGTCCCAAACAATCCCGCACCTCACACATGCTCCCCAGGGCCCCAGGGACCAGCAGGACCCCCTGGCCCTCAGGTATGTGCTTCCAATTTTCACATAAAGGATGAACATAGTTGGACGTCCAACTATAAAACGGGGTAATTTTAAGGCATATTTACATTGATTTTTTTCCACAAAAATGTACAAGATTTTAAAATGAAGTCATGCACCTGTAAGCAGCTTTTTCCACATTGAGTGAAATGTCATGCTGCAATGATCTATAGTTGTTAATAATTGATTTTGTATACTGTTCAAATGGCAAAGACCGTGTACAAGAGCATTTGACAAGCTAGACAGAAAGAACATTTTATGCTTTTTTTTTTATACATTTTATGTATGTGGGTGCATACATCATGATTTTTGTTTTACAAAAGTTTTTTTTTAAACAAGAATCATAAATAATGTATTAAAATGTACGTATTGTTAATGATTATTAATTTATGCTTCATCGCACCACATGACAAATGTTGGCCACTTCACATGACCCTGATTTGGTAATGTGTACCAAAATATTTCTTACTTAAAATGCCTTACTTTTAATTTTTTTGCCCTTTTAATTATGATTCAGGACAGTTGAATTGCCCTGATGTATAAACATACATAAATTGCTTAAATATAACACCCCCTTTTTTTTACCTTTTAAATCAAAATGGTTTAATTCAGAAATATAAAACCTAACCAATTATATAAGAGGATTTATTAATTGATTTTTTCTGAACATATGACTTGACCCATATCACTGATCATTAGCTCTGTACAGACCCTGACAAACCCTAATGTTAAAAACTGTGCAACACTTATATAAGTAAAAGCAAGTCACATGCATAGTTTGTGCTTTGAGGAAGGAGAGTATTGGTTGTCACAATGGTTAGTTCCAGCTCTGTAATTAGCCTTCACAACCCTCTCAGCATGTGAGACCCGTGTGAGTTCCCCAGACGTCTTTCTGTAGTGACACGGATGTGACCAGTTTGGCCCCCCCATGACACAGCAGGCCATTAACACGCCACATTTAGAGCAGATGGAAATAGACTTTTTCCATTGCCAGCCCCTGCTCCATCGTACCATTCTTAGAAACAACCCCAAGAGAGACACCCACACACTCTCAAAACCCCAAGAGAGAGTTCACCCCTGCCCTGCAAGTTTGATCCAATCTCAACAGTTTGATCTCTGTCATTGGTAATCAATTGTGTAGGGAATATTATTAAGATTGTCAGTCAAAAACATAAATGCATCCTTTTGTAACATTGAATAATTGTTTAAAAGTTTATTATTGCCAGCCTAGTTTCACTGCAATTTGTACATATTTTACCAAATGGTTAATTTTTACAAATATGTACGAACTCACTCACTTGCAAAATCATACCTATTTTACAAGTTGCCAATTCATATGAATTTGTACAAATTACCTGCACCTAACTCCACCCCTAAACCTACCCATTACTGGGGTTTAGACAAATCATGCAAAAACATACGGTCGTGAGGTAAAACTGTGAGGTTGTATGAATTTGTACAAATTAGCACAAATTTTCCACGTTTTATGAATATGTACAAATTTGTTGTGAGACTGTGTTGGTATTGCTCTATCCTCATTCGTCTATTCTCTGTTGAACTCACACCTCGATCGGCTTGGAGGTGAGTAAATTATGGGCTAATTTTTATTTTTGGGTCAACTATTCCTTTAACACATTTTTTCAACCATAACAAATACCATTCACAGGCTGATCATAGGATGATTTCTAATGGTGTGACTCTTCGACCATTGTTTTGTTTGAGTTTGGGGTGGGGCTTTCACTTTTATGTCAACCAATAAAAGGCGGTAGAAGTGTTTGGGGAAACCTGTTTGAAATCAGTTATCATTTTGGCATTGAAACGATTATACATCAATCAATCAATCAATCACTTTTATTTATATAGCCCTTTTAACAATACAGATTGTAGCAAAGACAATACTCTTGGTCAAAAATAAACATTAAAATTGAAATTGCTACGGCTTTTAGCAAAAGGTTTTGTATAAGCACTAAACAGTTATGTTTGTTTTATGATCAGGGTCCTGCTGGATTGCCTGGACCAAAGGGACCAAAGGGAGATAAGGTACGGCACATACTTATTATGTAAATATATACAAACACACAACAGCATGAAAAGAAATTACGAATGAGAGTGAAATAAGGGCTAAGTGGTCCAGCGAGTTAAAGAAACAAATGAGATTCTTGTTATGGTTGCACTTGAATTTACAGTCCTAATCAGCATGTACATATTATGTACGTATTATAGTAATTATAATAACTGTGTAATAACTAGGTACTAACAAAAAACGCTCAAGACTGTGTAACACACTTATGAACTGACTTGTTCTCTCTTCCCCTCCTTTATGTTGCTAGGGTGAAATTGGAAGACCTGGACAAAAGGTGAGGCTCACTGTCCTCTGTTTTCCAATAAGTGGATTTACTTTTAAAAAAAAAAAGGATAGAAGAAATGAGAGATGCACACACTTTTACAGCTGCAGCATAACGTGAGCTGAAGGAAATTCAAGGCAAGCACAACCTTGACACAGATACGCAGGTTACATGATTCCACTTGATCTTCTGTATAAACGGCATAGAGCTAAACATCAGGGGACATTTGTGGTCATCATCATTAGGTTCAATTCACAATGGAATATCCCCATGGCTCCTGTCCCACAATCACATTGTGGGCTTGTGTGGTTTCCTGGAAGGCATTTGGGACCAGAGTCAGTAATACCTACCGAGGGGCTGCGGGTAAACCGAGAAGCCACTAAACTGCTGCACAGGATTTTGGGTGTGCTAGTGCATTGTTTTACTCTAAACAGGCACTGAGAGTGAAGTGCTGCTGGTGTAGGAAGCTTTGCAGCATTGCATAGTAATTTAGCTTAGTGCTGGGGCAGCCCAATAAATCATTCGCTCTCCCACAATGCCCGGCTCCTGCCCTTAGCACATAATTTAATTAAAGCAAGGAGACTGATGGGGCTTGGTTTAGTTTGTTCTCTCTCTCTCCATCTCTTCTGATGGCTGTTTTGTCCCTCAGAGCACTCAGAAGACATGTTGTCCGCACCTTGTCCTTACTTCGCTGCAATTGAACTGCCAATCATCTTTAGGTGTTACACACATTAAATGCATTAGAAAGGGATGGTGGCCATAAAATCTAGCTGATACTCAGTAAAATTGAACATATTTGATTTCTGTAGACCATTTTGGATCTTTACATTTGGTCACATGCCTGTCTCAATTGCATTTCTAATGTGCTGTACAAATCTTCTGTAATTCAAAGCTTAAATGCAATGAAATTTAAACATAAGAAGAATTCTCATGACTGATTTGGGGAAATACATGGGTTTCTTTTTAGAGCTATGTACTAGATTTGAGTGGATGTTACTGTGTTACAGTGGTTTAACTCTGATTTGTCAAATAGGTTAGTCTGGGGCACGGGTAGGCAAGTTCGGCCCTAGAGTTTAACTCCAATCCTGAACAAGTCAGTGTCTTCGGGTTTACTATGGCTAAATAGGTAGATTATTATATTTATTTTTTCATGGTTGAAGGTGAACTCTGCTGGACTTTGGCTATCTTGGACTGAATTTCTCTGATCTGAGGCATCACTCTACTCCAAATACCTTTTTTGTTGTGGTGTTCCACAGGGATCAATTCTTGGACCTATTTTGTTTTCACTGTTTATGCTGTCACGTTGATGTTGATGTTTTAAATGTATATTTCTCTGTGTGCAAAATGATGCTGTTTGTGTTACAGGGACGCACTGGCCCTCCTGGTCTCCCAGGACGACAAGGACCAAGTGGATGGCAAGGACCAAGTGGGCCTAAAGTGAGTAATTAATGTAAAGGATGCATTTTTTAAATAAAATAAAAACATGCTATAAAATATTATTAAATAGTGTTCTATTTTAAAATATCCTTCAGAATTGCTTGAGAAGCATGTCTGATTATTATTTGTGTTGAAAACAGTTGAGCTGCGTAATATTTTTCTGGAAACCATGACCATGACAAAGCCCTGTGTT
The DNA here is from genome assembly GCA_034779775.1 of Enteromius afrohamiltoni. NCBI lineage: Eukaryota > Metazoa > Chordata > Actinopteri > Cypriniformes > Cyprinidae > Enteromius > Enteromius afrohamiltoni. The sequence goes on from JAUYWG010000051.1 coordinate 9,199,083, forward strand.
TTCAACAGGGGGAAAAAGGAGACCCTGGGCTGATGGGCATGCCTGGGGCAAGAGGACCAATTGGACCCAAGGTCTGGAGAGCCTTTTTTTTCTGAATTAGGACTCCTACAGTCATGCTGTCTTGTCATATGGACATAGAATACTGTAATCTGAATACTGTTCATTTATTGCAGGGCTTACCTGGACATAAGGGAGAAAAAGTGAGTTACCTCTCTGAACTCGCTTTTATTCATTGTTCAGTAATTGAAATTTTTACACCAGTTAATTTAAACATAAGCATTGTTAAGTTATTCTTTTGCTGTTTTGATCTTGTCCTGTTAGGGCTCACAAGGTTTCAGAGGTGAAATTGGCTTAAAAGGTGACAGGGTAAGTTCCCACAGTGCATTTAGTTTTATACTGCATATTGGTACTGGTCTAATCCATTTTTCTTTTTTTTCTTTTTTTTTTTTTTTACATTTTTGTACTGGTCCAGGGATCAATGGGTCTTCCTGGAATGCTTGGCCAGAAGGTTCTGAAAATATTATCACATTTTATTATAAATATTAGTAATATGGGGTAGTTAGGATTATATACAGTATGTACAGACTATATCTATTATAATGACATAAGGAGAATCTTATATGCGCTCTAATTTCTTAGGGTGAAATGGGTCCAAAAGGAGAACCTGGAAGCTCAGGGAACAGGGGACCCACTGGCCGGCCAGGGAAAAGAGGAAAGCAGGTGATCCATCCCCAAACACATATTGACAACATGGTAGCAGTGCAAAAGCATTTGAAATAAATGACCCTTATTATTGATTTCTGATGCAGGGTGTGAAAGGTGACATTGGTACAACTGGACCCATGGGTCCTGCAGGCCCTCAGGGAGCCCCTGGTCACCCTGGCCCTCCTGGTTTGCCCGTCTCAGGTATAAAATTTACATAAAAGTGCTAATTATTATTATTATTATTATTATTATATTTTTAAAAAATACATTTTTATAAAAAAATAAATAATTAAAATGAAGAAAATTTGGCCATATCTAATTATTAGAGGTGGGGGCTCTTTTCCCTCTCTATAGAGGTTATGGCCCTGTCAAGATCAAATTATGATATTGCAGCAGTCGCCATGTGCAAATGGTGAAGCACATGGATCTTAAATCACCACAGGAAATCCCAGCACTGGTCTTTTTAGCTTCAGAAGCAACCTGATCCATGAGTGAAACAGAAGCCCCAAAGGAGACTGAAGCCATGACATCATGTCCTTAACTGATGGTCGGAGCGGCCAAGCTTCTCACAGAATTACAAACATTATGTCATCACTTTATTCACAGGACAGCTGCTGTCTTGTTTTGGTTTCTGTGCATATTAACTCAATTGCTTTCTCTTCGTGATAGACGAGGGCCAGGTTTAGTAGCTCTTAAAATCACTCCATTACTTTGCATCACATGGAGGGACATTTATGCCTTCAGCTTAATTTTGTTTTCCTCTCCTTCAGGACTGTACATGGTAGGACAGAAAGGAGAGAAGGGACAACCTGGCAGCCCGGGACGCTGCGGCTGTAATACCCCATCCTTAGACCATTGGGGCAGCTATCCCAGAGTGCCAGCGGTAAGCCAGCAATGCCAGTGCGCTTTACAAACTAAGCCTGAATATTCCCAGTTATCTGTGCACTGCACTGGATTGATTGTTATTTTTGGATTATATTCAATTTTAAAACCATTCAATTCATTTTGCCAGTAAAGCAGTTGATAATATTTAATGTCTGCGCTGCAGATCTTTGTGGTAAATAACGAACAGGAGCTGAACCGCCTCCAGACCGATAATGCTTTGGCCTTCCGCAAAGATCAGAGGGCGCTTTACTTCAAAGACAGTGATGGCTGGATGCCAATTCAGGTGCCCATTATTAATGTGATCTAAGCAAAATCCAATTTATAAATGGACAAATGGCATATTACTTGTCTAGAAGGTTTATTTTTTTTAATCAGCTTTTTAGTGTTAAATTATATGTGCTAGGAAAATCATATTTTAGGTTGTATAAAAGGTTTACAATTTAGCTCATATTTAAGATTTCCTCATTTACCTATTTAAATATAACATTTCAGTCTATTAATGTAAAGGAGGAAGTGTGGTGATATCTAATAGTTTTAATAATATTATATATATATATATATATATATATATAACAAAAATAATAATATTTTTTACCCTATTCACCTGTAGTGTTTTGCTGTAATATATTTAATATATTTGAATTAGTTTTTATTTATAATTGATTTTTATTTATTTATTTATTTTTAAATTTCATATTTTTAGTAGCCCAGTGATGTAATAAATACATTTTTAAATTACAAATATTTGATGTAGTTTGTCAAATGATGTCATAAAACTTTATATATGGTAGGCTAATTATAAATGCAAAAAATATAAGCTGAATTGTAAATCTGAATGTTAATATGTCACCTTCCCTAAGGAATTTTATGTCAGTCATTTCTTAATAGTTTAACACACAGTGATTTAGTCTCGAAGGTCTGTAAAAGACACTTTGATTGCAGTTAACACCGTTCCAGTCGATGGAGCGTGATCCCGACCAGGAAGGTTTCTGCGGAGACCACATTGTGCAAGTCGAGAACGGAGAGGAGTGTGATGACGGAAATAAGGTGGTCACAGATGGCTGTGTCAGTAAGTATCAGATTGAAACGGAGGCGCTCCGGCTGACAGCTTATTCCCAACAACATGCTGTAATGCAGTTTAATATGAGAGTACATTCTAAAATGGGAATAATTCAGTCCCGTATAGCAAATGAAGCCGAGAATAACACCTTCATTCAGATGTCACCCAAACATATGTGCTTGTAATTCATTACACAGTGTTGTGGAATTCTCCATTCTGATTGGTCAATCACTGCATTCTGTGGTCAAATATTTTTGTACAATGACTGCTAAACTGAGGACCTGGCTCTTGTCCCAGACATTCTGTGTTTAACATAGTTGGGCTGGTTTTAGGCGTTGTCGCACACCATGCTCTCTTTCTTCTCAATTAATGATTTACCACTCAAATCATTATTTAAGGGATATTTAAAGACAGACACTGAATTATTAGGAAAAAATGCACATCCAAATTGGAAAGACGGCCACAAGCATGAAGCACAAGTATTTTTGTGTTTGTTTTATTTTATTCATTTTGTGTGCCATGTAATATTTTGGCATGCATCAGAGTTTTTGCCATCACATTTATCAGATTTTGCCAAACTGTACATTCAAAGACTGTACATGATCTCTCACTGTAAAAAAATGGTAATGAGAAGAGGAGTAGAGTAAATTATTGTCAACTAGTTAACACTAAGTTCCCTGTAAAAAAAAGAAATCAATAAATAAATATCATGTAATTTTACAGTAAAATACTGTTAAATGGAATGGTTTTGGAAGTGAGAAAGAATGAGTTGTCTTATAATTTGTAGTGAAAAACTACAAATTGACATTCCCAGTGTAACAACTCACATTTGATGGTTTTTCGTTTAAATAACTGTTTCTCTATTGAACGCACTCTCCCATTGCGTGCTGGTTGTCACTGATGACTGATGAAAAAGTTGCTGACAACTTCAGATGCAGAACATTGGGTGTGTTCTGGTGAGTACCCCAGCACCCTCCCTTCGAAGCAGCCAACACAGCCCAGCGTGAACAGTGAGCAGATCTGCATACCCTCAAAGGCTGTGGAGGACATCGGCTTGGAATACACCTTTGAGATAAATAACGAAAATGATAGTGGTGCTCCAAGTTTTTTAGGCTGAACTTCTCAGTGCAATGGATGAGTCTGGCCAGAGTTCTGATGCCAGGGAACAACTGGCAGCTGGCTATGGCCAACGTAGCTAAACTCTTAGCCAACCCTTGGCTAAACTTGATGGAGATCAAACTTGATTTAAAGAGCATTTATCCTCTTCTCATTACCATGTGTGTCAGTTCCCTGGCTCCTTGGTGACCTGTCACCTGAAAGTCGTGGAACTCTTGCAGAGAGAACAGGCTTTCTGTTAGGATTGACCTCCAGAAAAAAATAGGCATGACTAAAGCCTCCAACTCAGGTTGAGGAGCACTATATGTGGGCACACTGGTGTTCGGCTCCTGTTCCAGCCTGCATAACAACTACCTAGAAATGTTGGTGGATTTGGTGGGCACCATGTCCTGGTCTGCTCTGACAACTTGACAGTGGTAGCCTTTATAAATTGTTATGGTGTTGTCAGGTCACGCTACCTAGAACTATTTCCTCCCTCTATGGAAACAATTTAATCTCACCTAGGGCAGACTGAACCAGGGAGTGGTTGTGCTGCTCAAGGACAATCTTAGGTTATCAGACTGGTCAGGGAAGTCGGGTGTTTGGTCCTCTTGGTGGCTCCACTTGTGACATGTCATCTATGTAAACCTTACTGCAAGAGCAGCTGGACAAAGCGAATCATGTACTCATGGTTGGCCAATCGGTTGGAATAAGTTTTTAAGAGGAGCTTGGAGGCTGCACCTTACTGATTCTCATGCTATGCTTATATGGAACTTATCCATAGTCCTTAGGACCCTACAAGGGCATTTCTTTGAGCCACTCCAGTTAGCTGACCTAAGACCCCTTTCACTTACGATCACCGTACTTTTAGCAAGTGTCGGTCAAGCAAGTGGGTGAGTACAAACTGTCAGTCAGTACTTCATGGCTTGATTTTGGGCCTCATGGCTGTACAGTCATCCACAAACCAAAACACTGCTGTGTGCTTAAGGTTCACTACACTCCAGTTAGCACCAATCTGGCTCTTCCTAACTCTTCCTTTACTCTGCCTGGTTCTGGCTCTTAGAGTTTGAAAAGAATGCTATAGCCACTTCTGACATTCAGAGCAGCTCTTTGTTTGCTTCAGAGACCAAACTAAAGGGCTGGCTGTCACGGAGCAGAGAATATCCTGCTGGATATTTGAAGCTATAGCCCTAGTTTACTCCTTCGTAAATTTGCAGTGTCCTATTGGACTGAGGGCCTATTCTACCAGAGGAATGTCCTCCTTCTGGGCTTAGTCCAGCCAAATTTTAATTGGTGGTATATATCCAGGTGCCAGTTGGTCTTTGCCATTTGCCTTTGCCAAATTTTATATCTTGGAGGTCCCTGACCCTCAGGCAAGAATATTCCGGTTAGTTTACCTAATCCATTATGTGGGTGGAGAAGGTCTTATAACATGGAACCCAGGCTAATGGCTTATGTCTCATAATTGGCTCATGCTTCTAAGGGGTCATCATTACAGGTACTCTGGGGCTGGGCTCACAGAGCAACTTTGTGTAACCTGGTGTGCTGTAATACATATGAGTTGATCACTGTCCCTAACAGTTTCTAATTCTAATGATTCAGATTCTAATGAAATGACACTAAGAGCTGACTTACTTGGTAGCTGACTCCACTTCTTTGATTAAGGAATATTTAAAGACAGGCACTGAATTATTAGGAAAATAATGCACACCCAAATTGGAAAATCATGAAGTAGAGTATTTTTGTGTTTGTTTTATTAATTTTATTTTGTGTACCATGTAGTAAGCTGAATAAAGTGCTGGCATGCATGTGTCATGTCTGTTTGCCATGTTGGTGTTTTGTATTTGTGACATCTCAAACACAATTTGGAAAAATAACAGTATTTCAGTTCATAAAATCTGAGTCCAGTCTGTAAAGCTTAACATGTACATTTGCTACCATATAGTTTCCAGCTTTTTACTGTAAATGTCACCAATGTTTTGTCTCTCCTTTTGTCACTTTTCCAGAGTGCAAACTTGCATATTGTGGAGACGGATATCGCTATGAAGAGGCAGAGGAGTGTGACGGAAAGGATTTTGGATTTCACACATGCAGATCCTTTTTGCCTGGGTAAGACTGTTCAAGCCTGTTTAAAATGGATAGGGCGAAGATAAAATACCCCTCATGGAAAATAAGCCCAAAGAGTTTGAATATTATTTAATTTTTTCTAACTATTAAACTCAAGCAAAAAAAATATTTGCAAAGAATTTTGCTTTGATTAATTTAAATTTGGCCAAATAACATCACTGTCTTTCTGTCCATAGATCTTATGGACATCTCAAGTGCACAACTGACTGTTTCATTGACTCAACAAACTGCAAGTATTTCACATGAGGACAAAGGAAAGTAGTGTCTTGTTTGAGCTGGTGAGATCCACATATAAACGACGACACTGAAAACCGTAGATTCAGTGGATAAACTGAGAGTAGAAATCTTTGATGGAATTATCACAAACACATTAGCCGAACTCTGTTGACATGATGCTTAGAGGCCATGTAGCTCACTCGGAAAAGGATGCTTGGCAAAGCCACGTTTGTGCTCGCGCTCTTAAGAACTCTAACAGGACTTCAGATGCCATTCTCCATTCATTCAGCCTCTGCTTGCCTGCCATTCGGCCCTGGTTTGACGTTTGGCCAAGAGTGGTTGGCTACACTAAGAGGAAACAGGTGAGATGGTTGCCTCTTGGAGATGGGTAAAGCACTTGTCAATACCTCAAAGTACTGTAGTACTGTTTCAAAGGAAAGCTGTTTTCTCCTAGTCAACCCCATCTTCCCTCACATAGGGTGCTCCGTATGTGGAATGTGATGTTGCTAAAGTATTTTGCATGAGGCCGAGATTGCTGTAGACATGTCAGCAGGCATGAAATTGAAAAAAAAAAACAAAAACAAAAGCTCATATCTTTAAATGTAATATAATGTAGGCTTATACCAAACTGGTGACAAGGTTTTAGATTTAGTACAGTTTTGCATACTGGGTCCAAAATTAACTTGTTGCCATACAGCCCAATAATGGGTACATTGAAAAAAATTTGAATTTAAGAACACATGAAATGGCACAATTATAAACCAAATGACTGTTTAAGTGACAAACATTGCTTGTTGGTTGTTCTGAAGTGCCAACTTACCATATCCAGTATCAACATTCTACTGTGTCTTCAATATTTTTTAACTAATCAAACATAACCAAAAAATGATTCAATGAGCTCAATGAGGGAGTCAAACTCAGTAACATCTCTGAACGATTCACTGCATATGATTCAAACACCTTGCTCAAAAATAAATTCAAGGCAGTGTCAAAAATAAATGTTGGAAAAGTGTTTACCAATACATATATTAGGTAAATGTGACCTACTATTATGATGCTTTTTTCATTTCTTTGCAAATTGGATGTCACAGTTTGCGCAGTTTAATGTTGCGTTCAAGAAATAACACTTAGAAGCATATCAACTAGAATTTTGGTTGAAATAAGGCACATTTTTGTTACATTTGCAACCATCTTACTCACCACTATATGAAACGCTACCTCTCATAAACCATTTATATACTCATTTTAGTGGTTTCTTGCAATTTGCATTGTTGCAGTGACCCAAATGGCCAGTAAACCATTTACTTAAGCACCAAATTCACATTTTACTTCAGTATGGGGCATGGCAGGTGTTATTTTTGGACCCTGGAGATAAAAGGTGTGTTTTCACAGACTATTTATGTAAAAAATGTACTTAAACACTAACCAAAATAATACTACTAAATTACAATATTTAGGATGTTTAAGAATAGAAGACCCTGCTTTCCAGGCTCTCAGTATGTTTTATGGGGTCACACTTAGTTAACATTTCCATCATGTCTCAGGAAACCACTTAAATATATATATAACCCCTCCACCTCCATGTGTGGAGTAGGGTGCAAATATTCCACAGTTAGCTTAGTTCCACGCTGTTGCTTTGTACTTCAAAATCTTGAAGTAAAGCAAACACTGCTTATTTATAGGGTAATGGGTCTGAAATCTTAAAATAGGGTGGAAGAACCAACCAATCTTATTAAGAAATCTTACAATTTTACAAGGTGGCGATTTGTAAGCATGTAGTTTTGCCCCTAAACCTAACCGTCAGTGAGGTTTAAGCAGTTTACAAATTTATTTGGCAAAATACAAAATAGTTTGGAATTGCCATGAGGTTGTGTTGGAAAAACCATTCATCATGTGAAGGCTCTACAGCTGTTATTGAACAATATGTACTGTCTGCTATTGCAGGGGTAGCATTTTGCTGCTATTCAGGCTATAGACTGTTGGATTAAGGCTGGACTGTTTTTGTCGTCTCAAAGGCTTTAAACTGATTTATGCCAAAGTCCAGTCTGAATATACCTCAGCATATACGATGTGCTTTAGCCTTTGTGATTACAGGACCTAAGGTGTAGCATACAGCACTTACTTACTGTTAAATTCAAATGAAATCTTGCTTAAGTATCGTTGAGTTTTTTGATCAAGCCAGTTTTCCATAAGCTATATGATGCATTTGAACAGAAACCTCTTTGCTTACATTTCTGGGGTGATATTCCTGACTTACCTGTAGATTTCATGTAAAATATTATGGATATGTTATTGAAATAAGTGTCTTGAATTTATTATTCTGGTGAAACTGCATGTTTATATTGTATACTCTTGTTCAAAAGAGCAAAATTGCCACATACGTTGATGGTTTAAGACAGACAGGCGTCTTTGGAGTTAAAGTGCATTTAGCTTTTAACTGACTGTTATCCTCAGATTTGTAGAAATTGGGGAAAGATGTTAACATCAATATTGCACATCAAGCAAATACAAAAGAGACTGAATGTTGTGTCCTAATGTCATTTGAAAGCTGTTTTTGGTATTAAAACTTGTTTGATACTGTCCTGTAATGATGTTAAAATAAAGCTTGAAAAGCTAACTTTTTGCAGTTTCACTGTTGTTTATAGGAACCATTCATTTTATTCTCCTATGAATTTTGATACATGAATTTTGTGAGGATTGTCTTCATATATTTGTTCTAATAGATTACGCAATAAGCCACAGCCAATCTGTAGATTTTGAGCAGTCAGAGGTGAACAATTTAGTACAAAATGATGGGATAGTTGTTGTTCGTCATTTTGAACACAACACACTCATGAAGAAATATGCACCTTGTTGTTGCACCATGTGATGCATGACAAATGTATTAAAAAATATTAAAGGTTTGATGAATGGATGGATCAAATGAAGCTAAAAAAAAGAAGCCTTGCCTACCACCATTCACTGAGAAATCTGTCATATCTAACCGGCTATCATCAACTTTCATCCAAATAGCACATTTGCATAAGTTGTGAAATTATGAAGAAGAGGAGGAAGAAAAATGATGAGTATCATCCCAATAATACCATACCTACATTGAAGCATGGGGCTGGAAGCATCACGCTCTGGGGATGTTTTTCTGCACAGAATGACTGCACTGTATTAAGGAGAGGATGAACGGGTCATGTTTTGTGACATATTGGGCAAAAACCTCCTTCCCTCAGTCAGAGCATTAAAGATGGGTCGTGGCTGGGTCTTCCAACATGACAATGACCCAAAGCACGCAGCCAGGAAAACCAAGGAGTGGCTCCGTAAGAAGCATATCAAGGTTCTGGAGTGGCCTAGCCAGTCTCCAGACCCAAATCCAATAAAAAATCTTTGGAGGGAGCTGAAACTCTGTGTTGCTCAGCAACAGCCCCAAACTTGCAAAATCGTAAAGTAATCAAAATCTAAAAAGTATCAAAATACTTATTTACCTCACTGTATATAGTGTATTTTTTGTCTAATTCTGTGCTGCCAGAAAAAAAAGTGTTCCAAAAAAAAGGCATTTGGTTCACTCATAAAGAAAAGGCCTTCAGAGAACGTTGTATTACTCTCGTTGCTGAGTTTTCTAGCTCATCATGGTGTTGTAGCTGACTAAGCTCTGTGCTAGATCACAGCCAGCCGCAGTTACATCAGCATTTCTGTGCCGAGTCTCTAGCTCTGACGCTATAGATGCTGTATATGTGGGCGTGAGGCCTGACAGTGATTGACAGTGTATTGATCACGAAGGAGACAGAAGGTGACAGAGAAAGATAAAAGGCATGCTGTCGACAGCTTTCCAGGAAAGAATCACTTTGTGCCAATGGAAAAATGGACTATGGAGTCTGAAAAGTCCTGCAATGGCTTTAGACTGGCATTTTTGGTGTGTGTGTGTGTGTGTGCTTGTTTGTAAAGGTTGGCAGGAACCCAGAGTTGGGTACACAGATTTTTGAAGATGGTTGTCATTCGGTAACCATATTACACCGCCATATCTTTACCCACTAATCACATTACAGTAATTTGCCTGCAGATGAGCTAGGCAATATCTTATATATGCATTTCATAACACAATCTGATTTTGAACTTTGTTTGCGAACGTGCCAGTATGAAACTGAAAAGGGGGGTCGCATGGAACAGGGTGTGAGGTGAGACCCCCATTGCATTTGCAGGGGCTCAAATGGGGTCTTATTTAGCTAAAGCTGCCGAGGAGTTTCCATTGAAGCTGAGTGGAAACTTTCTGATAATCTTATAGTCTGGAATTTAAAATGCCTGCTGGTGAAATCCTAAACTGTGTCCCGAATCGTTACCTATATAGTGCACCATTTCCTTTTTTGTATTCATAATCCTTTCCTATCAAAACGCATGGCATGGATGTGAAAACTCCAAATCTAACCTGGTCCAAATGTTTATGATGGACAAAAGGTTTGGAGGCAGTGTGTAAACGTGATTGACATAATGTGAAATCGTATTTCCTTTTTAACTTGCAAAAATTTAGGACAAATTCATTTCTACAAAAATTTCACAAAAAGAAAATCTCACCTGAAGCATTCCAGCACACTCACTGTCAAAATTTGCGAACTTGTGGAATGAATGCGCAAAGAAATTTTGGAAACAAGCTCTATAGACTGTGATTAAATTAAAAAGGAAAAAAGACAGCTGCCATATTGTATGTATGATGATGGATTATACCAATGTAGGTTTAGTGGTGTCATGTTTCGGGTGCTGGTGTAGGATGGAGGACAGTGGGCCTCACAGGCAGGAAACAGAGAGCACCCAGCTGTCAGCCGAGGCCCCAGTGAAAATCCCTGTCCTACGGAGGGAATGGCAAACATGCAAGGTGCTATAGAATGGCAGGGAATGAACAACATACATAAATGCATATAAACTAGAAATAAATGGATGGATTATAGCCAGGAACAAAGAGCCAAATCCCAATAATTCTAAATCTAAATTGATGCTCATCAGTATAAAAACTGAACTCTCTAATATAGAATCAACTAGCTACATTTTACTGACAAGGACAATAAGTGCTATAAAGTGCAGAGATTACATTTTTTAGGCCACACCTAAGGAAGTTAACGTTTCCCTGTTTGCCTTGACAAAGAGTCAAGAGTCAGTAGGATTTTTCCTCTGGCTTTTGAATAATTGCAGGAAATAAGGAAACAAAATGAGGCTGTGAAAGCAGACTAGCGAGTTATCTTGTTTAGTGTGATGATTATTAATGTCCAACCGCTGATGTAATTTTATGTCAAGCAATAAAACGTGAAAATATCTTTAACTTGTGTTTCTTAGACTAGTCTCTGATGCATAAGGCACACTTACCTGGAAACACTTCAGGAGTCATTGGATTGGTTGAATTACAAAGGATTTCCAGGAGATGTGTGATTTGTGTTCCTTGGGGTTCCGCCCAGAAACAAAGATGCCGTGACGCTGTCGTGTTTACAACTGAGACTACGAGCTCTTATCAGGATCAAACACTGGGTTTTCGTAAAGTATGTGAAATATTTTAAATTCATGGCATAGAATCTTTAAAATATGTCAGAGAGTTTTACACATCTGTCTGTTATTGTGCCAACATTTCCATGACCCCAAAGGGGCCGCAGAGCACAACAAACGATTGGTTGTTTGACATGTCATATAAATGGTCTCATGGGAGGGCCTTGGCCAGTGCACACTTCCATGTATCCCAGACCTTCAGCCGTCACTCTGAAGATCTGGCTACATGATACTATCCTTAGATCTTATTGTAAGCATGTAACCAAAAATGTATATATATATAAAAAAATAAACTGACTTAACGTGTAACATGGGGTCTCATTTATAAGATATTGTGCAGAAACCATCCTAAATTTGATTTTACGATAATCTCTCGATTAGGTGTATATGTGATTCACACGCACAAAAAACGTGATATGAAATCTATCGAATTCGAATTAACACCTCATTAACATATAAAAGACCACCAATCATCATCAAAATCCTGATGTGACGATAAACATATTTCCACGTTAAAGTTTTTACCAATATGAGCATTGGTGTGGATTTAAGCACACACTCTTGGCTGAAATCTTCACACTTTATACACAAGGCCCTTGTTTTCTGGTTTTGGTCTCCAAATACAAAAACTCTGCAGCAGTCTAATATATTTCATACAGCAGGTGTTTGCAGCTAATGTGATTGGTATAGTCTTGATATTCAATGAACATGTGAGAAGAGTCGTGAATGGGCAGCAAGAGAACAGATGCCTTAAGTCATGTGATGACAAAGAAGTGTCACAGACTGACCCCTTGTCTAAATACATATAAACACAAATGTCAACTCTGCAGTGTAGCCGGATTTATTTATTTATATTCTGTTGCAAATGTTGCCATTTGTTGTGGTGTCTAAGGCGACATTGATTGCTTTGAACTATGACCTCAATTCATTCTACAAATTTGGAAGTTTGTATGAACTTGTTCAATGAAATGTTGTACGCAAGCTTGTGATGCTGCTTGATCAAAAATAATTTACATTCTGATTGGCTGGATGAAATCCAATAAACATATTAGACTTCTTCTTCCAAGAAGCATTCATTCAGGTCACTGGAAAACTTTGTTCATGGGCCAAGAAGTTTTTGATAGAGTGCTGGGGGTGTTGCAAGAGGTTAATTTGGCATCCAGTTGCCAATTCCATCGTGCCGCTTGCCCAAGAAAATTCTCCCAAATGTTTTCCCATCATCCCTTAGAAATGGATGGAGCAATGCTGCATAGATAAAGTGTTTCCATTGAGTATGGAACGCAATATGACAGAACTGTCATGACGGCCATTTAATAAATACTGTATTCAGCTGTAGTAGTATATTTAGTCACTACAGACTGGTCATGTATAATACACTCAAAACAGTCAAAGTGAACCACTGCCTCTGGATATTTTCTAAGTGTTTTGACAAACAAAAACATCAGAAACCATTCTCCCTCTAACACATGACCAAGTGCACATAAAGACAATCCTTCTATTCTCGGCCCTTATTATTGAGTCTAGAGATCAACCTTGTTGTGGCGAGGGTATCCCGGCAACCACATCCAGATATTGAAGGACTAAGTGTCATAATGACAACGAGACATTACTTCGGTCTAAAAAGGTCACTTGAAGGGATAATGCTTGTTGTTATGTTATTGGTCACCTCATGAATTTGAAAATACACAATTCATCTCTGTTATGAGAAATATAGCATATTTTTGAATAAAAAAAAAAGAAAACCACTGCAGGCAATTAGGTATAAATGACATAAAATTTAAAAATTACAATTAGCAAATACATATAAAAAGGCATACAACATAAACATATTTTAATACTAGTGAATGACAACATGGATCCTGTGTGCTATTCTTAGGATGTCAAAACCAACTGAATTTAAAAGGATATTTTAACAACATTGTTGTATTTCCTACACTATGAAAGTCGATGTCTACCATCAACTGGTTTGTTACCAAAATTCTTTAAAATATCTTCTGTGTTCAACAGAAGAAATATACTATGACATCGTACGGTTAAAAAAACTGTACGACTTCAAGGGTATGTTTGTCTTTAGTTTTTAGTTTAAAACTTCATCGAATTCAATTAGAATAAAATATAAACCTAAGAGAACAGTAATCTTCATATTATGTGCAAATCATTTAGTAATCTAAATCTAGATCCTTGTCAAAGTATAAAAACATAATACATGCAAAGCAACATGCACAAATTTGTATCATTCGTATGATTTGAGATTAAGCATAGTGTGACTCCTACAATAAAATCAAGAGTTCAAATTACAATTAATATAAATAAGTCAATAAATTAAGTCACTAAGGAAATATCATGACATCTTTCCTTTTGTAAAGCAGGAAATCTTTCCACAAAATCATGAAGAAACTCTGCTTTGGTCCCTCTCACCAAGCTGATCCTACAAGTCCTGAATTGAGTCACTGTGAATTTGTTAAACTAAGATTATGTCACTGCAACAAATAGCCTACCACGGTATCTGTATACTTAACGTGAGTACTTGGTTTTATGAACACACTGCATGTTTATCGAAAGTCTCTGAATAACTTCTTATTTTTGTGCTAGAATGAGATGTGAATGTCTAAACAAAAATGTAATGTAACGTTTCAAGTGAGGAGAAAAGCACATGTGCAGATTTACTGTAAATAAGGATACTGCGACTAACACCTTCACTGCTGGGTAAACAATATCTTCTGCTTATCCGCCGATTACTCTCATGCCTAAAAGTGTATGAACATACAACCAATGTCAACAAAACACTTGGTCACGCCACTGAAGGTTTCTAAAAATACACCCGTTCCCTGAAAACACTTGGAATCACACCCTGCCCCCCTCAGCTAGCATTATTTTGACGCGGCCGTTTAAATTTCGCAGGGATGACTGTTACTGGAGTCTGCATATGCCATATTATCCAACAACCTCTTACTGGTTGGGCTTTGCAAGCCCTGCCCTCACAGAAGCCTCCCTGCCTTCAGCTAACTTTGGGCTCGGTTAACGCTGCGGGTGAAAGAGTTAACCGCTTCACCACCGAAACCGACGAGCTCTGTCAGAAGCGAGCTCTGTTCGCTGTGTGGGTTTATCGGTGTTAGTCACACAATCTCATCTGATTCCAAGCCATACTCCTCATAGAGAGCATCCAGGATGGACAGCTGCTTCTCCATGGCTGGCAGGTAGACGTCTAGGTCTCGATGCATGCCGGTCGTGAAGCCTTCCTTCAGCTCATCGCCTTCGTGAGAAACCAGAGCAGCCATGAAGCCCTTATAAGACGGAGCAGCCCGTAGAGCCAGCTAAAATGAACGTAAACACCGTCAGAAAGGCCTCAGTAATTTTAATAAAACACCAAAGGACAATCGTTCTTGATAACTCTCTCAATAGTTTTGCATTTAAATGGACTGTTACATTGCTGCAAAGCAAGTACAGAGACTTGCAAGTATATTCAAAAACAAGCTGGTAATGGATTTATATGACTTATTATATAACTTATTCTGCTTGCCCTAAACATACCCTAACAGTCTACACAGAGAGTTAGTAGACATGTAATTACAAAGTCACTTATACACTCAACAAAAATATAAAACGCAACACCTTTGTTTCTGCTCCGATTTTTCATGAGATGGACTTAAAGATCTAAAATTCATTCCAGATACACAA
>JAUYWG010000051.1:9215198-9231497 GCA_034779775.1 Enteromius afrohamiltoni
TGAACAATGTTTGAGAGAAATGGTAATATTGTGTATCTGGAATGAATTTTAGATCTTTAAGTCCATCTCATGAAAAACCGGAGCAGAAACAAAGGTGTTGCGTTTATATTTTTGTTGAGTGTAGTTAGTACAATGCCTAAAGTGAAAAAAATTCTCAGATAGCTTATGTCATGTGATGATGTGATTGTAATCACATTGCATTATCAGCTTACGCCACCTAGAGAATGGATGAACTACATGCTTCATAGAGGGCCATACAATAACTTTCTAAATAAATAATATAGATAAATAAATGGCATAAATGGTCAAAGCCTATATCCTGAAGGGCAGTGCTTAACAGAAACATAAAAAGAACTTCAAGAACTAGGAGGTCAGACAAATGTTCCTTTAAAATTGAAACACTTACTGCAAAGACACCTCGGACAACCCATCCATGATATTGCCGTAGAGTCTTTCCATATGCATTATCTAAAAGAAGAATAAATGGGACGTTACAAAGCACTGACTGAAGGACATTTGTTTGAAGCAGGTGTTCTTTCCTTTTTGCAAAACAAACTGTTTTAGATTTGATCATTTGACTTACTTAGAGCTCCTTGGACGTCCTTTATCCCTGTATTGATTTCAGAAAGGAACTCTTTGAGGAACTTGAGTCCGCGTTTAAGCCACAGCAGCGCTTCAGTGGCCGAGTTCCGCACCTGAGACACCTCCGTCTCCACCTCATGCAGCACGATGCTCTGCAGGGTGGGGAAACTCTCAGGATCGGACACCACCTTCTGCTGAATTTTCTAATGGAGAAAATAAGGAGGATGAACTCTCAGACCAAGCTATTATGCCCTCTAGTGGTAATGCTGACTTCCAGGAAAAAGTACAGAGAAAGCTGTTAATTACTTCAACTCTTGGGAAAAAGTTCCAACCTCCCAAGCAATAATTCCGATATCATAATATGCATCGAAACCCACTACAAGCTAGTCTCAAAGTCTGGAAATATTTTCTGTATTATTACAGTAATACTATTGACATGTAAATATGTCATTTAAAAAATGCCATGTATTATTAACAGTTTTTACTTATTTAAAAATAAATTACATTTCATTATTTGCCTTTACACTTACCTTAATATTTCCCACAAAATCCATTTTAACAGGAGCAAAGACAGTTGGTCCAAGCTTGTCTGAGGGGAGAAAGTCTTTGTAAGTATTCGTTGGTGAAGTTCTTCTTCTTCTTCTTTTTTTTTTTTTTTACTAAACATACATTATTATTCAAAAGTTTCAGGTCAGTACATTTTTATTTGTATTTTTTTTTTGTATACATTTATTTGAGGAGGAAGAATTAATTGATAAAATGCTGCACTGAAGACTCTTACATGGTTTCTACTAAATGATTACACAGCTAAATTATTAAACACTGTTTTCGATATTGATAATATTAATAGAAAATTGTACTGTACACCAAAATCAGCATATTAGAATAATCTCAAAAGGAGACTGGAATAGATTACATTTTAAATAAGTCATAATTTTTTACAAAATTGTAATTACATTTCACAAATTTTTTACACTGTATTTTAATTAGGGTTGGGCATCGAGAACCGGTTCCAACTTGGAACCATTAAAAAAAATAACAATGCCATTGGAATTGTTTATATAATTAGTTTTTGATTCCAATTATCGGTTCCAAACACGCAAGTTTTGGTTTCCATTGTGGCCACCATATTTCCGGAAGTGCTTGCCGCGCACTTGTTCAGTTGCAGCTATGGAGCACGGTAAGCGGCGCTCAAAAGTGTGGTTTTATTTCACACTAAAAAAGCCTGGGTCGGCACAGTGCAACACGTGACAAAATGATATCTTGCACGGGAGGATGCACTACGAATATGACGAAACACCTACGCCTGCATGATGTACAAATTAAGGAGTGTAGCGTGTTTGACGTGCTACACAGGTCCACTGTCTCTTCCTCCTCGGGCAACCCTGCGCTAACCAACGTTAGTAACGTTACCTCGTCACAACAATCAGGTAAGTGAAATCAAATGAGCCTGTGACATGTTTTGACTCCAGCCCACAAAGAATCGGAATTGAGAATCGAAAAGGAAGAATCGGAATCAAATCAAAACGATGCCCAACCCTTATTTTAATTTAAAGAAATGCCACCTGAGCATAAAATATATCTTGCCTACCCTGAACTTTTGAATTTAGTGTACACATATATCGTTGAGGGTCACAGTAACTTTGAGACAATCGTGACACACATAAATTCGATATGAAGATTTACAAACATTTGTGTGAAATAGCAATTTGTGCCAGTTCAATGTTCTATCTGCATGCAGATCTACTGTACTCCTGATGTGCAAGTGTACCGAGTCCCCACAACCCAAAGAGAAGCACCACGAATCATAACCCAATCACCTTCGGAAGCATCATGCCCATTCAAACTAGTGAAAGTGAGGCTTAAAAGTGTGCCAGTATCAAACCTGTGCATGACTCCCCAATAATCTTTGTTATGACCTTGATACAGTATGCTCTTAAAAAGAAAGGTGAGGAAAATCTGTTATCCAACATTTTTGTACTTGGTTGCCAACAGATTTTCTTGTTTTTTGCCTCAGTTCTTGGTCAGATACTTACCAAACTGTCCCAGAATACAGACATATCAGAGCATGCAAGACCATGCCTGAGGGAGAATGAGGTATCAGCTGTGCAGACCAACATGAGATGAAAATAAATGTAAATAAAATAAATAAAAATTAGGAGCGCATGGTGAACCGAAACATGCACAATGCACAATCCCCAGTACAACTGGACAACATTTAATAAGCAAAATTGTAATGAAAGCAGAGAATGCAAAAACCTGGGCTGACGGGAAAAGAAACAAAGCAACGAAAGAGTGGAAAAGGGAGAAAGAGTGAAAGATAGTGTCCTACCTAAAACTGGTACTATAGCATAGCAAGAATCCAAAAAGGCTTGTGTGGGAATACCACTGTCGTCCTCCAGTATTATATCACTAAATCTACAAGAAAAAACCACAGACATTCAGACAAAGACAATACATTAGTACACGCGTTAATAAAACATTTATTTGATGAAATAAAACACCAATACAAAAGCAGGCAAAGCCAAAGCAGAAAATATCCAGTTTGGAACATGCAGTCCTTAATTAAGAACAGCACACATTAAATACAGGTTTCTATAAATGAGATTATACAACCTTCACACAGCGATAAAATACTGAAAAGGTTTTCATATCTGAATGCCGACACATTGCTTTGATAACATTTCACATTATGGACAGTTCAGTTTTGATTTGGGTTTAGCCCAATGAAGGCTGTTGGAACAGATTAGTGTTAACCTCATTGTTACATAAAAGAGATGAAAGAATTATGAATAGCAAAAGAATCTACAAACCCTCATCACAGGCTGGGCCTCATTTTGAGCGACCAAAAGAAAACATACCATGATAAACATTTAATCATGAAGCACTTTTGTGTTTACATGATAAACCACTGTGCTGAAACTGCAAGACGGTTTATTTCTTTGTTCTGGAACTTTCCACAAGCAAGGTACAAATATGAGTCTGTCCAGCAAAGGAAGGTGCTTGACCATCAACTTCTAATTAAAGGGACAGTTCAGCCAATAATGAAAATTACCACATGATTCGGTGTATAAGACGTTTTTTTCCTTTCGGAAGATTGAAATCAGAGCTATATAAAAAATAATGGTCCTAGCTTTTTTAAGGTTTATAATAGCAGTGAATACAGCATTTTTTTTTAATAATACCATAGACCAAAAAAATGAAATGAAAAAATGAAAAGGAATAAGATTATTTGTTAATTGGTAACATGGTTTCATGCATAATGTGGAACACAGCAAACATTATGTTTGGACTTTTTAAATAGATTTTAATCACAAGTAATCAAATATCACTTTGATAATTTGTCAAAATATTACATCAGTGTATTTTGGGGAGGTCAAGACCTCCGAGGTGGAAAAGTTTAAAATATCTTCATTTTACGGTGGGTCCAGACATGTGAAATATTTAAAACAATAGTTTCTTAAAGTTCTCCCTCAATTTTGTGCGTCTAGACGCTTTAAAAAAAGAGAAAGTAATAGGACAACAAACGGTACCCTCTATGTGGAAAGTGCCTTTTACATCATGATCCAACCAGGTGAGAGTTTTTTTTTTTGGTCCAACTGAAAGCTACATTTTGTGACGCAAGTAAAATAATTTATCTAGAATTTAATATATACATAACTGGAATGAAATTTCTGTCAACTGATTTGTTTTGATGAACTTTTAATGCGAGTCCAAATTGGTTTGTGTGGTCTTTCAACAGATTTTACCTTTAACAGAACAGACAGGACTGATCGCTTTATCACGCTGCACCTGGTTACTCAGGACACAATGTTACTCAAATAGAGATTTATAGTCCCACAATCTAGATTTTTTTACTGAAATGCTGATCAAAACACATTTGTGTAATCAAAAGCTCATAACTTGACATTAGGTATCTAATTTTCAAACCGAACACAAGCTTCTGAATAGTACATTCATCTTGTTCCCTCAGAGGATCACAGCAACGGAGGCGCCTCATACCTGTGACTCATGGTACTGAAGAATGTGTCCACCTTATCTTCCTCTTCCTGTTTGTTCTCAGACTGAGGCTCATTCACTTCCAGGTCAGCCTGGATTTCTTCGGTGACCTTTTCTTCTTTGTTGTGTGTGGGGTTCAGTGAGACTTCCTCTGGTTTTTCTTGGGGAAATTCTGCTTCTTCTGTCGGGATGTCCTTCTCCTCTCCTACAGATTCTTCAGTCTCCTGTGTGCTTGATGAAGGCTCCATGGAATCTTTCTGGTCCTCCATTAAACCACTTCCTAAAAAAAAAAGAAAACACAGGCAAAACAGGAAACGAGAGTTAAGGTCTGCCAAATGCTATATGCGTAATCACGAATCTGACCGAATGTTTGTCATACTTGTATGAGATGCAGGCATGTTTTCTTGAGGAGATGGAGGTGGTTCATTTTCTGGTCCGCTCTCATGCGCTGATGTCCCCGAGATGTTTATTAAGTCCTTTTGTCTGCATAACACATATTTTAAACATTGTAAAGAAAACAAAAGCACATCTGACCCACAAGAGCACATTAAAATGAACTGAACTCACTTTTCTCCTGGGTGCTGATTTCTTGGATCAGTGAGTTTGATCTTTGGAAAAAATACATCATTATTATTTTAGGATCTGACCAACTAAATATCCTACAACCATTCAGTGATTATATTTAATATGCCTTGTGAGGTTTGATGGTAGCCACAGGAGGAGAGCCAGGAGGGGTCCGACTCAGGAGCTCTGGATTGAAGGTCCGGCTAGCAATCTGCATACACTCCTCCAGGGTCTTCAAGAAGGTGGTGCAAGTGGACTTCACTAGATTTCCATTCTCATCCCCTGCCTGAAATCCACACACGGCACAGGAAATGTTTATATTTAGAGTAGGCTGACCAGCATGACTGGTTTAGGACTCTTGTGATAAAGACAACTACAAAAAATCAGAATGATTATACAATTCATTAGTCAAAGTGTGAACTAATAAACGCTCTATTTATGTCTGCACAGTGTGTGCGTGTGTTGTGTAATAGTCATAACTACGTCCTTGTAGGGTGCAGTAAGTGTAGTGAAGGTTGACTCCCTTACCTCCCCCGAATCAGCTGCTGTCTCCACTTGAGAAGTTTCCTGTATTTTGTTCACTTGCTGAAGTAGAAGGTCACAGTAAAGCCTTAACTCAGACATTTTTGTTTTCAGAGCCTCTGTGTTTTCCTGGAGCTCTGAGAAGATAAAAGAGACTATTGTTGACATTATCTTCCTTTCAGACTTGGATTGACAGCTCTTTGAAAAACTGCAGAATGAACAAATGTCATGATATGAATGAGTTATGTAATCTCAAGTTCCCATGAAATCATATATAACACATATGAAAGACTTCCTGTATTTCACATATTGTCTATTAAAACATCTATCATTAAAAAAACATACTTTTTTATACTGCAATTTTAATAAAATAACTGCAGCCTTAGTGACCATAACATTTTATTTTATTTTATTTTTTTTCAACAGATTGCAAAGTGTCAACCTGGACAGTAGTGTATATTACATTATCATATTTCTCTATCATATTAACACAAGTCAGATGACCTACACAGAATATCTTGTTTAATACAGCAGAAATACAACACTCACCCTTCTCTCTCTTGGTTCGGTTGTCTGTGAGGCAGGCTTTTGCAGTTCCCAACGCCACAAGCCATTTCTGCCTCTCTGCTGCATTAATTGCCCTGAGATAAAAGTATTGTTCTCCTGGAATGATCAGATCAACCCTTGTGAAATCCGATGGGTGAACTACAATGGAGAGAGGGAGGACAAAGAAAAGGGAAGGCCAAGATGAGATCCTTCACTATAGTAGAGGTTTAGGGTGTTTAGTAAGACTGTATGGAAATGAGTGCAACGGATAAATTGCAATTAAATAAAATGCTTGTTTGTCTTTTTGTTTTGATTAAGTCAACTGCTTATTTAGACTCGTTTGGATCTTAAATATGGTCTCAGAATTACTAGGGAGAACATTGTTGTAGTAGCAATAATTATATATCATTTTCGAACAATAAATCCTGTTAAAGCCATGTTCACAAAAGTTCCCAAGACAGATTTAATGAAAACCTTGTTAAACAAAAACAGCTGAATGTTAGTTTAAGTAAAAATCTGCCCCCAGGACGTTAAAGTTCCCAAAGATGAAGAAACGTTCACTTGCGTAAGAATATGTTATGAACATGATATCCTGAAGCATAGCTGTTTGTGATGTAATGCGTATTAGGTTTCCTGTTCAGGCTAGGCATGGACTTTTCCTTACCCTGTATTTCACACACAGATATTTTGATGCTGCCCTTGCACCCTTTCCATGCATCTTCTTGAGAGTCATAGTAGGAGAGAGTGCCTCCCTCAAGAACAAACCAACGAGGCTGCCAACCTTTTAAACAACAAAGCAATTATGACATTTTTACTGTAACTGACACATGTATTCGATGACGTCTGAGATCCATGAAAATAATACGGTTTGACTTGTTCTTCCAGTCAAGTGGAGGCTTTTAAATGATCATAGTTAGAAGTGAATAAAACATGATCACACATAATATTAAAAGCAAAATAAACTTTTCAGGGAAAAAAAGACCGGCACAAAGAGCTAGAGGATGAAGGCTTAACTTCATTTATACATTAACGTTAGATTACATGAGCTAGCAAAGAGGCTAACGTTAACTGCTTTACAGACTTCCATGATTTACGTCATATAACTTTTAACTATCGCTGTATACCTACCGCTAATATAGTTGGTCCATTTATAGAGAACTCCCTCCATGATAGACCTTCTCTTGACAATTCATTACTTAGTCGTGGCAAGACTGAGCCCAACACAGTCTCTTTGAGAAACTCGAGATAATTCCTTACTACGACAACTGTGTGCGAAAGACGCAAAGTGACTGCGGGGATTTGAGATTACGCAAAAGCGTGACGTAAAGGCTTCGAGAATAGCAGTCCATGTGATCGCAGAAAGATCGGCCCACGTACGTGACGTCTGTGGGATTTTCGCTCAGCGAACCTCTTATTGGATATGATGATATGGATGGGCGTGGTTGTGCTGAGACTATACGAGTAATGTCCAATGAAAATTAGATGCCGGTCGTTAAGGCGTGTCCTCAAAAAAGACTGACCAATAATAATTCAATGTTTTATTTTAGGGTGGCAACGTTTACGCTGGGAATCTGGGGGAGTGTGAACTGAAGTCCAAGAGTCGGTTCTTTCGAACAATCGTTTCAAAAGAACGATGCTAGTCTTTAAAGCCATCGCATTACATCTCAACTCGGCGTATTACAGTTAATAAATTACTTTTTTTTATTATTGTATCTTAATTGTGATGTGTTTCAGTAATTTGAAAATTGTCATGTAGAACCCATTTATATAATTTACATTTTATAAACAAAATTCATTATCTCTTTAACAAGATTTTGTAGGTTTAACATTTTTTAAAGTTTCATATAGTATAATATAAAATACAGTCATAAACATGTACATTTAACATTTCTGCCGTTTATAACGTTTTTTTTATTATTATTATTAAAGCTGTTATTGCATTTGTGATATTTCCCAGCTGGTCATAAAACAAAATGTAAGTTGAATTTTTTTAGAAAAATAATCTTTTATTCATGTGATTTAATATTTCATACTATCAGTCATAAACATGGCAGCAAGTACGTTCAAACTGAAACATTTCCGCTGTTTACTGAACATAATGAACTGCTCGTTTTCTAGTTTGTAAAGTTTCAACAGATTCAATGAAAAGACTCGACTCAAAAGAACGAATCGTTCACGGATCGGACAGACATCCCTTGTTTGGGATGGACCCCTGTAGAAATTTCGCTTGCCACGTAGTCGCGGCAGCGCAACTTGTAGTTTGGGAAGTTGTATGAGAATTTGTTGCGCATGAAACATTAGTTAGCAACAGTTAGACGGTGTTAAACTGTTATTTATATTAAGATGATTCCAGAGTTGTGGACATGCATTTTTTCTGCATTATTCTTTTACGTGCATGGAGCAAAACTTCCGGAACCAGAGGTGAAAGTAGAAGTTCTGTACAAACCTTTCCTTTGTCATCGTAAATCCAAATACGGAGATATTCTTCTGGTTCACTACGATGGCTTTCTGGAGAGTAATGGCACAATATTTCATTCCAGGTGACACCCAATGAACCATCTAATGCATGAAACATACACTGCAAGAACATGCTTTATTAACCGAACCCTGCTCTGTCAGAATGTGTTTATTGTTGCTGAATACAAGTAAAAAAAAAACAATCAAATTTAACAGTTATGTTTTGTAACATTGTGCTGGTAGTTTCGGTCTGGTCCAGAATGATCATTAACTGTTCAGCTACCCTGATCCAAACACCAGCTTGACCACTTTAGCTGTTAGTTGGTGTGTTGCTAACCCAAGACCAGTACATCACCAGCTTAGACCAGATAGAAACCACCTACCATGTTACACAGCTAACAACTCAAGCTTAGTTTTCCAACAGGGTGTGCATGTTTCAAGCCTTTAATACTAATGTATATGTCTTGTAATTGGCAGCCGCCATCATGGGGACAAAAACCCAGTTTGGTTCACGTTGGGGATCCGTGAGGTGATCAAGGGCTGGGACAAGGGTCTTCAAGGCATGTGTGCAGGGGAGAAGAGGAAACTGACCGTGCCTCCAGCTCTTGCATATGGCAAAGAGGGCAAAGGTATGCCAGCAAGATACGTTTGAGGAACTCTGGTTTTCTCCACCTTCTGCTATCGAATGTGTCTTTGATGTTGCATTAAGTCTGTCTAAAATACACTTATATGAATTATAACTCAGATTAGTTGGCTATACGCTCCATTCACAGGTAAAATCCCTCCAGAGAGCACTCTAATCTTTGACATTGAGATCATCGAGATCCGAAATGGGCCTAGATCACATGAGTCTTTTCAGGAAATGGACCTCAATGATGACTGGAAACTGTCCAAAGCTGAGGTTTGTTGAAACAGTTGCTTGTTTACAACTTTGCATCAGAAAGCAGCTGTCCATCAAGCATGAGATTTATGAAATGCCCTTAAAAATAAAGGTGTTTTGTAGCAATGCAGTACAATAACCATTTTTGGTTACCCAAAGATCCTTTCATGGAATTATTCTTAAAATAACCCCTTTTCACTTTCTAATATTCTAAAAAAGCTTTTAAACATGAAGAACGTCTTGTGCAACTGAAAGGTTACATGAATGGTTCTTAATAACCATCAGTGGCAGTTATATATGTGAGGGTGTTATTTGTGTTATTCTGAACACCTTTTTGTTTTAGGTAAAAGAATACCTGCGTAAAGAGTTTGAAAAGCATGGATATGCTGCCAATGACACGCATCATGAAGTGATGGTAGAGGACATCTTCCAAAAAGAAGATGATGATAATGATGGATTTATATCGGCTCGGGAGTTCACCTACAAACATGATGAACTATAAATACTCAACACTCCTGCATAACAGCATCAGCGTTCACCTTCAGAGAGATTCCATTTTCAGAAGTTCTAATCAGGTTTCTGTTATTCACAGATCATGTCTGTCATTTTTTAAGTTTGGGGTTTTTTTTATACACTCAGGTGGCGGTATGACTGAACTTTTATAGTATTTGAAGACTGTCGTTTTTCTTCAATTGCAAAGTGTTAAATTCTGCTCAAAGTGAATGTTTGTCCCCAAAGTGCCTGTGAGTTGAAACATTATTTCAGAAAATGTCAGTGTTGATTTTTTTATATATATATATATGTGTGTCACTTCTTCAGATGAGTTTTGCTATAATGTACAATATTTACAACATATCTAGGTCAATTTGTCTGGAGTAGCCTGTAAGTATTTACATGTGAATAAAGTTTATCAATTCTGTGCTGCTCACCACTTTTGACGTTGCAATTTTATACACCATCACTAGAGGGAGCTCTTCTCTTAGCCTGTTCCATGACACAAAGTAACTGATTATCTTAAATATCTGGCATTTAGTTCTATTAGAAAATTTATTTTTAATAATAGGCAAAACTACTGAAAACGATTAAAATGTGGTCAAGTGGCCTGATAGATGGCACAGTCATCGTCACACACCTACATAATGCAGATGACTGGTGTGTGGTGTGCAGGGCCTGTTATAATTTGCATACGACATATACTCAGTCACGCTCAACGGCATTAAATTCTTAATATGGCATTACGCAGTTACAAAATCTGCGTAAGTTTACAGTTTCATTTTAGTTTGCTCCGGTGGAACTGCACGATCTCAACTCATTTTAGATAAAACCTCGAAATTAATAACTTCTCAATGGTGCAACATCAGTAGGTAATGTAAATAAAACCAAACAGAACTGAAAAGGTCAGATTTACATCTTGGATATCCTTCATCAAAAAAGTGTCCCTTTTTAAAATAATAAAAAAAGAGAATTATCTGGAAAAAAAGCAATCAGACAAACAAATAAATAGGCTCGCTACTTGCGGATACAGAGCAAATGTCTTTCTTTTTGCAGGCAAATAACTGAAAAGTTAATATGATGTGCGTCTCTAAGATCCTTTGATCGGCAGAGGCAAATCCCAGGTTACTGCAGAATGTAACAGGTGTCAATCTGAAGTCGATGGCTCCACCGAATGATGGATTTCTTCGTATCCTCTCTACACTGCAAGCGAACGACGCACTCGGACACAATCAGAACGCCCTCTCGATAGATGGACCTCTACGCGCAAGAAGACGCGTCGCGCGCTTGCAGTGTAAACAGCTTCATTTATGTAAACTGGCTACAGCTACTTTGCCGCAGCGATGTTTTTGTCATAAAAGTTGTTTTCGGGCATGGTGACCCGCACTCTTCGTTTCTCCTTAAAACGGCCAGACCGTGAAACTGTCCAATGTCTGCGGCACGTGTGTTCATTGAAGGAAGGCTCCAGCTGAGAGTCGTCGTACGTCTCGTCGCTGATCAGATTGCCGTTCTTGTTGTCGCTGGCGGTTTGTTTCGTCGCATTTCCAAATTCCTGTTGGCCTTCATTAAAATGGTTCTTGTTTTTTCCAGTCAAATTTTTCCACCAGGAGTACCTGTCTGCCATTCTGTCTAATTCTTTAATTCCCACTGAAATGCATAAGGTTTTAAATTTATATGCGAAGATTTTTTTTGTACAATATATTTTAATTAGTGTTTGCTATCTAACTAATTTGTTGACATTTAAAAAAAAATATCTCTATTTATCTATCTGTAATCCTTCAGAAACACTCACCTCAGCTTCAGGTGTGTTATCGTCAGCCAGAAACTGACAGTCAGGTCTTTCGTTGCTTTTAAGAAAGCATCCAGCAGAACAACCTTGTGGCTTTTCTGTGTATATCTTTACTCACGACATCATACGGTGCTGCATCTCTATGTCTAAACTATAATGAGTGATGAATTCTTTCATTTATAGTTCACCTGTTGCTCATACGCCCTCCTTGCCCTCTCTCATTGGTCTGTTGAGCTGCTGCAACTGCCCTCAGGAAGCTGGTTTCAGGTTCTCTCTTCACCTGTGATTTGGTGAAAAAGTCACTTTGGGGCATATACCGCGTCTCAGCTGTCTGATACTAAAACAATGCTGCCGTTCACACCCCTGAGTTTAGAACAAGAAAACCAAGCTTAGAGAACACCAACGCCTAAAGAGAGCTGACCAAGCACCAATTACAGCAACATATTTCACATACTGCAAATGTGAGGTGTCGCAGCTTTACGTAATAATACACAAACTGCATTCAGTTCATTTTGTCTGTCACTAAGCCGAGAGTCAAGATTTAAAAGTAACCAGATTTACATAATTTAATAAATCAGCATTTGATAAATTACAATCATAATTACAATCGTTCATAGAATTATCTTCAAAGAAATTGTAAAAAGGTGTTTTATCAAATAAACAACGTGGACTCTTAACCGCCTCAGAAGTCCAAGATGAACACAACACACATCATTTTGTTGAGCAAAATCATTGAAATGGGACCAAGTCCAAGGAGGAAAGAACAAGCACAAAATAAAAGCTCACTGAACCATTTTGTCCATTCACAGGGAGTTGACATTGCGGATGAGGCAAACTAAATATAATTTGAAGGAAGCATGGGTCAACCACAGCATAATTAACACCAGGTAAACAAAATATTAACTATTTACACTCCATGTAAAATTAAAAAGTGCTTTACACGAGACATGATCTTAACTACATTGCCTTCATAGCACACATACATTTACCAACATCATGACCAAAAAAAAAAAAAAAAAGATACTGTAATTTGCTTTAAAGGAATCTGCCCCCAAAATTTGCTAAATATTTAATTACCCTCAAGCCATTCAAGATGTAGAGGAGATTGTTTCTACATCAGAACAGATCTGGAGAAATTTAGCCTTACATCACTTGCTCACCAATGTATGCTTTGCAGTGAATGGGTGCCGTCAGAATGAATCCAGTTAATCAATTACCATAATCAGTTAATGTCTTATTAAGTTTGTTTCTCTTTACAAGTTGTTGGACTGAAGTCATGCGGATTACTTGTGATGTCTTTATGAGCTGTTGTGGCACCCATTCACTGCAGAGGGTCAGTTGATGAGAACAATATGTAATGCTAAATTTCTCCATATCGGTTCTGGTGGTAATTTTAATTTTGGGTGAACAACTCCTTTAATCCAAATGCCCATCGGTAATAATTAATTCTGTTTTCAGCACAAAAGTTAATTTACTCCATGCTCAGCAGTATTTGTTTGGGGGATTTGAAACACATTGAGTGAAATGTGCAGGTAAGTCCAAATTTTGTACGCAAAAGAGAAAACATAGTATCTTTGAAATGTGTGGCAGGCTGCTTTTCAAAAAGTAAAAGTCTTTAAACGAGGTCTTCATTTCAGCCGTTTAAAACAAGACGTCCTCCTGCTCTATAAGGAGCTGAACTATCAGTTTCTGGTATCTCATGTCGTTGAGAGTGGTGAGTGTGTTCAGGTCCGGGGGCCGCATGAGTGTTGGCCCGAAAACGATTCCCAAGTTCTCAGAGTTCATGTAATTGTCCTTCTCATGCATGGTGACCCTAATAAACAGAGAAAAGATGTGGAAAAACACCTCAGACAATACAATATTGATAATAAACATGGTAGGTATACTTCATTCACAGATGGGGAAATGTGGCAAAGCTGGCTTGGCCAGTTAGAGGTAAAGCACAAATCCCTGAGGTTCATTGTGTAGGTTTTTTTTATCTCCTGTAGTGCACTGAGCTAAAGTGCCGTATTGTGTTTCCTGTTTCCTTCTAATCAGTCTTATACGTTTTATATTGCAGGGTAGCAGGAAGTAAAATCACTCTTTAAAGCCGCAGGGAGAACGCTTAAATGGAACAAAAACCTGAAAACCCAACGGCTCAGTGAGGTACAGAGTATGGGACCGGCACCTGAGGGAGTAATATAGCAAATGTGTGTAGAAATTCAATACGTTTCCCATTTTACCTCTTCAGGTGTGTCATCAGGTACCGCAGGGTCTCGTAGTGGGCTGGAGGAAGTTGGAGAAGGCCATCATGAACAGCCTCCAGTCTAGAATCAGGGTCTGTAATTTCTGTTAACCAAAAGAGTATGAATCTGTTAAATTCTGTTCAGAATTGTGCAAAGTCAGCTAAAACTGGCCACTATTTGATACACTTTGCTGACATTATAGCATGTACAGTCCAAAATCTGAGACCAGTAGTAAAAATGATTTATTTTTGTATTATTATTACACTTTTTCATTTACAAGATACACTATTATTCCAAGATTTGGGGATTTAAATATTTTTTATGTTTGCTCTAATGCTCATCCCAAATGCCTTTATTTGTTCAAATGTACAGTATAATGAAATAATAATGTCAATTTTATTACAATTTAAAACAACCATTTTCTGTTTTAATATATATATATATATATATATATTAGTGCTGTCAAAGAATCACATCAAAATAAAAGTTTTTATTTACATAATATATCTGTAAGTACTGTGTATATTTAAGTATATATGAATACAAACACATGCATGTATATATTTATATATTTAAACATGTTATGTTTATTTATTAAATATATTTAGATATAACATCAAATATAAGAAAATAAATATATAAATGCATTTACATGTAAATACTTTCAGCACAAACACATATATTATGTAAATGACATTTATTTTGGATGTGATTAATCATGATTAATCATTTGAAAGCACTAATATATATATATATATAAAGTTTCCTGTGATGGCAAAGCTAAATTTCCAACAGCCATTACTCCAGTCTTCAGTGTTGCCAGATCCTTCAAAATTCATTCTAATATTCATTTGGTGCTGTTATTTTTACTGTTGAAAAGGATTAGGCTGCTTTATATTTTTGTGGTAACTATGATGGTTTTTCAGGATTCTTTGAGTAATAGAAAGTTCAAAAGAACAGCATTAATTTCAAATAGTATACTTTTGAAATATTATAAACGTTTGAGCAATTAATTCATCCTGACCTGAAACCTTTCAATGTTGTTGTTAAAACGAACGATCATCAAAACAGGAAGCAAGTTTCTAGTTAATTGTAACACATATAATTAATATATAGTTACAGTCTCTTACTGGCAGCTTGAATAAATTTGGAGTAGACGTCATATGTGATAACTGGAATAGGCAGATCTCGCAAATAAAGCTTCAGAGCTCCGGCAATTATATTGATGTCTGGGTACATATTTGCACTGATGTCTGCCTTCTCACCATCTGCAAAGGAGAATTAGTTAACTGTTATGATGAGTAACAGATTAATCACTGTATCACTGTACCAACAGTACATTGTTTTGAATGGAATAGCATGTTTTTTTTTCCGGGCCGGGCTGCATGTTGATAAAATAACAGTGATATAAAGGATTACGAGTTCATTCAAGCATGTACGCGAATGTGAAGAGACCAAATGTTAGTTGAATACCTATCACACACCTGATTACATCAGATTTGAGGCACAAACAATTATTGTAAACCTCTACAAACCTCTATCGAAGGCCAGTCGGACGTCTTCTATGTGTTCTGTGAAGCCTGAGACTCTGTACAGACCCTCTGATTTCAAACCTGGAAGAAGCAGAAGTAACACATGTTTACTTCTGTTATACAGTCAGTGGATTCAGAGGTAAACATGTAAATTATTATTGATCTGCAGATATCAACTGATCAGATAATCAATTAATTTCATTATGTGGAAGTGTTGTATTGTCAAGTTATACTGTTGTAATAAAGTTGAGGACAAAAGTGATGACCCCAAAACACAAGGATCTACTTGTGATGGACCATCTTCATAAAATACAATATCAGCTATATCATTTGTTGCATAAAGAGATTTTATACCATGAAAGTAAAAAATTATGTTTGTAATCAAAACAAATGATTAAAATACAATATATATACATATATACAATACACATATACATACAATATGTATATGTGTATATTGTATATGTATATACAATATACATACACATATACACACACACACACATATATATATGTGTGTGTGTGTGTGTGTATATGTATATGTATATTGTATATATAGGTCCTTTAAAAACAATTAGCATATAAAGTTCATTATTTTCTGTAATGTACTGATAAACATTAGACATTAGACAAATTTCATATATTTTAGATTCATTACACACAACTGAAGTAGTTCAAGTCTTTTATTGTTTTAATATTGATGATTTTGGC
>JAUYWG010000051.1:9238859-9250386 GCA_034779775.1 Enteromius afrohamiltoni
ATATATATATATATATATATATATATATACTGTATACATACATGCATACAGATATTTGATTTCCCTTTTTTTGTTTATGACTTTTAGTATCAAAATATTTTTTATACATTTGGCCAAAACTCTGATGAGCCAGCATAAATTACATTGCCTTGGTATTAGGAACACACTAATAACACCTAAAAACACTACATACTGAATGTGCTTGCTAGGTTTTGGGACACAGCCTCTGTAAGAGCTCTCATAAGGGACGCGAAACTGAATAATCCATGATGCTCTTATGACCGCTGGTGACATCATGAGGAAGATGTTATAAGGAACCTTCCCAGCGACACGCTGAAGTCAGATGATTGCTTTGTTTTGCTCTTTTGGGGTTTAAAAAGGAAGTCAGATGATGGAACACTGTGCTGATTCTCAGCCTCAGTCATTTTTCAGAAGCTGAAAAGGCATGATATGAGAAAGGCCATTCAGCAGCTCGGCAGCAAGAGGTTATTGATTTATACGATCAATCCTATCAGTCAATACAGCTGTTAATGAATTAAAAGCCTAGACAATTAGGCTCGTTTGATAGATTTACGCTTATCGAGACTCACAGTATGTGTACCGTGCATTTAAACGCTGTCGACACATAAACATTTGAATAAGACATACGCAAACATAATAAAACTCATGCTTATGCCAAATATAGAAGTGACTGATTTTGTTAGGACCACAACCAACATTTCAAATGTTGGTGGTTTTGAAAAGAAAAACGAAATTCAATCTAAAACAATTGAGAAATCGCAAAAAAAATACATGCACAAAATATCTTCAGTATGCCCAATATCAGCATTTAATATAGATAGTTGACTAAAATAACTCAAAATTTTGCATGTTATGTTTACATTACAATTGATGTCATGTCAAAATGATCACAATGAAGAGATGACATAGTGAGACTATATAATAAACTAGCATTTAGCCGAAAGATAGACAGACCAACTACCTTCACCTGTTGAAGGTGCAGCCCAGTTTGGTTCTTTAACATGATGTCAGTAAAGAGTTTATGATGAGATTTATGAAAAGGTTGCCTGGTAAGATTTTAGATGGCTTTTAAGCATCTCTCACTCAGCAAACCTGCATTCATTTGTTCAAAAGTACACTATTATTGTGAAATATTATTACATTTTTCTATTTCAATATATTATAAAAAGTTATATCTATGATGGTAAAGCTGAATTTTCTGCAGTAATTACTCCAGGCTTTAATAATTTTATTAAATAATAATTAATAATTTAAGATAATTTTATATGCTGATTTGTCATTCCCAAAAATGATTAACAATGTTTTATTATCAACCCTAAAAACAATTGTGCCGTTTAATATATTTTAGATATTTTTTAGGATTGTTTACTGACTAGAAAGTTCTAAAAACATAGAGATATCTTTTGCAAAACTTTAAATGTCCAGATCCTTGCCGAATAAAAATATGATTTATTTAATTTGAATAATCTTACTAACCCCAAACCTTTGAACAGTGTAGATATCATAATTCCAACATGACATAAAGATAACACAACCAGCACTCACCTTAAAGTTGTGGATCTTCTCATAATTGCATTGTTTCTCCGGCCCGTCCCTGATCGTGGTCCGT
This sequence comes from Enteromius afrohamiltoni, assembly GCA_034779775.1. Taxonomy (NCBI): domain Eukaryota; kingdom Metazoa; phylum Chordata; class Actinopteri; order Cypriniformes; family Cyprinidae; genus Enteromius; species Enteromius afrohamiltoni. Next base: position 9,240,490 of record JAUYWG010000051.1, read on the forward strand.
CGGCTCAGTGGTGATGGGCTGATCTGTGAACAAGCCAAAATCTTTAGAGGCTTCCAGAGGAGGGCACCCTTACTGCCCAGATTCACCCCCAGAGCTAATGCCAACAGCTCCTGGTGCTTACGCTCCTTCTGCTTGGCTTTGTGAGGCGCCAATTCACCTTTCGCTGACCCCATAGTGACAACAACCTGGGCCCTGGGCCTTGGAAGAGCCTGCATCTCCTCTGTAGAGGAAGATGAGAATAATGTGGAATAGGGGATAAACGCAGAGACTGACTCAGTCCTCCACTCCTTGGTTATCTGGGTCGAATGAGAAGGGGGACAGCCTGGTCCTGCATGGGCAGGGCTGGGGGTGGGAGGTCTGGTGGGTGGGCTGCCTGGGGGCAGGAGTGTGTCTCACACAATAGCATATATTCAGCACTCCTAGAGAAGGGCTATGCGAGAAGAGGGAGAAAAAGTGATTTTGTCAGTCTTGTAGATACATTTCAGCAGGTTTCTGGGATCAATGGAATCCAGAACACAGCGCTTTCAAACACGATTCCACTGCAGTTTTCTTGAGAGACCGATAATCCTGCAGCTCAGAGCCAAAGAGCTCAGCTTTATAAGCAATAAAATCAGAGATCAGATCCAAGAAGGGTGCAGAAGGTCTTTTCAGGTCTAGCACTGAGAGGTTTAAAGCAGTTCAGCCTTTTAGACCTCTCTCTGTCTTCTGATTGTAACTTCAGCTACAAATCGGATCAGGATTGAAGAAGATTTACAGTAGCAATGCTGCATCACAGGATGATCCGACAGTCCTGGAATCACTTGTTTCAGGATTCAGACTTGATTAGACCCCGTTTAAACCTGGTCTTGTGATCTATTTCGGGTAAAATAATCCAAAGTGGACAGCGAAAAATACAGATGTAAACAGCAAATTATTCTGTGAACTGGATCTCTCAGACCTACACTGAAATAACGCAATCAATTTATTTTAGCTACATTTAAATAAACAAAACTAACTTCAATGAATCATTTGTTTTATGTTGATGGTATTAGTTCCATCTTAAAAGTTTTGCAAGTGACCGCAAAGTTTCTCAGTTTCTCAAATGCACGCATGTGCAACGGAACACAAATGCATTAAAATATCATTTTCTCTCCTATCTCATATTTTTTCCATCACCGTGTCCACCACATTTAAAGGCACACTGAAAAGAATTTGGTGTAGCATTTCCTTTGAAAATTTTTTAATTAAATTTCACAAATAATGACCTAAAAAGGTAACACACTGAATTCGACTTTATGTAGAAAAAAAAACTTCAAGAAAGTATGTTCAAGCCTCTTTGAATAAAATTAAATCTTCATCATATAAAGTGCTGGTTTCTCAAGAAGAACTGGATTGAACTTGATTCACATTACTTTTACAATGTCTTTATGAACTTACTGGTGTGTCAACATTTAAGTGGCATGGACTTTTGAGTTTCAAAGATAAATGAAATCTTTGGGCTTGGAGCAATATGAAAGTAAAAAAATAATAATGGCATAATTTTAATTTTTGGGTTAACTACTGAATTACTGCCTGCATACAGTACCTGTATCATCCACTGAAGTAAACTTAACAGGTTAAATTTGCCTTTAAAAGAAACAAACAAAACATTACTATACTATAATGGTTACTTTTAACATCCACTGCACAAAAGGTTCTTTATATTGGAAAAGGCTTCTAAAAATCATCAAATGTTTCTTTAAGAAATGATCACATTAATGGGTGACCATTAATGGTTTTTGCAATATTAGTTTTTTTTTAGAATGTACTAAATGTAAAATGCAACATGTCTTACAGGACCCCCAGCCCTTGTCAACGAATCATCCCAGATGGATGCTACTAAAGACTTGCTGCTGTTGCACCAATGTCCAGGTCGGGGGACCATGACCCCTCTCAGCAGGAGGCTGATGCCGAATCCAGCAATTCTGTCTGTGTATTCGCTGAAGCATCCAGCAGAACACACACGAGACTCCCTAACCTCACAGACACAGCAGACACTCACTGACGGAGCAGAATGGGTGGCCGGTCATTTGTATGATTACATCAATTAACAAAATGATGTGCTTAAAAAAGAAAAATAGAGCAAAGTAAAAAAGAAAGAATGCTGAAGAGGAAGAAAAACAACCTGGCTACAGCTCACATATTTAAGATATGCTGCATTCAGAGACGTGATGTACCTGATTTCCCAGAAAAGTCAGGCGGAGGCGAGTGGAAGTGTTGACTCAAAGTATGAGCACTGCTAAAAAAGCGCTGGTGTGGTTTTTATTGCTGTTGACCTCCACAGTGACACACATTTTTGTGTGCTGGGGGTGCAGGGCAGTTAACATGTGTTCAACTGGTCGACTAATATGGCTTTTTCAGGCTGATGCCAATATCTAGGGCACAAAGCAGCTGATGGCCAATATAATGGAAATGTATATAATCAATATAGTGCTTTTTGGTTTGTAATCCTAAAACAAAAGTGTTTATGTAACGCACTAAAATGAACATATATGAGGAAAGCATTACATTTATGAATAAAATAATGTTTATGAAGATGTGAATGACAGACAATGTTAGCAAATTATTTTTTAAGCATGCAGCAGTTTCAAAATTCAATGGATGAGTTTATACTGTAAAAAAAAGAAGTCTTTTTAACATTTTTTTATAGAAATAATATATTTTAAAACAATATATTTGAGCCAAATAAGTAGGACTATATACCTATATATGTAATTTTATAATTATGTATATTGTCTTCTATGTGTTCTTTGGAAAGTAATGACAAACATTCACAGCAAATTAAAAAAAATACTTAATCTCAATGACATATCAAGTATTAAAATATAGAAGAAACCATCATGATAGAGAATGTATACCAAAGTGTGTACTGCACTAGCCTTTTATTTCATTAATATTATATTTAGACTAGTGCTGTCAAAACGATTAATCGCATCCAAAATAAATTATTTTGTTTATATATATATATATATATATATAAACAATTTAATTTTATATTCCATATAAATATATTTAATATATAAACATAAAACATTTGTCTTAAATATATAAATATTTGCATTTATATATACACATAATAAATAAACACACTCATATTATGTAAACAAAAATGCGATTAATCGCTCGACACCACTACCATAGTTTAATAAAAAAAATTGTAGTAGACTACAAGTGCATATTTTATATTTTATTATATATATTTTAAAAGCATGTTTTCATAGACAGCTTTAGAAAGTCAGTAGCCTAGTATATGAGAGCTACAACATTACTAAAACTGTATATACGTACAGTATGCCCCACTTATTCTTAACACCTTCTGACTCATGTAGGCAGATATATACTACACAGATACAGCATATCTCAACTGTTAATTGCATGCATTGTTGTAAAATGTGAACTTTATTAACACTAATTCAAACTGCTTAGAAGGTCAGCATCCAGTTAGATAACCTTAAATGTAATACCAACTTAAAACAGTGATTAAAACAGTCACAAGTTTCAGTTAGACACTCAAAAGAAAGATGTTGGGGTGATAAAAGAGAAGAGGGAGACGGGGAGCAGAGACAGAGTAAGTGCAAGAGCAAGACTTGCACTTTTTGTCCTGAGGCAGATGGCGTCTTGTCTCCTAATGAAAGAGGCACAAAGTGAAACACAAAAGAGATACAATAAAGCCTAGTCTCTATTTAGAGACCACTATATTGACAGAAGAGACCCCTGCAGCTGAAGAGACAGACAGAACTAGGGCACAGAAAGTGTTTACAGTACATAACCGCATCCTATGTGATACACACAGAGGGAAATGTGCTATATTCATTTAATACACTATTCGGTTCAATCAAAATACTGTCTATCACTGTCTGTACAGCAGGACATTAAAAAAAGAAAAGAAAAAAAGGAGGACAAAAATTGCAGTTTGTTAAACCGGCCAAACAAAGAATGTGACATTATTATGACTTATGTACAAAGACCACTGCTGGGAAATATAAAATAGATTATTCCAATCCTTCAGTTTAAAAGCTGCAGTGCTGAAATATAATGTAAACAACAATGATAAATCACCACAAAGCTCAGCGCTAATTCTAATAACTCCGATCCATCAGCAGCAAGTGGTTTTAGTTGGAACTTGCCAGGCCAGCAGAACACTTAAGCGATTACGGTTATTAGAGAAAGAGAGCCATGTGAACTCTGAGCTGCGCAGGTGGCACAACAAGACTCCGTCATAGAAAAACACACCCAATTCTGGTCCCTTAATGTGACCGGCAAATGCTCAGACATAAGCACTGTGAATCAAGACAGTGACGTAAAAGTGATTTCAAGGTTTGTAAGGTCGCTGTAAAATCTCAAAAGAATCAAAATGACTGTTAGGTTGTTGTTGTTGATGATGATAATGATGTATCCATTGTAACACACATTAACTAAACCTTACAGGGTGAGCCAATTACCATGATGAGTCTTAAATATAGATATACAACAATTTGCATCATTAAAACACTTAGGGGGAGTTTCCTGAACAGGGTTAAAGACTAGTCCTAGATTCAAATAAATGTTAAGAGCTGTCTAAACTGGAAAAGGCTTGCACTGAGATATCTTAAAATACATTATTATCATCGTTTGGTCTTAAAATGCTCACAGATAATTTATTTTGTGTAAGACATGTTTCTAAAAATTCTTAAATGTCCTAAATTAGCAAAGGTCTAGTCCTGGCTTAATCTAATCCCTATCTGGGAAACAAGTCCATAAAGACCAGAATTGATTGATATGTAACTAAAACTAAAACTATAAAAACTGACTTTGGTAATTGAAACCAATCTAAAATAACATATAAATAATAACTGAAACACTTTAAAAAATAAGTGAAAATGAATTGAAACAGGCCTACTAAACTGATTGACCCCAAATTAATAATAAACTAAAATTAACAAAGTTTTTGTTAATATAATATATGTGCGTGTACGTTTATTATGTATGTAAAAATAGATACATACGCATGTATAGAAATATGTTATGTTAGTACATTGAATATATTTATATATAATACAAAATATATAAATCATACGCATGTAAATACTTCCAAAATATATACTGTATGCGCGTGCATAACATAAACATAATAAATATACACAGTACACACACATAAATTATGTAAACAAAAGTGTTATTTTGGAAACTAACACTTTAAAGTATAGTGGAATGAATCTGGTAAATGTGTGAGAATTGCAGCCACAATGTAACACTGCAGCAGTATATTAAAGCCAATGTTAATCATGAATCACAGCATCAGTCAGAGAATACTGAAATGGCAGATTCATTGAGTTTGTGAGTTTGTCATTTTATCTTCAGCGTGCCAGATGTAAAATGCTGCATGGATTAGGCTGAGGGAAATGTTCCAGAACGTTATGTGTGCTGTGAGACCAGATCAAAGAAAAAGATTTCTGCTGCTCTCAGCAAAATGACTGTGATGATTTATTTGTATTTCTAGAGGAGCACAAAACAAAATGACTGTACAGTGCGCGTACAATATTCGGAATAAACAAACAAAAACTTTTTAAAATGTTATGCCTTTTAAATTTTGAAGTGTTTGTAGCAGGGTGGACTGCTCAGAAAAAGCTTATGGTTCTTTCTACAATAAATATTGCATTTGCGTTTGAGATATAAGAGAAAGAAAATCTGATGACGTGAATACTGGGCTGCACAAGTATATATACAAATCTATGTATATTTACAGTTTGACAGCTTGTTATGTCTGCCCCCTAGTGGACATTTGTACAAAACAGTAGGTGTGTTGAGTACTTTTATATTAATCTGAATGCTAAGCCAACTGAGTCGCATTAAAAATTCTCTCTCTGGTGTCTGCAGCAAAAACAAATATGCCCTATGCAAACATGACTTTGGGTGATAAACAAACTACACTTCCTTTGACTAATTCATGCTTGATCATCGCTTATGTTTATTTCATGGAGCTCTCACGAAGAGCCATTTCGCCTCAAGAGTGAGGCAAAAGAATTCATAAAGAGGTAATGGTAGACCTGACAGATTTGATAAAACTCTCCCGTCAGTGAACCAGACAGTGTGTCTGATAAATGAGAGAGGAGACAACACATTCATGGCATTATCTTTCATCAAAGATGCACACCATAACGCTGAAACACTCTTCTAATCTTCCCAATCCAAGTAAAGATGCTCCTTCTTATCCGTCTAAACACCATCCTAATAATAATTTGTGAAGGATTGCTGTCTGCCACCATGATTTGGGCTGGTTGTGTTTACTATTAGCCCTTGATAACATTTATGTGTACATAATGAAGCAGTGCCACTGCCTATATCCACTGTGCTAAGAGACACAAATGAGAATTTACGATGAGCTCTTTTGAAGAATTCTGCAGAAAAAAGAAACTAAAACAGAATTTACTGCAGTACTGTTAGTTAGAGTACAGAAATTAGCAATAACGTCAAAAAACTACCAACGTTTCTCAACAAGCCTACAACAACAACGATAAAATAACAACAACGGTCCTAAAACGAAGCCCTGTGGCACTCAACAAAAAAACAGGACATTTTATGACTGATTTCAACAAAAACTGCAATAAATTGTGCATGCTTGACCAATTTGGCATGCGTGACCATGGTTTTATTACACTGTCTACTGATAATGCAGTATAGTCTTGAAATAAAAATATTTGATAATGTGTTGCTTACACTGTAGGCTGTAACGTGTTAAGAATATTTTGATCAATATATATAAAAAGATGCGCCCCTCACCTTTTCATCCTGCTGGAAAGTGACTTTTTTGGGCTCAGAGCGTGTCCGGTTGAGTCGGTGAGTGATTTTGTCCCTCAGGAGAGAGGTGTAGCCCAGATGCTGATAGATGGGGTTTGTGGTCATCTTGGCGATGTATTCTGCTGCCTTTGTCTCAATATAGAGAGTAATGAGGCCGTCTGTAACCAGATCGTGAACTGACTCGAAACGTTTCTCTCCCACAAAGTGCTTTCCATCATAAAAGAGCCGGTAGTTCAGAGTCTGGCCGCCAAATCTGAGTGATAGACAAGCAGTATTCATATTATATTACCATACAGTATTATATTATATTATAATGTAACTATACATTGTATAACAATGAATTTTCTTTAATGTTTTAAAATGGTCAAAAGTTACTTTGTTACAAAAGACTCTTTTGAACATTTTATTAATAAAAAATAAACTTAATTAAAAATGTATCATGGTTTTCTCAAAAGTATTGGGCAGCACAACTCTTTTCAACTGTAATAATAGCAAACATTTCCTGAGCATCAAATGCAGCTTTGATCAGATCATTCCATTAAAAAAATACATATATATTATTTAAATTGTAACTATTTCCATTGTCTTGGTAAGCATTAAAAAACCTTGTGACCCCAAACTTTTGAAGAGCAATAATATAAAAAAATCTAAAAATATCAAGTAAAATATAAAGTAACTGTAACATAAGGAAGAGGATGGATTGTTGGATGGATATATAGGTGGATGAACATATGTGACCCTGGACCACAAAACCAGTCATAAGGTAAAATTTGACAAAACTGAGATGTATACATCATATGAAAGCTCAATAAACAATTGTTAGGATAGGACAATACTTGGGCGAGATGCATCTATTTGAAAATCTGGAATCGAAGGGTGCAAAAATCTAAATACTGAGCAAATCACCTTTAAAGTTCTCCAAATTAATATCTTATCAATGCATTTTACTAATAAAAAGTGACATTTTGATATGTTTATAGTAGGAATTTTACAAAAAATCTTCATGGAACATAATCTTTACTTAATTTCCTAATGATTTTTGGCATAAAAAAAAACTATAATTTTGACCCGTGCAATGTATTTTTGGAAATTGATACAAATAAACCCCAGAGACTTAAGACTGGTTTTGTGGTCCAGGGTCACACATAGAGAAAATGACAGAAGAACAGATGCTCTGTACCTCAAAGCAAGTGTATATGTTCCTGGTTGTCTCTGACTCTCTCTGATGAGATAAGCACCGTCCGTACCAGCCAGCAGTTCATCTGCACGCTCTCTGGAAATCAGACCATGGAACCTGTACACAGACACCATCATTTACCCTGGTACACACACACGTACCTCATGCTCACATATTCACACATCTCATGCACACACACTCTCACTCAACTGACACACCATAAATCAGTCTATTTCTCTCTCTCCCTCATACACTATTTCATATGTGCACCCTCACGCACGTCATTACACAAAATCAATATTCACCACCCCTCATAACACTCTTAAATAATAAATTCTGCTAAGTCACTCTAAATTCCACACACACTTTTGAGGACTAGGGTAAAAAGTAAGCAGATGAATACCAGAAGCGATACAAGGACAGTACTTTCATAACACCACCCCTTAGTTAGACACTCACTCTCTTCCATAGTATTTGGGTCTGCTCTCCATCTGCATGTTAGAGAGAAAACGTTAAGAGAGAGAAATGCTTTTTTTCATACAAATGACTTACAGGAGAGTCTTTTCTAACAGGATTTTGTGAACATGGAGACATCTGCTCCAGTGTTTAGTAAAAGATATGCATGCTGAATCAATGTGAGTCATGTTTGATAAACCTTGGGAGTGTTTACACACATTTACCTCCTGAGGACATGTGATCCTCTTTGGTCTTGGTGCTTCCTGCTGTAGCTGGTACACTGATGAACAAAAAGAGAATTTTTTTTTTAATGAATATAACAGTTAGTATCTAATCAATAAAATGATATTGAATCTTTTACCATGAGCAGCAACCCACAAGGAAACAACTTACAGTTTATTTTACCTCTAATCTTTATATTGCTGTGGTAAGATACTGGTGTAAATATAGAGCATGTCAAAACACAGCATTCTCCGTTAAACATTAATCCATTAGATTTGAGCTTGAGGACACACCCCCACTATCACTGCTGTCAGACTACAACACATTATAAAAGTGGATTGGGTAATATTGGTAAAGCTATTGAAAAATGAACACCGCGCAAGCGGATAAATCAACACCAACAGTTGGTCAATATGGGAACGGCGTACACGAAGGGCTGATGTTCGGCTTAAGCCCTGATGTTTTGATTGTTGATGTTGGTTTGACAATGTAGTACAGAGAATGGAGGTTAATACATGGAAATTCCTCAGGTTATCCTCTCCCAAATAATCGGCTTGCACAGGCAAGGTCAATTTGCGGTCAGTTCAAACAACATTCCTTTGATCGCGAGTTACTTCATTCACAATGGTAAAAATGGAGCCACAGGGTACGTCACTAAAATGGAAATACACCTGTATCTCTTAAAGGCACTCTTTTCCACAGCTGAGTTAGGGGAACAAAGAAAATCATTGTTAATGCGTAAAAGCCGTAATAGATCATGCCTGCTCAGTCCCAGCTCAGCCCAGTATGAAGGCTGATTGCTGTGTAAATGCATTTAAGCCACCTCTGTAGTGTAAATTTGGCACTATATAAATAAATAAAGATGTTAAAGTACACCTCTGTCTCTCTCTGAACCTACAGAGAATTTCAATGGTTTTTATGACATTAAACACTGTAACACAAAGCAAAATTAGTGCTGTGAAGCAATATATAAGATCCGAAATAAAGGTTTTTGTTTACGTAATATGTGTGCACTGTGTATATTTGTTATGTATGCATAAAGCCACGCGTACAACATATCTTTTGAAAATATTGACATGTGTTTACATGTATATATTTATATTTATAGAAATTGTATCATACAAACATAACACTTTTCTTAAATATATACATGTGTGTGCAAGAATATACATTCCTTTTCAAAAAATTAGCATATTGTGATAAAGTTCATTATTTTCTGTAATGTACTGATAAACATTAGACTTTCA
>JAUYWG010000051.1:9254203-9272253 GCA_034779775.1 Enteromius afrohamiltoni
TTCTTATACTTAAAAATGAAAAAATAAAAATAAATAAATAGACTGCATTATAAACTCTTGATCTGGGTAGTAAATGGCAAGTAAGTAAGTTACCTTTCTTGTAGAATTGTGCTTCAAATATATTGACCATGTTTTTAGTTAATCATTCACAAGTCTATATTGCCTATATGGACAGAGATTAAAAATAAAGAAATAAATAAATTTTAAAAAGTGAACTTGTTAAACTGTGGTGTTAAATGTGACGTGGTTAAAAATTTGGGTGCACCTAACTTTTGTGCTGGTGCACCTAAGAAAAAAAGTTCAACCAGTGCAAAAAAGATAGTCTAGAGCCCTGATATCATAAAATAAATTTTTAAGCATTAAGCATTAATTTATTATTTATGAATTGCTACAGATCCTGCAGTTAACAATATAAAATCTGTCAAACAGCTCATTAAACTATTCACCCTAATCATTCTCTGAAGTCCAAACACAGAAGCCTGCAAGAATCAATAGTGAAATAAATAAATAAAATAGGACTTTCAGGAATAAATCACTACAGTTCCTCCCAGTGCTTTCACAGGCCAGCCAGGCAGGGTTCTAAAGAATCAATATTAGTACGTTAAGTAGGACTAACAGTAACTACACAAACCCATAAACAGAAATTTGGCAATAACACAAAGTTATTTTACTTATTTTAGTTATTTCATAATCACCAGCATGTGTGAGAAATAAACAAGACCATGGTGCATCAGCATTTCTTCATCCATAAAAGTACCTGAACCTCTCATCACTCATGGAAAATAACCAACACAGTATCATAAGCAATGACACACAGATTGTGTGTGTATGTGTGTCTGAGTTGAGAACAACATTATACAGCCCTGGAAAGTGTGTGAAAGTTCAGAATGAGTAAATGTGTGATCTTGTGTAAAGGCAGAAGTAGATCAAATAAGAAAGATAGATTGGAAAGTAGTAGCAGTTGTTTTGTTTTAGTAAAACGGTGTCTTTGAATGCATTAATCAATGTGTTTTCTTCTCTTCCCTGAATACGTGCTGGTCTCTATGGATCCATGTCTTATTTCAGGCCCGTCTCTTTTACTGTCAGCACTTTACTGCGGCCAGTCAGCATTTCCTCCCTGCCTACACGCTCACAACCAAACACTCAAAGCTCAAAGTCCAAAACCACAACACACAGAGCGCTCCATCCAACCCTGCTACAACCAAACATACAACAAAATGGGTTTATTCTGTATATGTCTTATCAAAATTTGTATAGAGTCACAGGTAAAAAAAAAAGGCACACATAAAACTGAGCTTCCAAGCTAAGATGCCTATTATGCCTTGATGCTCGGCCAAAATGAAAGGATTGCATGGTCTGAGGCTTTGGCATGTGAATCCAAGGAGAACTTTTAGCGAGAACATCAAGCGATTTAGTCCTTTTTCTTTCTGGAAAATGATGATATGGCGAGGTTTAAATGTTGGCTGAGGTCTGGATTTATGTCTTGCTGGTCTTAAGCCTTTGTAATTCATGAAGCAGAGTGAAGCAAAACAGCATAAAATATGGAGGCTAAATTAACAGTATGGAAGCCTGTTTCTGCAACTGAATTAAAAAATATTTAGCAAATTTTTATCTTACAATTCTGACTTTTTTCCTTGCTGCTGCAAGTTAATATCTTGCAATTTAGACTTTTTCACAATTTTGAAATATAAAATAGCAATTCTGACTTATTATATAAACTCACAATTGTGAGTTATAAAGTCAGAACCGTGAGATATAAACTGCAAATACTCCCTTTTTTCTCAAAATTGCACAATCTTGCAATTGAGAGTTATAAAGTCAGAATCGCAAGTTGAAAAGTATGAATTGCAATTGTGCATTTATATCTCCTAAGTTTGAGAGGTCAGAAGTGTGTATCATGCAGTTGCGAGAAAAGAGGCAGAATTGTGTAATAAAAAGTAAACAATTTTTTTATTATTATTTATTTATTTATACACATATATTAATATATATATTACTTCCAATAAATTAAAAAAAGTATATTCTTTTATAAATAAAATGTAAATATAGTAAAATATTGCTATATAATATTACTATTACTATTAAAACAACAACAAAAAAAATTTAAATCACATATTTTAAAACAAATGGTTTACCAGTTGAAACAGGAATAAACATGGCTGTTCTATCTTATTCATTTCCAAACGTAAAACCACAGGGGGCCCCGTGTTAAATTCTCTTTTGTCGACAAAATCTAGTTTTTCATTACAAGTTTGGGAAGATGGTTGGCGATGGTTTTGTTCCCAAATGCATGATAACTCACAGCAAGATCAAGGGACCATATGAAAAATCTGTTTCTTTGGGGAAAAAGTCCATCTCCTGTTGTCCTCTCATTTAAAAATCGACCAACATATTTGTTTTGAGCTCAGACAAGAAGGCCTTTTCACTAAAGTAAGCAATATTATGGATAGACTGCTTCAGTCGTGTGGTTTATGGTGATGTTTTCTTTCCTTCGTTCCATTCACTGCAGATGATCCACTGGTGAGCAAATATTATATTGTCTCTAATGAAGAAACAAATTCATCTACATCTTGGATGACCTTGGGGTAACCCTTTTTCAGCAAATTAAAATGTTTGTGCGAACTATTCCTTTAAATGGCCCAGTGTCTACTTGAGATGGACCGGCTTTCAATCTGTGTTTATGTGAGCGTATGTTTGGATTAGAATGAAGTTGTATTGTCTGTTGGAGCGCAGGAGTGCTGGCGTGCTTCAAACAATACAAAAAATGAATTATTCTTCAGTGGCTCATTTGGAAAATGTGATTTCTTTTGGTGATCTGCCAGGTGCTTTCTTTTCACTATCGCTGGATCTAACAAGAGAGCCTGGAGAACACTGACGGAGGAAACTTCAGGGTCAGGAGGTGCAGACTGCCTATTCATAAAACACTCCTGGCTACTCGCAGTATGCCAATTAACAGTGAACAAAAGCTTTGAAAAGCCTGAATAGGAAGAATATTGCAGTTAGTGCTATTAGAATGGTGAAGGCTGTGTGATTTGAAGGCTATGAAAGGACGTGACTGAAAGATACTGTGCAATATCAAACTATACCACATCTTTCTTGATTAGACACCAGAGTTGTCGCCGTCCTCAGGAGAAAAGGCTTTTAATTAAGCAAATTTCCTGCCTGAATGCTACAGGCAATCTGTGAGGAATGTTTGCCATTACTGAAAAAAAGAGTCTAGATGAATCTGATTACAATGTGCCAAGGACAAATTGTTGGAGATATGCTGCAAAAGCTTTTATCGTATTCAACTTCTCCGTAGAGCTATAGCACAGGCATCCATTTGAGGTAATATTTTACAGGCTGGGTAATGTTAAATGTCACTTGCTGTTGATTTCGTAAAAAAAAGAGTCGCTGGCTTAGGAGATTCTGAGAGCGTTAAAGCTGCTTCGAGATGGAGAGTTGGACGACTATCTGCAGCTTACACACACTCTCACAACTCCCACTTTCTTGGGCAGACTCTTATCTCTCACACAAATTAAAGCTCAGCGGATGAGAGGGAACAGGCTTCCTTAGGGCAAAACACACATAGAAATGCAGATGCACACTAGCAGTATGTACTTCAAATGCACACCCCGTCTGAAATATCTGCATGCAGAGGAACACGACCTTATTAAAATGTCATGACAGAAAACGCATGCACATCACATACACATCATTCGATTAATTTCTATACACTCTACTTTGACTTCTGTTATTTACACACTGATACGATTTCTTATGCTTATAGCTAAACACTTGGCTGGTCCCTATGATATGTGTTTTCAGGTTTGCTGTCCTTGTTGTTTCCTTGTCAACAACAACAGCATTTACAGGCCCAATGTCAGCCTTATTTTAATGTTTATTGAATGTGAAGCAATTAAAAGATATACAGGCAAGAAACAAATTTTTATTGAGTTGTCCTCGCTGGCGGCAAGCACTGCTTTTTGATTCACTAACAAGTTTATGATGGTTTCTATTTAGTGAATCAAAAACATAGGCTGATTTTAAAACAGGATACTAGAAAGTAATGCTGTTTCAAGTTCAGCAATACAGCAATAAACAAATGACTCTTTTTAATGAAGACTGGTTTGAATCGGTATGAAGTGATCAGTGAATCAGCATCTTATCAATATTTTACCCAACTACAAGATATTGTTGTTTTTTTATTATTAACAGATTTATACAAAAATGGTTTTGAATCAGAGTTCTGTTCATTCAGGACAGGCTGTCAGTGAATTTTGCATGAGGAGAAAAGATTTCCCACACATATATTTCAGACGATGACATGACGCCAAGATGGCAACGGCTGGCTCCGCCCACTTTGAGCATCAAATATGCTCTTCAGAAACCTTTGGGTGCATCACAAACACTAAGTCCATGTTTTTTTTACAGTCTATGGTCACTAACACATTAAAGAGACTTCTACTCAGATTTTATTGTTGTGTCAAGTGAAGTCTAAATGTGTAAAAACCCCAAAAGAATTACGAAGAAAACACTGCCTGTAGAGGCATTTGGTACCAACAATGTCGGCGAAACCGCATCCAAAAACGCAGCAGTCTGTTTCAGCAAACACACATATGTGAATATGCAATACACACACATTTAGTGCTGATCCAGTGTTTTCGGGGACATGTTCCAGCTCCTGTGGGGAGGCCATCTGTACAGTATGCTGCTCTGGAAGAGCTGGGGTATATTATATAGACTCTACGTGTCTCTGAGGCACAGAACGCAAACCCACACATCACTTCCACTTCACACAATGAGTCTAAAGAGTGCGGGGATATTCTGTGGAGAACACATGCAACAGAACTGGCTAGAAATGTGGAGAATTTTGTGACTATGTGTGAGACGAGGCATCAGACGGAGTGATCGTGAGGGAAGGCAAGATCAAGTGTGTTTATCCTGTAACACCGCATGCAAGTGAGGGTGGGTTTGGGTATTTTCCTGTGGGGCTGTATGCCTTTGTTAAATTGTGTGTGTGCACATACAAGCGTATGTAGTCTTGGAAGCCCCTCACTTATGATTGGCAAAGGAAACGCACACACTCAGTCTCACGTAGACAAAGGTATACAATGTCTGGTCTACAATGCATTTTATTATAGCCAAAAACTGCCCACTTATGAAGGAAGGGATAGCCTGATTGACATTTGATCCACCCAGAGAGTTTGTTGTGTTGTGTATACAGTTACTAGAGAGCTTTCTTTAGGCCAAAACCCAGAAACAAGTTAGCAGTTATACCGAACATGAAAACTCATCTACTTGCTAGTCTACACATTCTGACTCACACTTTCAGGAAAAGTGTTTTTAAACAAAGACTTAAAAAGCTTAATGGAGGTGACGTTGGAGAGATGTGGTGTAATTAGTTAAGCCTACATTTAGCTTTTTACTTATGGCGACTGTATTTAGGCCTAAGTCGTGTTCATTTATGAAGTTTATTATGATAACCAAAACATGAAAGAAGCAAATTTTGTTGGTAACAAAGCTTATGTTCTTCAATAATCAAAAGGAAGGAAGGTGGTGTTAACTTGTGTGATGGCCTACAAACAAGCTCCTCGAAATTGTTTAGTTAATATGTTTATTAAAAAGGATAATACAACAATATTAAAAACAAATTGAATGCTTCTACAATAATATTGAAAAATATTTTATAATCTATTTAATCATTATCATCAGCATAAATAATTATTATTTCAATTAATCACAATATGCTATAATAATATATTTTAATAATAATAATAATAATAATTATTATTATTTTTATCATTTAGCTTCTAAAATTTCTGTCCATAAAACAAAATGTAGAAAATAAAGCATTATTTATTTTATTATTATTTTATTTTTTAAAAAATGAAAATAACCTATGATTTATTCACCCACAAGACATCATAGGTGTATTTGACTTTATGTTTTTAGGCCAATTGGGTGTTATTTAAAGAAAAAAACTATTAAAAACTATCCCTTTAAGTCTAGGTGTAAAATAGGTTTAAGGGATCTAAAATATAGTCGGGCAGAAGTTATTAAAATGCACTTTATAAGAACTAATAACCAGCCACTATGCTATTAATTTGCATGCTAAGCAACTTGTTAACAGTAAGAATTGGTCACTAAACTTGTTTTACCGTTTTTTCTTATTGGTATGTATTTGACTTGCTTGACATGCTCATTCATCAACTTAACTTCCAAATACTACTAAACAAGCCCTATAAACATTCTCCAGGACGTTGTGTAAAGTCAGCCAATCAGATTAGAGCATGCCAGAGAAAGTGCTTTCCAGTTTTGTGTGTGGAATGCATCAGACGGTCAGTGAACAGATTGCTGGGGGTCAGTTAGCCTGTCATCCGAGATTACACACATGTGCACATGTACAGTACCCAAGCACACAGACCCATCAGTAGCAGGGAGATCCATTGTTTGGTAATGTGATTCCAGCGGGTGATGGATGACCATGGGGATCTCCACAGAGGTGATTAATTATAAATGCAGAGACACAGGAAGAAGTGAACATTAAAACTCTTCTCTCCTCTGGTTCTCAACAACACTCCATCCACCAATAAAACGGCAGGCTTAAATAAGCCTCTTATTTCACTCAGACTTACTGACTGTAAAACTACAGCAGGAAACACATGAGAAACCATGGAAACTATTAAGGTGACCACTAATGAACAGACCGTATTACAGTGGCTTCTGTCAGAAACGAAAGCTTTTAAAAACAAGATTATAATAATGAGCAGCTTTCCGAAGAGCGAAGGAGAAAAAGTACCATTTTAGGGCCAGTAAGTGATGTGCATGCCTCATTTACCGTCTCTGTCATCACAGGCTGAGGTTCCATTCAGTCTTTCTCCCCTTCATTCATGCTTTTTTTCTAGCTTTATGCAACAGCTTAGTACAGACCTTGAAAAACCAAGGTTCTTTAACTTGACCGCTGCTATGTCACATTTACCCAGACTGTCTTCAGCTTAAGAGCGAATATTTTGTTCGCATGAATTGATTGTAGGAGTTCTTCTATTCTCTTTTTCCTCAGCTGTTGACTTTGATGTTAAGCAACTCCAGAACTAAGAACAGAGCTTCACCTCATCCAATTCTGAATGAAGTGCAAGGAGGCAGAGTAAAAGGACAGGCAATCGCTGTTGTGAGTTATCTCTCTTACTGTTTGCTTACCAGAGCTTTCAATCATGTGATCTGTTTCTGTTGTAGGACTCGTATACACTTCCTCTCAACTCCAGTGAACCAAATGAACACAGAAAACAGACATAGCTTTCAAGATGACTATGACCAAGCGCTCACATGCTGTCAAAATGAAATAAAATAGGACCATTTTTGGGTCATTGACAAAATGCATTGTTTTGGTTTAAATCTACTATGTATTAAAAACTTTTAATACACCAAAAAGACAATGTTTTTGAATTCGAAACTAAAACATATTTTCTTACTGTACATATTACTGTGATCATGTGACAAGACTAGAGTAACGGTTGCTCAAAATTCAGTTCCCAAAATGAAATTTCTGTCATTAATTACGTGCCCTCATGTCTCCAAACCCATAAGACCTTCATTCATCAAGTTGCACGCATGTGATTTTGCGTGTCTTGCCAGCGAACCACCACTCTGTGTATTAAATGCTGCTCCATTTGAAAACAGGTGAACCAGCTTTACACACAAGAAACTAGGGCTGCACGATTAATCGTATTTCTATCATGATAACGATATTTATGACCCATGATCAGTTAATAAATATTGTCGCAAAATCACGCTGATAATGAACCTGAATTTGCGCAGCTCGTCAGTGGCTCTGTGTAGTGAATGCGGCTCAAGATCACGCACCTGATGGAATTTACCGCTGATTGCAGAACCGGCTTTACTGACAAGATGCCCATTACATATCGCGTGATGAATATCGTGCAGACCTACAAACATATGATGGCGGAGCAACGTGAGGAAGGTGCAGTCGTAAGTTACAAGTTGATGTAAAAGAGGCAGTTTAATGTATTTATTTACCACAGCTAAGAAAAACTCTCCTTTCAAAACATGTTTGGTTTGTTTATTTTTCCTTATTTGTTGCTGTAAAGTGCAATAAGAATACACAAGTGAATAAAAGTCCTTATTAATCGTGATAAAAAAATTTGAGCTAAATAATCGTGATAAGCATTTTTTCTGTTATCGTGCAGCCCTACAAGAAACGCATTACAAGTAATGTAATAATATTACTTTTCCGAATAACTAGTAAAGTAACGCATTACTTTTGAATTTTAGAGAAATAGAACTGTAACTGCAAATGCCATTCCACTTTGACTTTAAAAGAACGAACCTCTTGCAGATTCAAGGGGTTTGTAAGTAGATGCTCTTATCTGAAGTCTTATCCGAAGCGACTTTGTTCAAGTTCAAGTCATGTTACCTGGACAATCTGTTCGGAGCAATCTGGGGTGGGTTTAGATGTCTTGCCCAGGGCTACAATGAAGAAGCGAGTCCTTCCTTACTGGGAGATTCTTCTGTTCTAAATGCCCCAAGCTTAAGCCGACACCACCCCTACAGATAAAAAGAATTCAAACCCACCTATTTTCAACTTCATCGTTTCTGAAACGCTCACAAGCTTGCAGCTCTGAGCTGCAGCCCCAGTTTTCCTTTAGGGAAACATCAAAGCTCGAACTGGCCTTTGAAGTCAGAAGAGCTGAGCCGAGCGGCATCCATCTCGCCAGTCTGCCCTGTATTTGTTTACAGCCCTGTTCTTGGCTAATATAAAGCAGAATGTGCATGTTACACACACCCAAACTAGATGAAACAAGGTTTCTGGCAAAAGAAGCATTTTTCGAACATAATGATACTCCTGTGACAGACACGGCGAGGCTGGTAGAGGCGCGGTATACAGCATCCCATGATTACACCGGGGGCACAGAGCTAATGACAGCTCTCCATACCGCAGGCAGAAAAGACTTCCCGTCTTCTGCAGGCCTCATGGCCGCAGTGCACTTCTGCTTTTTCAGCAACATGCATGTGAGATAATCTATTTGGGAATGGATGGCGACCACGGAGAGTCATGGCTTGGCTTGATCCCTTTACTGGATTTTGGCTTGTTGTGGAGGAGGAGTCGTGGTTCTATGCGTCTGCATGAAGAGTTACAGCAAGCCCGAAGTGAATTAGACAAACCCTCTCTTTTTCTCTCCCAAGGTCAGTATTGCACTTTAATAGAAATGAGTGCCTACACGAAAACGGTTGTTCTTTACACGCCCATTCAACAAAGCTTGTTATTTGAACTTGTACTCCCTTGAGACGGGTACTGTCCCTCAGATCACACACATCTCTCCTTCTGTTCTTACAAATGCAACGCCGAGCTGCACAGCATGAGAACAGGGTGTTAACATGCTTTTCTGTGTGGGAGTGATTCTGAGCGCGCTTCCAACCTTATCTCTCCTCACACTTGTGATCGGTGTATTTAAACACCTGCACACTCTTTTGAGCTTCTCACACCTCCAGCCGACCTGATGCTTTTTCGCTCGGGTTTATGTCTTATGGTGCATTTGGGGGGGGTGGTTTCCCTTCCACCCAAAGTTTGTTTCTTATCTGTTATCACAGATAAGACAGTCACTATATACACTTACATTGTGAAGTTTGGGGTCAGTGTGTTTTTTTCAGTTTTTTTTTTTAAAGCTGCAACATTCAACATTTGCCATAAGCAATATTTTTTTGGGCTGCAAATCAGCATATTAGAGTAATCTACGAAGGATCGCGTGATACTGAAGACTGAAATGACTACAGAAAATTCAGCTTTGCCGATGTACATTTTAAAATGTATTCAAACAGATAACATTTATTTTAGACTGTAATGATATTTCACAGTATTACTGTTTTTGTTGAATTTTTTATAAACCGTTTAGAGTATATGGTGAAGATTTAAATGTGTAGTAGGTCAGTTGTGTTAAAAATAAAAATAATAGGTTTTGAAAAGTAACAAGTAATTGAATGTGAAGGTTAATATACATCGGCCACATGACACTCAGATGACAGGTGAATATTAAAAGCTCATTTTCAACATCAATAATTTCTTGGAGATAATAAGATCAGGATAATAGAAAATCCTTCAAGTGAATAAAACAGAGAGAGGAACAGCTTTTAGGGTAATTAGTTTTCATCACACGCCCAGGAAAACGTTTGATGACTCATTTTACATGCAAAAAAAAAAAACTGAAATGTTGGGATTTAGGATAAATATGGCTGTTGTAACCTAGATCCCTTGAGACAATGGGTGGGTGACAAAGTGCATTTGTACTGGATGTGTCCAAACCAGTTTTTGGTTCCCACGTTACAACATGTTTAAACGGACACACAAAAAACAAAACATGCTGTTGGCATTACTGGCTGTAATTTACTTGGAATATCAAGCGCTGACAATGATGACAAATTTATAAAGAATGCTGACATATATAACATACATAATGCCCATGTTACACTTGGGACTTGCAAAAAATGAGTCTTCTGCATTTCTGTACAACTGCATAAATCCTGACCAGAAAGTCTTAACTGTAAATAGACTGTTTTTTTAATAAGTCCAATAAGTCAAATACTTCTAAAGCCATTATGAATTGGACAAAAACACAAATCTTTTCCTCCATAATATAAAGTAGCTACATGAGTGGCTCCATTTCATGTCCACTTTAATAAACACAAGGTTAACAAATTGCATTGTGGCATTTCAAGCTAACTTTCAAATAAAATGCATTAGAGGGATATGCTATAAATGTAAAAGAGCTGATTGTACAGGGTTCATTTGGCCATTGAATTCAAGGTCATGACACTACATGCTGAAATTTTCCTCAAGTAGTTCCCAAATAGTTGTTTACTGACAAATAGTTGTAAATTATGGAAACAGCACTGATTATGTATTTATTTATTTTTTTAATAAATCTAAGACTTCATGGTACAGACTGACACATTGCTATATTGTGTATACCATGAAGTATTTTTATTAATATATATATATATATATAGCCTATACCAAGAGTAAAAATAAAGACAATGCTTATAGTTCCACATATAATTTCAGTGTATGCAGTAACCATTATGATTTATTTCATTATGATTAGTTCTTATCCTGATCCAACTAAAAGAGTGCTTTTGCTATCCTGCAAGTATGATCAGATAGAGGTGGCCTTTAAAACTCGTGCACAGTAGTGTGACATTACACAATCATCTGTCAGCGTGCACTGGTGACAGCAACGGCTGCATGCTTCTGCATTAGTGAAGGAAGTCAAAGGTGGGTCTAGTTCACCCTGGATGAAGAAAAGGTATGACACACCTCTTCACCGTGTTCTATCCTGTCCGCTTTGATTACATCCAAAACCACAGAAATTAAACTGCCAGTGCCAGCCATCTCCGTTCTGCTATCGTCAATTGCTTATTCTGATTCCCAAACAAATTAGTACTGTTTGATTTTAATTCATCAGTACTCACCCGAAGAGACGGAGGAACCCGACAGACTGGAGTTGCTGGACGCTGCCATCACGTCTAATTCACTGAGTCTACCCGCTTTACTGGCGTCTGTTAGGGCTTGACAGCTCTTCCATCTCACTCTCTGCTCTCCTGACCTGTCTTCAGCTCTCCAGAGTTCCTCCTAAACAGCCGATAATATCCAGCTGCGAGCGTCGGATCAGACGGGAGTCGCCAGCGCTGCCGCATTTACAGGCGCGCGTGTGGCAGCAGAAGAACCAAATGATGAAACTAGTTGATACAACCTCTGAGACATACGTGGAGAAAATGTGACAACTCATCTACTCTTCGTCGTAGCGAGAAGCAGGATACCAAAAAACTTCCCGGCCGTTCCGTGCGCCGTCAGTGCCAGTAGGTTTCGCCATATTTAGAGAGAGGGATATGAGTGTATCGCTTCCATGTGCCACTTCAAGGCTCGTAATAAACACACAGTGTGTGCAGAGGCGAGTCCGCCTTCTTAAAGTGGAAGAGACGCGCGCGCATTCCTCCTGTCTACCTGACCGTGCTGTAAACCTGCTTTCACCTCAGCTCATGCCTCTGTGACCACATAAGAAAGCTGAGTTCCTTATGTTGTTCAGTAAAACAGCACAGTAACCTAATAAAGGTCCAATTGGTGTTCTATTACAAAAAAGGCATTGGATGAATGTTTTGTGGCAATATCTATCAAATATGCTTGATAAACTACTATTTAACAAAATAAATAAAATTGAAAAAACTAAACACAACAACAACACAACACAACTAAAAACATGCCTGTAGTCTATTACATCGCTGTATGATTTAAAGACATGTAATTTTGAAACGCAGATTGCACTTTCCATAAATATAGCATGAAGTAAGCCTAACGTTACCTTTTCCTTTCTAAAAAAATACTGGGCTATGCCTTTAGAAAATGTTTAATGTTAGTCTCAATAGTTTAAACTAAATATTTTTCTGTAACTCATTATTTTGAGGTTTGCCCTAAGGGCTGTAACCAGCATTTAAGATGTGTTTAAATACAGTTTAAACCTGTCATTTCTATAATCACTTATATTTATACCCAACATTATGTTTCTTCTTGGGAGTTACAATTTTAAGGACTCTTATATATATATATTTGCAAACAGAAGACTGCAGAAGACTTAACAAGTCTCAGTTAGCTTACGTAGCACACATAGCAAGTTTTTTTTTTTTTTTTTTTTATTATATAATATAAAGAAAACAGATAGAATAGAACAAGAGCCAAGCATGCTAATGTTAGTGTTTTATTTACCCTTTTGGTAATTGTATAACAATTGAAAAGAAATACAGAAAAAACTGAATACAAAAAAAAACAGAAAAGTTAGTGTTTTTTAAGAAAACAAGTGTTGAAATAAATGTAAGTAAATGAATAGAGTGCAAAAGAGACAAGTTTTTGTCTTTTTTAAAGAATAGAATTAGAATAGAGAGTGCTAGAGTACTAATTTATTAAATTCAGAAATAGGTTTTACTACAATATCTTCGTCAAACTTCATACTGTTTTTAATACAGCTTCTCGAGCTCAAAAGGACTATGTGCCTCTAGCTGTGGGATGTTACACAAGCCTATTTCTTCATAAATGTCAAGTCAGAGCAAGTTTTTATTGGGGAAAGTTGTCACATGTATTTTAAATATTATGAATTTATATAATTCACCCTTTCGTTAGATGAAATAGTTTTATGTAATTTTTTTTAAATTAATTGCATCGATTTTTTTATATAATTGTTCTTCTATGTTTATATTTTGTCATTTATTATTTATACCACATCATTTATATAGATATCATTCATTAGATTCTGTTCAAAGTTGATAATAGACTGGTTAATGGAAGGTTCTATTGTAACAACATATTCTAAAATTGGAAAATTGGCTATGTAGGTTGGGGACTGCTTCTCTAAAATGGGCCTTTAGGGGTCAGTGTTTTTGACGGAAATGCAGTACGCCTCCGCCATGTTGGTCCGAGCTCATATATGAGCTCACCAAACAAGAAGCTTATAAAAACAATGCACATTCTAAAGCTTTTCAAATTTATGCAACTGCCCTAGATCATGTATTCTTTTTGTTTTGTTTAATTTAATTGTTTTTTTTACTTTGTTTAATTTATTTGTTTGTATTCATTTTGTTTTGTTGTTGTTTCTGTATTGAATGCTTTAGATGTACAACACTGCCCTGTGTTTGCCTTGCTTTTGTGCAATGAATAAAAAAACATTAAAAAACGGTGTGCAGCCAGACCCATCTCGAACCCTGCGTCCCAGTGTGCACACTATCCAGCCTATCCGCCCTAAATAGTAATGAAAATGACTGATATCACAGAATTTAGAATGGATAATATGCACATTGGGACGCATGCGTTGTACCGGGATTAAGTGCGATCACATGACACCAAGGCCATATAGTCATGTGACTGCAACACATTCAAAGCGTGACAACAAACTGATCAGCATTTACTTCAGTTTTATAAGCCGATGCAAACGGCTTCTGGATTTCTGATTGGCATCTGACTTCAAGGTAACGCTATTATTATTACTGCTCTGGAAAACAATATATATATATATGATCAATTATTTAATTTAATAAGATATCACATCTGCTGTTCCTTTCCTGATGACATATTCATAACGTAAAATGCCGCATTCGTGGGTTATTTACGTATGATGCTATAATACACAGACTGACAAGAGATTTGTCGTCTTTTCTCTCATGTGTGATACGTTTAAGCGTGTAATAACAGGTATCAGGTAATGGGAGTCTTTTAATATCAAGCTGAATCATTGATCCCCGTGTCGTATTTCGTTGCTGTCTGCAGTTAAACCGCTATAATGCTGAAGGAAACGCTGAGACTGCTGGTCCTCTTGGCTCTTCTGGAGTCTGTCAGCTCCCGTGGCTGCTCCTCGTTCTTCTGCCGAAAATCACACCGTGTAAGCGGGGCACGTTTTGGAGTTGACCCGGGCAAACCTCTGATGCTCACCCCCTATCTGGAGCAAGGCAAGATAGAAGAAGGTAAGCTTGCTGTTTGCACAGAATTACGGTTCCTCTTCTTTCGTTCTTCTTTTACTTGAATTCGTTAAAACTGATACATAGGGAGTTACCTTTATAAGTCTTTATAAGGGATTGTCCATTTAATGGAGAAGTTAGCCAGTGAGAGGCCGATAGATCAGTTGAATTCTATTTGGTTGAGAACTGCTAGAATAATTTACCCATGTTTCTGACCTGTAAGCTAACTTTCATTTTGGATGTGCAGCCAAAAAACTGAGTTTGGTGGGACCCCTTTCTGGTGCCAATGTCAAGAGTTACTCGGGATATCTTACTGTGAACAAGACCTACAATAGTAACCTTTTCTTCTGGTTCTTCCCTGCCCAGGTAATATAATGCTATGAACTTTTTTTTTTTTTAACACCGTGCATGAACAGCACCAAAGATAAGACTGATCTGCTGACTGTAGCTTCTGCATCAGTTGGCGATACTTGAGTCAGGTGTTTTCTGAAGTCACTCACAGCACTGATTTAGATACAGTGATGTCATTGCTGCACACTTATTTATTGTAGCATGTTTTTCTGTGGTTAGGAGAGACCAGAGACAGCGCCGGTGCTGCTGTGGCTGCAAGGAGGACCTGGAGGCACCTCCATGTTTGGCTTGTTTGTGGAGCACGGCCCATATTTTGTACATAAGAACCTCACATGTGAGTCCAAACACATGTATGCAGTGTTACGTTGTTGATGGAGATTAGCATTTTGGTTCTTTTCCTTATAAACACTGTATCACAGATGTTTCTGTGCCAGAAATGTAATAGTGGAACCCTACACTTCAGATATCAAATTACCTTAAACCATAGAAGTTAACTCTTTAATGTCGTTCTGCAGTGGGATTTAGGGATTTCCCCTGGACATCACGATACTCTGTTCTTTACATTGATAACCCGGTGAGTGGACCCGTTCCATTATTCGGTAAAACAGTATATCACGAAAATGATGTATGATGTTATCACGGGCACCTCAAAATACCATGAATAATTCTTTAACACAAATTCTAATGAAATCATTTCATTATACTTTTCTGAGCATTAGTATAATGCAGCTTTCAAGCTGATGAGAATACTTTTCTCATCAGCTTGTTAAAATACAAAGTTCAGCACAGCACCGAATACTTAAATACTTTCATTTAATTGCAAATAATCTGGGCTACAACATGCTGTAGATAAACTTCAAAAATGTTTGTTCTTTATCGTCTCACTTTACATTACGGCTCCAGTTGTTAACGTTCATTAGGTAACAAGTTGCCAATAAAATATTCTTCTAAAGCATTTATATATCGGTAACGCTTTACAATAAGGTGTCGTTTCATGTATTAACTAACATGAACAAACAATGAACAATACATTTATTACAGTATTTATTAACCGTTTCTTAATGTTAGTTCATAAAAATACAATCGTTCATTGTTAGTTCATGTTAGCTCACAATGCATTATCTAATATCAACAAACACTACTTGGGATTTCAATAAAGTATTTGAAAAATTAGTTTGCATAGTATTTAAATGTTCAGTTCTTCTTTTTATTAGAAAAAAAACTTGTTAAAAGAAGCCTGTATTATGACATTTTTGCAACTTATTTTAATATTGTTAAAACTGCTTCAGTAATTATTGCAACATGAAAATATATATAATATAATATTATTTATTTATTTAAATCCATAATTAATTCCTAAAACATATTTAGGAACATTTGTTATATTATTTTTCTTGCTTTTCATGCAGTTTGAGAATATTTTTATATTTGAATTGATTTTTATTTTGTTTTCTGAAATGAGGAAAAAAATGAGGTAAAGAGCATTTCAACTGCGTGTCGTTGTGGAGATGCATATTTTCTGTCTTGTGCGTCATCCCCACAGAGTCTAAGAAAATAATTATTACACCCATTGTTACTTTCTTTAAAGTCATGTATATTATCACTTCAAATATACTAATAAAGTGTTTCTATCACAGGCTTTAATTTAATTATACGTACTAGATGGTTATTTGTGTTTTTTTAATTTTTAAGGTTGGGACAGGATGGAGCTTCACAGAGGATGACCGAGGATTTGCCCAAAACCAGGATGATGTGGGCAGAGACTTGTACAAGTACAGAGGAAAAAGTTAACTGTATATCTAAGACCTTGTGAGATAAGATACACATTAGTTTTTTGTTTGTTTTTTGTCCCCTCTGCAGCGCCCTGACTCAGTTCTTCCAGATATTCAGCGAGTTTCAGGCTAATCCGTTCTACGCTACAGGCGAGGTGAGGAAGTGGATCTCATTTTGGATTGATGCGATCAGAATCCTACTCTCTATAGTACAGTCAAAATACTGTTTTTAACTAGATTTAAAATCCATAGTCATATGCAGGAAAGTATGTTCCAGCGATTGGCTATTACATCCACAAAAACAATCCCTCTGCCAAAGTGAAGATCAACTTTAAAGGAGTGGCCATTGGAGATGGTCTGTGTGACCCTGAACTGGTAAATGAAAATGATATTTCCTCTCTTAAACGCATCAAATGCCAGATAATTGTAATCCACCGAAGTGCTGTTGCTCTGAGCTGACTCTAAGGTGCCATAAACATAGCATCTCTCTAATCTCTCACTTTCTTCTCAGATGCTGGGAGGTTATGCAGATTTCCTCTACCAGACGGGTCTCGTGGATGAACTGCAGAGGCAGCATGTGCAGATGCAGACGGATGAAGGAGTCAAACTCATCCAGGAGCAGAAATGGGTGGAGGCCTTTCAGGTGAGTGTGATTTAAAGGAGGCCTTTCGGGTGAGTGTGAGTGGGACTTCTTCACTGCATCCGTCCTGAAAACATCTCGTCTCTCCGTCAGGTTTTTGACAGCTTACTGAATGGTGATCTTTCTCCTTATCCCTCGTACTTCCAAAACGTCACTGGTTGCACCAACTACTTCAACTACATGCAGTGTCGGGTACACACACATTTCATTACATGCAAATGGATAGGAAATGAGGAGTTCTTAATTTGAATGGCTAGTGGTCTCATTATTTTTTTCCATCCTTAAACAGGAGCCTCCAGATCAGGAGTACTTTTCTGCATTTGTGACACTGCCAGATGTTCGACGTTCCATCCATGTTGGAAATCTTACATTTAATGATGGCTCAGATGTTGAGAAGCACCTGCTTCAGGATGTCATGAAGTCCATCAAACCCTGGTTGGGCGTCCTCATGGACAACTATAGAGTGAGGATTCAGTGACCATTTGTATTGAGCATTTGTATTTCCGATTTGTGTTCAAGCGTCAGAAATGCGTGGGAAAATGTAACGTTAGCTTGTGTGGACGCTACCGGTTAAGGTTCAAAATACTAGGCCTCGGAGTCTGCCAATCTCCCGGCCTGGGCCCGGACAGCACACCAGACATGCTTTATTATTATTATTATCATAAGGAGGCGCAAACTCGTGAAAAATCAAATAAAACTGTAGCTCTATAATAAAATGTCATTCACGAATTCGCACTTCTTCGTTAAATTAAATAAGCAAATTTGGCGTGCTGTCCGGGGAGCGAGCCGGGAGCTCG
>JAUYWG010000051.1:9272497-9314670 GCA_034779775.1 Enteromius afrohamiltoni
ATACTAATGAGCGATGATGGGTACCGGCTGTGCTGACACTCAGCGAGCTCTTCCCGAAACTATGTTAAAACATCCCTAGTTGAATAATATTTAAATCCTTAGTTTTATGATCAAATCTCTGTAGTTTTGTTATGCGGAGCAAAACATAATGCAATGCAATACAATAATAATTATGAGCTGTACAAATAACTGGTCAAAATGAACATGATTTTGCATTATAAAAAGATATGTATGAAGTTTCTCCTGTCAGAACACTCTCCGTGGATTAATCTGTGGGCTGGATCTGATCTTGGCAGGTGTTGATCTACAGCGGACAGCTTGATGTCATCGTTGCAGCCCCTCTGACTGAGCGCTTCCTGCCCACGGTGAACTGGTCTGGCGCGGACGAGTATAAAAAAGTCGAGCGCTTCCACTGGAAGGTCCAGCCCAGTGATACTGAAGTGGCTGGTTACGTACGCCAAGTGGGAGAGTTCTTTCAGGTCAGGGTTCGCAGTGCTACAAGATCAATTTAATTTAATTCATCAACCAATATATTATCTAATTTTGAAATGTTCCAAGTTCCAACAAGTTCAATTATTTCTTGTTTTTATAAAACATTTTCTGTAATTACGTTGGCTTGTGCGAATAGTAGAAATACATACGTTTCGTGTTCACTGATAACAGATGTCATTTTTCTTCTCTGTAGGTAATTGTCAGGGGAGGCGGGCACATTTTGCCTTACGATCAACCAGAGAGATCATTTGACATGATTGACAGATTCCTTTCTACAGATGGATTCTCATCACACTGATACACTAAACTCAAATCGAATGTAAAGGAACCACTGAATAAACATTGTTCGGTTGTATAATGTGCTTTCCAATGCAGATGTTTGTTTATGTGGGGGTTATATTTTTATTGGACTATGTTTTTAATTGTACATGATCAGTTTTTGATTAAAGTTTGATTACTAATGTAATGTACTACTTTTATTTTGTCTTTTAATTTTTATTCTAAAGTTTATAGTACAGCTTTAGGCCCTGTCGGAATACTAGCATAACGCTCGGGTTATTTACTACAACATTACTGCAATACTGTCCCACTATAATAAGAGGTTATTCTTTGGTCGCACTTTCATATTGGGGACCAGTTCTCATTTTTGACAACAACTTTAATCTCAAAACTTTAGTAAGGTAGTTAAGTTCAGGTATGGGGTAGGGTTATTGGATGTAAAATATGGTCCTGCGGAATGAGGCGTTCATTTATGTGCTATATAAGTATTAATGAAGTGTCAAAATCCTAGTGTAGTAGTTAACAAGGTTGTGTTTTGTTTAATGGTTTTGCTATCTGTGCAGATCAGTAAAAGTACTGATCACACTAAATAGATGAAAACAACCAGTAACTATTTTTATGTATTTATAACACATTATAAAGGTATTTTTAAGACATTCTTAAAGGGTTACCAAATAAGCTTGTGGATATGATTTAGCACGTACTGAGGATAAGAGGACGACACAAGAAAGAAACTACAGAGGAAGACGTTCAAGACTGGTATGACCTACTTTCACAGGAAGGAAGCCGGTTCTTTTCATATCAGGAGTGAAAATCAAGCACGGGCTAAATAGAACATGGCCTATTCGCTAATAGCACAACACAAAATGAAACTCATTTATTTTTAATGAACATTGTTTTGAACATTTCTCATCCGTTTGTATCCTCAGTGTTTAACAGCGTTTCCTTTGTCTGTCCGGCAGGGGGCGACAGCTGAGTGTAAAAAAACACAAAACCCAAAAACATCGAATGTTTAATAGTAGTAGTTGTTCATTACAAAAGATTTGAGACCTTTCTGCAATTAACGTATATGGCGCTTGTGTTACGTCATGCTACATTTACTGTATGTTTTTTTTAAATGCCAATTTTAATATACCTTGTTATTGGCCATGAGTTTGGTGTCCAACCAATCCTATCAAACATTATTCTTATCTATTTAAAAATATATATTATTTGTATTATATAGGAAAGTTGTTGTTGTTATATTAAGATATTCCCATTATTATAAGTATCATGTAAGAGCAGAATTTATTTAAATATGTAATTTATATACATTCTATAAATACATTTTATATATCATAAACTTATATGAAATGTATTATATACTGGCATCAGCCAATGTTAGCCTATGGAAGTACTACATGAAATATATTTATGTTGTATAAAAGTTAATTGATGAAGTGACATTTTTCATAAACTGATATATGTGCTCTGTATATGGGTTATCTGCAAGGACAGGGGCATGTGCAGTATTATAATATTTTTCATCCTGGGAACGCAATGGCATTATAATTAATTCTTAATTCTAGTTATATTTTTGTATAAAAGGTACAAAGTTGTCTATTTTGGGGTTCTGCTTCAGTGAAAGGTTGTTGTAAAAAGGTACACGTCTTTCTTGCTCATTTAATTTTAGACATGTATGATAGTGTCTTAATCAATGTTTTTTGTGCATAAATATTGAGCAAATGTGTTCATTTAAATTAAGTATATATATATTTATTTCTTTTGTAAATTCTGATTGCTACTTCATATTTTAATGCACAACCCATGCTTGTATCAAAATCCTTATTGGACAGACCTGTCCACCAGGGGTCCCTATTAAATAATCAAATAGAAATTCATGATCATCACCTTTAGATGTGTGTGTATAGAGTATATACACACACACACACACACACACACACTTAAATACTAGCAAATACTGTAATGTTATATTTTTAATGTCATCAGTTGGCAGAGCTTTGTTAAAGAACAAGTGCTTTATTTTCATATTGTAATATAGCTGTTGTGATCTCACATCTGTACATTTGCATAAACACAAACTGTTCAAGGCATTAATAAACTAATAAAATATACAAAGTTATGCAAGCGTGTGTGAATTCATGAATTCAATATGCGTAACAAACAATGCAATGTTTCAGCTCAGAAATGAACAGGCAAACATTTGAAGACTGCAAGTGCTATGCAAACATTATTTACAAACAAGTACCAAACATGTACTCCTTTCAAAAAGAAAGGTGGTTGCATTATGGGAACAAGATTACAAAAATGAATGAAAATTTATACAATATTTATAGTTTCATTGCAATGATACATTTATAGTTTTATTAATGTGTATTCATTGTCCTCCACCTAAAAAAAAAAAAAAAAACTATGCACACAAAAGCACACATATACTCGCGCACACACACGCACACAAAAAAATCTCCCTCAGTTTTATAAGAATGCCATTACAAAAGGCATCCATCCACCCATCCTAACAAGGACTGATGCCAAATCAACAGTTTGAGATTAATTCATGTTAATCACTGAGAGCGAGTGAAATATTTCCAGTTCAGTGTGTTCTTGTATATTATGTTGCTTGGGTAAGAGATGATGTGGCATTGCACAGATATGCTCCTGACCGCCTTGCTTTGAAATGTAAAGAAGCGGGAGATTAAATAAAATGCAACTTTATACTGTTTAAAGTCCTTCACGGAGATCCAACTGCTTTTTAGCAAGCCCCTCCCACTATATTATGACATCATCACATAGGGTTAAACACTGCAAAACGTGTAAGTGTAAAGTCCTAGATGCCAACAGGAGTGAAAATGCATGCATACACAGATCTCACGTTAACTTTCAAGCTCACAATCCAAAACCTGAAACCCCTTTATGGGCCATCAGGATCCCATTTGAAAATACATTATTATGCTACATGCACAGAAAACACTGAATGTTGATTTGAGTTACTTAAGGGGACAGTTCACCCAAAAAATGGGATCATCTTTTTAGGTGTGGTCACATTGGGCAAAAAAGGTCCATTGTCTAATGAAGCGTGTGTGAGATGCGCTTTATACATCCGTACACTGTGGACATGAAATCTGTGCGGGAAATTCTAATGAAATTCTTTTTGACTTGGATTCCAGTTAAAAGGATTTCATTTCATTCGCAAAAATTTGGCAAACAACAGTAAAGTAATTTAATCTCTACTCGCGCTTTTTTCCCCTAAAGAACATATTTTGATGAATGCATTTTTTGTCCATACAATGAAAGTCAATGGGGTGCAAAAGTTTTAACACCCCAGAAATAAATGAAGGCAGCATAAAAGTAATCCAAACCGCTTCAGTCTTCTAAAATGGTATGAACAATGAACAAAGTGGTTGTTCGCTCTCAAATCGAATCAAATTTAATCATCGATGAACTCAATTACGCAGAGCACAAATCAAATCAAACCTAGCTGGTTTTTGTGTTGTGACATCATGTGGCACACCTGAACCAGTGAGGTTTGCTATTACTGTCACCATACAGTACTTAATCAACACTTTTATATATTTAACACTACCTTTATGTACTTTATGAAGCTTGAAAAGTTTGGACCCCATTGACTTTCATTGTATAGACAAAAATGTCAAAATATGTGCTTTCGTGTTTTGCAGAAGGAAGATGATGTTAGGCGGAGTAAATGATCATTTTTGGGTGAACTTTCCTATGTGAACTATGCTAAGAAACAACCAAACCATAAGGTCCAACAAAATTAACAATAAAAGCACAATCGTGTTTCCAGTTCACCTTGATGTCACCTATTTCACAGTGTGACAAACAGGTTTTCTCTAAAGGGACATTTTAAAGTCTTAAAGCTACAGGAGCACCGCCAAAACCCAAGCCTTCGGTATGAATCATGTCCTTTTTGGGGTGACCCATTCCGGGCTCCAGTCCGATTGGTCCGTACAAGTTGCGTTGCTCCATAGATTGACAGTGGCTGGCTCTCGCTGGTGTGGGAACTGGGAATCGCTGAGTCTTCTATATGGCTATTCCATCCTCTGCTGCGCACAGAGGTCAAAGTGCATAGACAGCTACAAGATTTCCACCTCTCAATGTGGAGGTCTTTTTGCATGCTCTTGTTCCAAACACAGTGCTGCGAGGAAAGGCGAAGGGAATCAATATGTTCCATTTAGGAGGGACGAAAAATCCTCTACAAACTGTGAAAAAGATGAAACAGAGTTCTGAGCTTAGCTGCTGGAAAAAAAGGCCCTTTTTCGGCAGAGGGGAAACATTTTGGTGCATCTCTTCTCATGATGCTAAGACATTTCCAGGTTGCCTGTATTCTCATCACAGGCCTCCTTGGTTCAAGAAGGAAGAAAGTCTGTTAACACCAAAACGAGTCCGAAACAAAACAGTGTCCACAATAAAATGCTAGTAATTAGTCTTTACAAAAAAGCTAAACAATGTCAAGGCCTTAAAATTCAACCTGAATTGAAAATGAATGCAATGATATCAAGGTATTACTATTGACTGACATTCTTCCCTATGTGAGTATTTAAGACATATTCAGGCACATAGTGATATTTGGAAAGCAGTATCTAGATCGGTCTAGATCAGTACCTGCGTAGAAATAGTAAAATGCTACGTTTTCGCAGCCGAGAGACACAAAAGTGGACCAAATTGTGTCATTACTTGCGTTTAGACAAGGAAATTGCGACTAAAGTCTGTGACACACCAACCCAATGTCAGTTCCACACCGTCACCACTAGTCAGACCTTGTCTGTGGCTTTTTGGCTGATTAAGCTTGTTAAATCAGTCTCAGGTAGTCAGCGAGGAAGATCACTCTGATTGGCCAATTCAATCTCATGGTAATTCGTACATATTTTACTACGTTGCTATTTTAAACAAATTCTTACAATGTCACTCGTATTACGAGGTGGCAAATATGTAGGGATTCGTACAAATGACCACCCCTAACCCCACCTCTAAACCTACCCTCACAGAAGTCATACAAAATCATATGAGGGAAGTCATATGAATCTCTATGTATTAACCAACTCGTAAAGCACGTGCGAATTGGTTATGAGGTAGCGCTGGATTGGCTGCTTGGCCTAGCAAACCAGTGCACAAGAAGAAAAAAACAACAGAAAAACAAACAGATGGCTGCTCTTATTTTACATCTTACCTGAGCATTCTCGTTTGCAAATATTTTCATAACGATATGGCAACGAAATAACATCTGGTAAAAGGTAAGTTGTAAGAAAGCGCTGCTTCGTTTACAGTTTGTAGTTCGGATTCCCTTTTTAAATGACGAATACTTTCGCCAACTACTGCCACCTGCTGGTACGGAAAGTTATTTCCTTTGACGCATATGCAAAATGTGCATACTAGCTGGTCTTTGGCTTTAGCCTTTGCGGCAACTTTTTGGCCCAAACACATGCGACGCAAGACAACAACAATCGCCTTTCATTGCCGCTAGTTCTAATTTTGGTTTGGTGTGTCACGGTCTTTATGGTATTAAGGACTCGATGTCTTAAAATGACAGTGGCCATCTTATAGATCAATCGGTCCATGATCATACACTCATGAGGTATATGGGACCTTCCCCACACAACCCTTAAAAGTTCACACTGGAATGCTATTATTAGGGCAGTTCATACAGAATGCGTTTTCATTGCATGACGTTTATTCGGGGTGTTTCTCAATCAGCTCCCTAGGTTGTGAATCAGGGTATCGTGCACTGGTAAGAACACATTTCTTAGTTGTAAAATGCCACCAACAAAACCTCTATCATGTAATGATATGTACTCAGTAGAGGCGTTTCAGAAAACGGGATGTATTTTACAGTATGGGAACGCAGTAAAAATAAATACGCCCTGGTGTTGTGGTGCATTGTAAGATTTTTTTAAGAAAAAAACATACCAGTGCACTGGAAGGATTTTGTTTTTGAGACAGCCAACAAAATAGCATTGCACTGTGCTCTTTGTAAAGCTGTACGAAGTACAAACGGATCTTAAGAACCTGCCTTTTGCATATTATAATTGCGAAAATGCATTCTTGGTGAACGGCCCACAGTAAGTAGCTGACTGTATAATAACATCTCACATGTCCAGAACCTTTGATGGAGCCTGATAGTTTCATACAAATTATAGTCAAGTGCAGAATTTACCCAGGCCCATGTCAAGAAAGAAGCCTCACATGATTTCCTAGGCACCAAACAAACTGGGATGTATCAAAATATATCTTATTACATTTGATCCTATTAAATTTAATTTACCTCACAGTCAGAATGCCCGAGGAAGATCTAAACAATACTCCGAGCCAAAATGAAAGCTAATTTTAAGTAGCATTTAACAGTGCATTTGGCTTCAGTGGAACTTTTCCATAGCCCCAGGTAAAACAAAAGCTTCCAAAAGTTTTCCATGGCATTATTCTGGTTCAAGATTAGATGGAGTGTTTTGAATGTGGTTGGAAGGCCCACATATGAGCACAAAACATACTTAAAAATGTATTGATGTATGTGCGTAATACTCAGTCCACTCTCTGATTCGAAACAGATATCGAAATAAACCGCCAGTAGAAGTAATATGCAAACTGGCAAGGACCAGGGGTAAATCTGACCAGACGTTACACCAGCTTAAAGGGAAACAGGTGATGGTGTCTTCCGAAGCATTCGAACGCCAAGTGAGATGTCTTCCTGGTGCAACACTATTGCAGCTGTGATCTGGCCACTCTGGGAATACTCCGAAATCTCACACATGTTCAGCAGGGCATAGGCTCTGTGTGAGCTTGATAAATGCATTCCATATACGTGATTTGTACAAGCTTAGGAGTAATAGCTGGTTTGTTTTATCAAGACGACTTTTGAAATTATATCTGAAATGACAGGAGCTAATAGGGTGAACTTAATCTGATCTAGATTCTAGTTCGAGCGAGCAAGTGAAGACAATCGGATTGCTGAGCACGTCATATTGCTTCAGGTTACTTTCATTAGGAACTCCCAAAGGACACTGACCTTCCTAATTGATCCTTTGAATTTGATAAAAAGGGGAATGTGAGAGGAATTGTTATAACAATAAACAGAAAGGAAAGGACAGCATCTTTTTGGCAATGGAAAATTCAGAGCAAACGCTATCCAGCTATCGGAATTCTGTCATGTGTAAAGGCAGCAGTCCAGTAGTTATCCAGGAACAGATGTAACAGTTGCGTTTCCATTTGTGATGTCCTTGACAAGTGAGATGGTGCCCGATGAATTAAACAGACTCCCTTTTTTAAGTAGACTCAAATGAAAACATAAAACACAAAGAACTAAACAAAAAGGTAATCAGTTTACATTTACAAATCACAAATAGAAGAATAAGCTGCCACAGAGGCACAGAGGTGTGTGTCTGTCCAGAATTTGCAGTCGTGATGTCCAGCATGGTGGTGGGGGGTGTCAGGGGTGGAGTCTCTAGTGGATGGGGTTAATATCTGTGCGGTGATTGGGTGCTGTGCTGGAGGTGGTGATGGTATTGTGCTGAATGACTTGCTGCTGGGTTACAGGGGTGGGACTTCCTTGCGGACTGTTCTCTGGACCTGAGGGACAACAGAAGAGATGAAGATGTCTGGTTGAGTCCATTCAGATTCTCTCAGTCCATCAATCAGATATCCATCCATGCATCCATTCATATGTCTATCCGTCCATCCACCCATTTATTCATCCATATGTCTGTCAATCTATCTGTCTGTCCGTCCGTCTGTCCATCCATCTATCCATCATCCACTTATTTAGCCATGCATTTATTCATGTCTATCTGTTCATTCATCTTTTTATCCGCCCATATGTCTATATGTCCATCCATCCATCTATTCTTCTACCATCTGTTTATTCATCAATTCACAGATGTCTATCTCTCCATCCATCTATTTGTCCATCCGTCAGTCTATTTATCCATCTATCCATCCATATGTCTATCTGTCCATTCACCCATTGATGTTTATCCATCCATCCATCCATCCATCCATCCATCCATCCATCCATCCATCCATTTGTCTGTCTGTCTATCTGTCTGTCAGTCTATTCATCCATCCATCCATCCATCTGTCAGTCAATTCATCCATCCATCATCCATCCATCCATCCATCCATCCATCTGTCTATTCGTCCATCCATTCACCCATCCATCCGTCTGTCTATTTATCCATACATCCATATGTCTTTCTATCAGTCCATCCGTCCATCCATCCATTCACCCACTGATGTCTAACCATCCTTCCATCCATTCACCCATTGACATATCTATCCATCCATCTGTTTATTCGTCCATCCATCCACATGTCCATCAATCCATTCATCCATCCGTATATAGTTTAGGAAGAACAACTGAGATATTTACGAGATCTCATTTGTGATTTTTGTTTCCTATGAGAAGACAGGACAATAATGTGAAAATAATAAACACCACATTCTCAATATACCACAACCACATTTAAATATTCACAACTTCATTCATTATTGATGAATTCAGAAGTTTAAAAGCCAGGGAGCGTATATCACCTAAAGACATTCACTTCAAAGTGAAAACAATATTTCTGAATCATAAACACTTCTAGGCAACTGCTTTGTCAGTGACTGAGAAAATAAATGTTTTTGCCCTCCTCTATAACCAGGGAGTGGCAGCCTCAATACATTTTTTAAATGTCAGGAGTATCTATATCAGTGGGTGTGTCCTACAAACAATATAGTGTATGTCTGTTATTACGTAATGTCACCTCTGGCCGTGTGGGTGCGTGATAGTACTCACTGAGGTAACCTTGAGACTCTTTCTGCATGGTGGTGATGGGACAGTCCTTATGTGTCAATAAAAGCTGTTTAAGTTGCGTCACTTCGTTCTTTAGCATGGTGACCTCATTCTGCCAACAAAAACAATGATAACATGAAACACTACAATAAAATTCCCTTAGTGTTTACAAGAATTTAATAACTTATTGCTAGCGAAAGATCCAGTCATACACTTTGGCTAAAGACATAAAACAAAATATACTGTGTAGCAACAGAAGTAATGTCCCTCATTATTTCACAGTTAAAAATATGTATGTTTTACAAAGTTTCCTGGATACAGTCTGGCCTGGATTTGACTGCTTAAGAGTTATTGTCTTTTGAAATTCCTACGTAGTTTAAAACAAAGTTTAAGCCGTGTTTGGGAAATCACATTTGTGACAGTTAGCCCCTATGGTTCCCTAGTATGTAAACAAATTTAAACAAAGGCACACATGTTTATGATGTTCTGTTTTTGTCATAAACCATATAATACTTAACATAATTATGACAAACATGTTGGAAAAAAGTCTCTGGTGGATGTATTGGCAGCTTCACATCAAACCTCCCAGCAGACACAATGAATTAAAGGCCAGACAAGTCTGTGTTTCATTAGAAAACCTCATAATGAACAGGCGGTGAATTCTCTGCAATTACCGTTGTGGGAAACACGAGCATCTGATCACACAGAGTTCTTGAATTTGATTAAATGATTTAGCAGAACAATACAAAAACATGGCAGCGTTTCAGGGATGCTTGGTGGAGAAGAATCCCCGCTTTGACAGGTACCATGTTTGTGACTGTGGGGTGAATTTTTCACAAAAGGCAAAACAAGCCTGAACAGTGGGACTATGGGAGTGCCAGGGTGTCTATGAGCATTCTGTCCCACCTCGGCAAACTATGTAATAACAAAGAAAAACAAACACATTTAACATGTTTTGTGCTATTGTTAGCAGGAACTTGGGATGGGTGAAATTATCTCTCACTATTTTTCAGCCTTTTGACAATATACAACAACATTTTTGTTTTTACAGAGGAACCTTATTTCAACCAAAACAAATTTAATTAAAAAATGTAATTATTTCATGTACTAAATGAAAGGAAGAAATATTAAATTTGTATATAGAATTTATATACAGTATGCTCTATTTATGTATTTAGATAATACATCACAACAGAAATGTTGGCCAATTGTCTTTTTTTTTTTTTGCTAAATATTAATTCAAAAGTTTGGATCAGTATGTTTTCTTTTAATACTTTTATTAAATCATGAAATAAATACTATATATTGTAATATTAAATAATAATGTTGCAAAATATATATTTTTTCAAATAAATGCCATTTTAAACTTTCTAATAATGCATACATAACAGTACTAATGCTAATAATAATGAATAAATCCTTCTTGAATGCCAAATTAGCATATTAGAATGATTTCTGAAAGATCATGTGACTGAAGACTGCTGAAAAACACAGGAATAAACTAAATAAATAAATAAAAAATGTAAATAGAAAACAGTTATTTACCTTTTCTACTATATTTTTCTGATCAAATAAGCTCTTGGTAAGCATGGAGAAGAAAAACTCCACCAACCCCAAACATTTGAACATTATAATGTAAATATTTCAATATATGGATATTGCTATAAAGAGAACATTTCTGAGCCGCAGTGCCAGTGAATAGCGTCTTTAAACTAATCAGATTTTAGTCATGAGGTGTTGCCTAGTGGTTAAAAATGTAGGCTGCTATTTAAAAGGTTTGAACCACACAAAGTGCAACCAGCGAACCATTGACTATTGTGGCCTGGTTACACTCACTCAGATAAGCAGAGGGCGAACGATGTGGCCTGATGGGGATGATCACCATGCCTAAAGCAACCAAGCTGTTCTGGTTTCATGGTTTTAGAGGGGCTTTAAACACGTGTCTTCTGGTCAGACTGGACCACCAGCAGGCTAATCAGACTTGGAGACCTACTGAAAACCAGCTTAGTCTGGATAAAGCTGTGGGTAGTG
Organism: Enteromius afrohamiltoni; assembly: GCA_034779775.1. Taxonomy (NCBI): domain Eukaryota; kingdom Metazoa; phylum Chordata; class Actinopteri; order Cypriniformes; family Cyprinidae; genus Enteromius; species Enteromius afrohamiltoni. Next base: position 9,284,082 of record JAUYWG010000051.1, read on the forward strand.
CAGGATATACTCCAAAAACAGACTTACAAGACTATACGCACAGCATCAATCTTTCAGGTAAATCCTGAAAATTCAAGGTCTACTGAGCCCAAAAGGATGTGTATGAATGGAAACCTCTCGCAGATGAGATGTGCCGTGATGCTCAGAGGTTTTACTGGCCTACAAACCACACATTCAGCTGCAGCTGGCTGTGCTCTGGTTACTCTGTAGACCTCAATAACCCATTGACCCTGCCCTCCCTACAGCCGTCCCCGTCTGCTCTCCATCGACGGTAGCTTCAGCTGTCAAATGAAGGGTGTTTATGAGCTTCTGTGGTCTAGAGTAAGCTAATACCGAGTGAAATATGAAGCCCCGTGTGAAATACATCTCAGTGTGTGTTCCAAAGTGAAGTGCGCTTTAACATTTAAAGGAGTAGTCCATGATCAGCCTATGATTTACTCACTCTCAAAGCATCCTAGGTGTATTTGACTTTCTTCTTTGAGATGAATTTAATTGGAGTTATATTAAAAATTGTCCTTTCAAGATTTATAACAGCAGTGGGCAGGTATTTTTTCCAGCAGTCCAAAAGAAGTTAAATAAAGTGCATCCATCCATAATAAACAGTGCCTCACACGGCTCCTGGGGGTGAATAAAACCTCCTGTAGCTAATCAATATGTTTTTATAAGAAAAAAACAATATTGAAAACATTTTTCTCTCACTTCCGCTTAATGTTATACTCCTGTGAGATATGCAGGTCTCGCAAGTTTGTTTACAGGAGCAAAAAAAGCTAAGTTTACTTACTTTATCAAATGAAAACCAGTCTCGTCTTGGCTTATATTGAAATCCTTTGACTTATGTCTTTTCAAATACCATTTATATCCTTTTGTGCTTCTAATTCATGACCAGTGTTTTGTTTTGCTGTCTCTCTGTGTTTAGTTTTAATATAATTATGGTAAGAAATGTACAAAATATCCAAATGGAAAATTATCTTTACTTAATATCCTAATGCTTTTTACCATAAAAGAAACCGACCATTTTGACCCATACAAGATATTTTTGGCTAATGCTACAAATATACCCCAGGGACTTTTAAAAACTTTTAGTCTTAGTTTCGTGGTCCAGGGTAACATATGTCCTACATCATCATCTGCTCTGAATGGCTTCTGCCTATGACAGTTAGCAAAAGTGAGAGAAAAGTGTTTTTAACATTTTAAATATGGATATTTTTATTACAAAAGAAAAGAAATGCTACAGGAGGCCCCTGGAGCCATGTAAGGCACATATTATTATAGATGGATGCACTTTATTTGACTTCTTTTAGACTTTTGAAAAAAAAACACCCACCCACTGCCATTATAAAGCTTATATAGGCTTAAAAACGGAAGAACAAGGACCATTTTTAATATAACTGTGACTGGATTTGTCTGAAAGCCATATACACCCTTGGATGCCTTGAGGGTGAGTAAATCACAGGCTAACTTTCATTTAACTAACCCTTTAAGAAGCTGAGGGGAAGTGTGCATATGAGTGATTCTGACCTGCAGCTGCATGTTAGTTTGGGTGAGCTCCTCTGCTTTCTTTTCTAGCGACATCACCCACACTTTCCTCTTCTGTCTGCAGCGTGTGGCGGCTGCACGATTCCTCTCCAGGAACTTCCTCCGGCGCTCGTCGGGGTCCTCGTCCACGACCCGTCTGCGACGACCTCCGCTGGGCGGCGGGGATTGAAGGGTCTGCGTCGGCTGCATTTGCTGCGCAGCTGGAGATAACTGGGGCAACAAATAGTCTGAAGTTAAATTCATACATCTGGTTGCCAGCCAATCACCTGTCTAACATCTCTCAGACCTCTTCAGTCAGAAACTTCCCGTCTGGGAGTTTTCTTTAAAACAACATGTGCCCTGTACACGTGGCCCTACAGTCCTATGATGGACATCTGGGTGTGAGAAACAGCAGTGTAATTTACAGGCGGCCCCACCCTCATAAAGAGGTGTCAGGGCCCAGTTTTCCACGGCACACGTCCACTCGGACCAATAATCTATGACACCCTGAGAAACAGGGCCACTACCAGTGCACAAGGCCCACAAAAAGCTTCTTTGACATATGTTTGGCAGTTGGCATGTTTGCCGTCTTTAGATCATTACAGGTTTCTGGAGGCGATGGAAAATGCAGCAGCTTTGATGGTTTGTATGTATACAGGGCCCCTTCTTTGGCTTAATAATACATTAAAGCAGAACTTCTGAATCACAAAAAGTTGGAGTCAGAATTTTAAGCAGACAGGTTAATATTAAATAAGAGAGATTTTTAAATCTTTTTAAAAATCAAGTTTAAAACACATGTGCCTTAGTTCATAATGTGCTCTTTATTTCATATGCAATGTGGTAAAAGTTAAACTTAAGATCTGTTTTCATTTACTGTTTACATTTTTAACAGCCTACATTTGATTTCAGTTTGAACAATGAATGTACACGTATGTTTTCATTATTAAAATTATTAATATATTATGTTAAAAGTATGAAGTGTTCGACATTATAATTACTTTATAAATGTCATTATGCTTTTAAGATTTTTTTTTTTTTAACATTTTTCAACCTGAACTAACCTTGTGATGTCATCAGGTGAAACTATCTGGTATTTTAAGAGACGCACTGACCTTGACACATAGTCTCGAGTTTGCAGGTGTCTATGATATAATTTCCTGTTTTATGATGGGATTTTTTTGTGTGTGTGTTTCTGCATGTTGGTCGCACCACAACTTTGATTTGACAGACAAAAAATTCTGTCAAACGATTGATTGCATACAAAATATTATTTGCATGATATACAGTATGTGTGTATTCTGTGTATTTTTATTATGTATATATAAATACACACACATACAGTATATATTTTGAAATGTATACTCATATAATTTATATTACAAACAAATATATTCAATATATAAACATGAAATATATAAATGCATATGTTTGTATTTATATGTACAAAAAATATATACATTGCATACATATTATGTAAACATAAACTTTAATTTAGGATGAGATAAATCATTTGGCAACCCTATTAGTAATACTTCAAGTAAATCTAAAGTTATTATTTTTTAGTTATTTAATTCTTCTCATTTAAAGAATGTCATTCTTCTCAGGACAGTTGCACCATCCTGATATTTTTTTAATTTATTTTTCAATTACTTTAAATTTAGAAATCAAAACATAATTATTATATGAGTTTTAAGTTACTGTATTCTAAATGTACAGCTTTTATTTCTACAGTATGAAAAAAAAAAAAAAAAAAAAAGTAACAATAATAATTTTCTTTTTTTCCCCCTGATGTTTCACTCTTTCAATTTCTCTCAATTTATTCCAACTCTTGGCATCTCTGGTAAACTCAAAAAGTGAAATATAGCTTAATTCATCAATCTCTACTTTAAATGCACTCTCCAGATATTGCCGCATGTCCCTCAATTCAATTCAATTCAATTCAAATTTATTTGTATAGCGCTTTTCATGATACATATCATTGCAAAGCAGCTTTACACCCTCTAGTTCAATACCTGTGAAGCAGCAGAGTGCATGGGTTGGTGTGGAGAGGTCTGATGTCCGTGTGCAGGGTGCAGGTGGGGCGGGTGGGAGTTGTGGTGCCCATGGCTTTGCGGGTGGTGATGGGCGCTCTGTGCATGGCTGGGGTGGTGGTGGGCATGGTGTGGGTATCCGTGGGGCGGACCCTGCATGTGCTGGTGAGGGTGAGAGTGCAGGTGGTGGTGAGCGGCCTGATCCTGCCGTGAAGGCATCATCTCCATCATATGACCCATGGAGTTCATGCTGCCATTCGCCATGCCCCCTGGATGGTGGGCAAGGGCAGCTTTCAGTCTCTGAGAAGAAAAACAATGGGAAAATGGTATATTTTAGTGTTGTGATGAGCAAGTGTATGTTTAGTCCACTGAACAAAAACTGTACATGGAGGCTATGATCTGAACAATGCAAAAATTGTTTTCTTAATGAATATTTCAATGTAAACATCATGAAAACAAACTATTCAATACTCAGATATATGACTAGTTCTTGCTGTAGCCGCTTTAGAAACCCTCCACCCTCCCTAGCTCCACATGGATGTATAGATCTGCTGTAGGTGATTCATGTATGCTATATGGGAGTTATTTCATGTATTTTATATTAGCAGCACCTAAATAATCAAATATTAGTATCATTAAGATTATGTATATTTAATTTTCTTACCTTATTGGAAACTTTATTATCTAAATTTGAATAAAGTAAAATAAATATAAAAGTCAGCATGAAATCAATACTGACTATATTTATTTTGTGCTATTTCCGTGGTGACATTCTTAAGCACGCCCATCCAACTGTTATCTGAATGAAATGCCTACTTTTCTACATCCAGTCAATTCGCAGTAGAAAAACAAGCCACACCCTCTCGGAAGTACGAAGCACAATACTAAAGTAAAATCGGTTTAAACTTCACACAGTTCACACAGAATTTCAGACAAATTTGAAAAACAACACACTCTTTTTTTCTTCTTTTTAAGCATTAATTAAAATAAATTGAATGAGGTTAATTCTAATACAATTTTCCTTTCAAATAAAATTAGTTTCTTTTTTTGTTGGTGATTACTTGGAAAACAAGACAAAATACTGATTCATTTCAATTTCACTTAACGTGGTAAAACATGAGTTGACAAGTGAATGATTCTACTTTTTCCCATTGATTAAATGTGACCAATCGCCCACTTTGTGACGTACATGAATGTCCGAACTAAACCCGTCACTCCCATGTACCCTCTCACCCACACACCTACACACCCTCTTACACACCCAAGCACACTATTCCACTATCTGTCGTCACCGTCTAAGAGCTTCATCTGACGAACGAGCCCAGCGCGGTGCAAGTCTGGCAGCGAGAGGGCTCTGGGGACTCTCTCCCCCTGATTTGCCCGTTTCCCCTTCAGCCTACGCTCTGTGGCTTCAACCGTGTGGTCTACTTAAGCTTTCACCCAGGGCTGGTCTTGGAGTCTATGACTCTAGAGACGCTCAAAGCGCGTCTGTGTTTGAAATATGTTTACCTGACTGCTCTCTCTCTCACAGAGCTGTTTTTCTGGGCAGCTCAATAAGACAACTTAGGGGTCTGAAAAAAGCCACAAGTATAAACATACATGCCGCCAAAATATGTCCGATGGTTTGATCTGTTGACAGCATATGTAGAGAAAAAAGTACATAAGCATGTGCATATATACTTGTATGTCTGTGTCCATTCGGTTTGACTTTCTTATACTTGAGCCAAGGCAAAAAAAAAATAAATAAATATATATATATATATATATATATATATATAAAATACTCTGGAGTATTTTTAGAGAGTGTTGAGTCTACGGTATATATTTCCATAAGAGCAGAGCAGGTAGACTGACTTTATAAGAAATGAGTCTGAGGTTCAAAAATTAAACAAAATCACATGCAAAAATTTGACTCAAATAAATTAAAGAAAACATGAAATGAAGTTAACCAAGGATAATCTCTTCACGGAAAGTAACTGCACAAAAGCTGCACATTTACATTCACACATTTACATTCACACATTCATTCTACTTCAACGCGCTGCAAACCTAAGAAAACACATGCAAACTGCAAATTCTCACAACGCAACCAAGCACAGAGAGGCACTGCAAACAACACGGACCACAACAGAAATGTTTTGGGGGCACCTCAAAAAGTGACGAACCCATCTGGGACCTGATTATTTGTTTCGTGTTTGGTCAGAGCAGAGATTTTGTCGCTGAACTAAAAGTTTTTTTGTGTTTATTTTAACAACCTGATCATACGGTCTTCTGGATATTATTAAACTAATCTGATATATTCCAAACTGTGAAACATTATTTTAATGCTATGTTAGCTAGAGCTACTCTCAGATGGGTTCGTCACTTTTTGAGGTCCCCCTGAACAATTTCCATTGTGGTCCGAACTATTTGCAGCGCTTTTCTGTGTTTGCAGCGCCTGTGTTGTCAAACTGATGAAGATGTTTTTTTTAATGTGTCGTCATTTTTTTCTGTTCGCATGTGTTTTCCGCCGTACCTAGGGCTTATACTGACAGCTAGTGCACCATCACAAAAAGCAAGAATATTCTGTTTCCAATGCTATTGTAAAATAATAAAGCATCATCTTAATCAGTCACAATCAAGTTTTGAATTAAATGAAGGGTTATAAAGATACTGCAATTATCACATGAGCTTATTTAAAGTCTGCTAAATTGGAACAATTGGAAGTTTGTGCTTAATGTACTTTAATTGTGGGAAAGTAGTGCACATGTCCAACTAAACATATGTTAAAGTATATTTGATTGTGCTGAAGTGGAAATGTTATAAGTATATTTCAGGTACACTTTACATTTCTTGCATTTAAAGACTGATATTACTCAAAGATCACACAATCCTCATCAGTAGTGACATTTAACCACATTTTAGGCCCCAATATTAAGAAATGTTTATTGTGCACGCAAGTAGTACTCCAAATAAAGTTGAATCATAATTTAAGTCTTGAGCGACATGTTATTTACGTCATTAAATTTGTTAATAGATTTGAACTATACTTACGCCTGTTTTAACACATCCGTGTGTGTTACGTATTCGCGCAGAAGCAGGAAACGGTCATTGTGCTTTCACACAGGACACGTTTGCAGTGCGCTACGCTGACGCCGTGCAGTGTGAAAAAGTTGCCTTTCTAAGTTGCCTAAAATGTCCACGTTTTAGTTTTGTTTTCCTTTTGGCATGCTTTGTGCAGTACTCATACATTATATTTACACATTTTACATTGCTTTGACCTTTCTTTCTAGATCTCACTTTTTTTAGCCACTACCTTCAGAAAGCAAAGCCGAAACACCGGATAAGGCAAGTTACAAAACCCAGCAAGGACACGTCCCGGAAAAGAAAAAGGAAATGGTAACCCTGAAAGAGAAGTATTACTTATAAGCAATTTAAATTTCATATGTTTTGTCAAACAAATCCAAAAGAATGACAGAAAAAAATCAGACATGTCCCTGCCACGCTCCAGATGCAGACTGTCAGACAAGCCAGTGTCCAGAGCCTTGTGTTTGTAACAAGCAACACATTCACTCTCTGAGAGTCATAGCCAGCTGAAACCTGTGTGAGTGCCAAGGCACAAACAAGAGCACAGCATCCCTTTCTTCTCAAGCTGGTCAACCTGTATGATGTCTTTTTTTTATCTTACAGTTTTATTCTCTGAATCACCCTAGTTGTTATTTACCAAAACAAAACTGAAAACTGATTTGATAAGTTGCTGGCTCTCCAAGCCAAGCCATACCATCCCTCCCTGACTCCTGGAGCTGCCAGTGTTTTCTGCCTTCACACACTTGCTGCCAAATACACAAACACTAATCTACCCACCCTTACTGCTGCTCTAACTGGCATGTTTTCACCCACCCTCTGCATCTTAATCCATTCTAACCTTTGCCAACACAGCAGTAATAACCCACCATTTCCTTTATCAACAATTCTGCTGCAGCATGCAAAACACTTTCCGCTAAGAAAACACTGACAGCCACGAGGCCTAAACCTTTTGTTGGCCTGAGTATGTTATGTCTAGTGCATGTCTGTGAGTATGATTTTAGTTTTGCCTTTTTAAATGTAACTTTATTTACACAAAATACCCAAAAAGTATTAAAGTTGTCAAAATGACGTTCTTAGCAATGCATACTACTCATCAAAAAGGTTTGATATATTTAATGTAGTACAAAATATATCCTTAATATCCTAACAAATTTTGGTATTAAAAAAAAAATAATCATATATTCTGTACACTATTGCTACAAAAATATGACTTATGTTTTTGTGGTTCAGGGTCACATATACGCAATGCACAATGTCAAAGAAATAATAAAAGAACTAAGACCTTTTTGCATGATGGTGCCACATCCGTGGTCAAAACATGCATTTTAAATACATTTATTGCATGCAAAGTATACTACATTTACATATTACGTACTAAATTAAAATACCCTGCAATTGTACTTTCAGAATACTAAACCGATATGTTTCAAGTCTGCTAAACTGGAACAAATAATTTTATGAAAGCAGAGCTGAAGTCCAACTAAAGATATACTTATGTATATTTGATTGCTAAAGTGGAACTATTGTAAGTATGCTTCAGGCACACTTTAATTATCTTGCATTTAAATACAGTCCTTGTCAATAGAAGAACAGTTGTTGGCTTAAACAGTTCAAAACCATCAGACATGGAGTCTTATCTAAAATACTGCATCTAAGTCTAAACACTAAAAAACGTGACATCTATATTAGTCTCTAATATGTGTACCAAGATGGATTGTATCAGAATCACAGGAGCCGAGGGAGCATCTTTCATCCATTAACATACTTGACATACTGGGGTCACAGAAACACCTCTGACTGATTGCGCCACCTGTCAATCAACACCACTTTCTCTTTGATTGGACCTGGGCAGCTGTGCACCTATCTCTCCCTCCTTCTTGTCCGGGCTGATTGCACTATGTTCCCACACAGTGGAATGCCTCTGTCTGGGGCCGTGCCGTGCTAAGAGAGGGGACAAGCACGGGGCCTCATCGTATAAAGCTCAGCTTGGCACTGGGCCAGCTGTGGATGGAGGGAGGAAGTGAGAAGGGGGGCACTGGAGTATCTCTTGCTCTTTCTCTTCCACAGGAAGAGCTGTTCATCCATCATTTGTGGGGCGTAGGGAGAGCGTCCGCTATCAGTGCTCTAATGTAATCAGTCTGGCTCTGAGCAGGGCCCCAGAGTGCCACACGGGGTCAGAGGCCAAATCAGACACAACAGGCTGAAAGAGACGGCACAAAGCAGGAAGTACACACTTAACAGATACCTAGTAACCTTTATACACACTAGCGATATAAAATGCTCAAGCTTTGTGAACACTTGACGAAATAGAGATCATTAGTGCCAGCCATCGAGATAAACAGAACAAGGTTTTGTTAAAGCGTTATAAGCCATGAAGCTATGAGGTGAATCATTACATTACAAACTTAAATTTAAAGTACTGGACAAAAAGTCAAAGGTACAATTCAGTGCTTTAGTAAAGAAAAAAACTACAATACCATGAAGAACTGCAATCAAATGAAATGCAGTAGAAGCAATAAGTTTTAAGTTTATTGCAAAATATACAGATATGTGCAAAAAAACTTAAGGCAGCAGCACGGTGAGACTCGATTACATCAATTGCTGTGTTTTACCATGTTTCTTTTGGTGCAATTTGTTTTAATTGGTTGAATTTTCTGTACAGTATCATGGGTAATGCAGTTTTTCACCACAAATTCAAGATTTGAAAAATAATTTGAAATAATGTGAATGGATGGCTTCAGCAAAAGCATATGCCATGAATTAGCAACTTGGGAACTCAGTCATGTCAGTTATTATTAAAAATCACTTTCCTTATGCAGAAAATATGTATTTTTTTACTTTTAAAACCCAACTGTTGCACTCTACATGTAAGAAGAGAAGTCAGAAATACATATTACATATAGAGCAAGGATACAGAGCAAGGAATTAGCTACCAGCAACCAAAAAAAAAACAAAAAACAAACAGCAGCACACTTATCAGACAGACACTTCATTCTTTAAAGCTTTTGGTAACATCAGTAAAACCTCTAAATCTTGCTCTGCTTTTGGCAGATACCCAGAAAAGAACCCGAAACCATTAGTCACTCGGGGCAAAAATCTGACACATCAAAACTAGAAAGTTCAGATCACATTTGTTAAGCATTAACCTAAGATTATTCATCCTTTACACTTCCAACCAAAACTAGACTTTTATCAATAACATAGCACGAGCAGAAAAGAAATACAAACGAAAGTACTCTCACCCAAGTACTTCAAGGAAAACTTTCTCTTCCAAACCTGGCAGACAGAAACGAACGGTGCAGGGAGGCTTGTAATATAACCTATTTATGTTACGCGTTCATAATCTCTTATGACGTGAGCTGAGAACCCAGATCAGCGCTGATGTGTGTCACTGAGTAGGTCTCATCTGCCTTTCGTAATGAGGTGTAAACAGACATTAGAGTCGAGCCCTCAGAGCTGAAACAGCAGCTGTATTAGCCTGTAATGATAGTGCTGTCTTGCACGCTGGCACTGCAAAACCTGGGGAAAACAGTCATTACTGTATCACAAGTGTTGGCCTGTTGAGAAGCTGCCTTTTAGAGGTAAACTCTCCTGAAGTGATTCACAACTGAGAGAAGTGTGTGAAGCACCTGTGTGAGATGAGACGCAACCAAAGGCAGGTGGGCACTGAATGTAAAAGAACTGGTCACTGACTTTCTTGGTCTGATTGGCTGGTTGCGAATCATTGGATTAATCATTGGTTAAATCTTTTGAAAGACACTCATACATTTTTGTTTGTAGCACTTATTCCGTTATTTCGGAATAAGTCAACATCTCACACACACACACACATATATATATATATATATATATATAAATGATTGGCCGATGAACGTTCTGTGGAAAAATATGATAAAAACAACAGCTCATTTCCATGTATTGCCACAAAAATAAGTTTTATTATTTACCGCAAACACATACTCTATCTCTCCTGCTCTCTCTCCCTCAGAGACGCACACACATTAACATACACGCTAATTTTGCTAGCGCTAACTTACTCTGACAACTTCCTCTTTAACATCAACTTAAAAACAACTTGACTTCTCACAAGCGAGGTAACAGTGGCACTGTTGAAAGTGAACTTAAAGTTTCACTGTTTTAGCCCAGTTTTAGTTTTGCACAGACTCATAATTCACATCGCTCTCCCTCTTGTTTTCTCTCTCTCTCTCACAAACACACACACACACACTTAGTTATTCAATGCCTAGTCTGCTATCAACAGCTTAATCCTCAGTTACAAGGTCTAAAATGACGTTTTGGAATTAACAACTGAGGCTTTGGATGAGATGTGGAAGAAATAATCCTACTCACAATAGTGTCTTAAGTACAAAAACCGGACAAATACCTTGAAATATATCATCTGATTGTTGTGTTGAGGTGTTGAAACATATATATATATATATATATATATATATATATATATATATATGGGGTAAAAAGTAGTAACTGTAGTTGGTCAGTTTGTGGTAATTTTCGGCCACAACAAGCTTTAAATTGTAGCATACTATACAAAAATTGTGAAAATGTGGCAGCACGACACTATGGAATAAAATCTGTACACGGAACATCCTCCACAACATCTTGAGAAATGACCTGCAATCTTTCTCATCCTGTTTCTTTCCTTCTACAAATCAATCATCAGATATTTTAAGCGATATAAAACATAATATAGCTCAATAGCGCCCAGACGATGATCTATCAGGTTTCGTTCATGTGATATCTATACAGATATCCTGCAATGTCCGTCTGTCCGCAGTCATAAAATCAGCAATCGTTTAAAATCCCTCTCTGTTTCATCGCTGATCTTTAGCCTCTCCTTTCTGACCTCTCATTTCTCTCACTCAGTCATGTCTTTCACAAAGCCTGAGGCATGATGGGTAATTGCACATTAATGGCATTTATTAATTGCCTCTTCCTTCTTTGACACTCGTGTTTGAGTGATATCATCGCGAGTGCATCAAGGTGCATCTTGACAACAGACTCAGCTTTCTGCAGAGGGAGGGATGACTTCATATCAATAAAAGAGTGTAAGGAGAGAGGGAGGGCCACACCTGCTGCTGAAGGAGTAAATCAAAGTGAATGAGGTCAGAGGCAAGAGGGAGCCCCTGGGTAGAAGTGGAGCAGGACAGTGTGTGTGTGTGTGTGTGTTGTGCCAGAAAGAGCCTGTCTGCCAGACTTGTTGCCAACTAAACTCACTCTAAAGCATATCAGTGACACCTCTACCTGTCTAATACTTTTCTTGTCAATCTCTTTCTGCGCTGCTCCTCTTCTCTATTTCCTTTCATCTCTCTCCTGTTCCTTGTCTGTAACGGTTATAAACCATGAGACTGTTCTCTATCCTTCCAACATGAACCATTAAGGGTGTACTTGATACATTACAAGCAAATTATATAAAAATGTATTTTATATATATATATCACTGCTTTTATTTGGCAAGGATGAATTAAACTGATCAAAGGTTTCAGAAAAGACTTTTACACTGTTATAAATGCATATTTTAAATAACTATTGGGGTCAGTTGCATAAACTTAGTCACAATGTGTGTCTAACTAGTTTGCCTAACTAGCAGTTAGCCAAGATTAAAACAAATTAGACCAATACTGTTTTATGTAACAAAATTTAAAAAAAGTTATGACCAGTCTTAAAGAAAAGATATCAGATGGCTAACCTTTAAAACTGGTCTAAGCAGTACCCAAAAGTTTTCTATTAATCAAAAAAACAACAACAACAACTGTTGATTGATGATAAAAAAATATATATGTTTATTGTGCAAGAAGATTTGACAATGAAGAGTTGAATAAAGACTGATTAAAAAAAAAGCTTTGCTATCGTAGAAAAATACATTAAAGCTTCGCAAAACATATTTCAATCATTAATTATTAAAACAATTCACACATTATTTATAATATATTTATTTTTAATAAACTTTAATGAGTTAAACTGACATTGCCATTGAGTGTAATATAACAACATGTAATAGCAAAATGTGATTTTATCCTTTTATTCTATCCGTACTAATCATGGCTGCGCTATTTTACAGTCGTTTCCCACCACAGAGGAGGCTGAAATCAGAGGTATAAAGTATCCTGCACTAGAGTCCCATAGATTCAGCGTCTCAGCCACTAACTCTCGAGTCCTTCAGCCCTCTGGGTCTGTACTGTGCTTTATGTTCACTCTCCCTCATTGCATAAATCTGAGCTGTAATTTTCCTGGCACTGGTTCCTGCACTCTGAGGACTCCAAGGTACGAGACGCCCATCTATTTCTCCCAGTTCCCCCTGAATACTGATGCCAGACTCAATAAGGGTCTTGCCCTTGTCTCTCCTGCATCCAGGCCCTGCTGTGCCTCGATGCGCATGCCCCATTCCTGCACGACACCGCCCATTAGCTCATTTTTAACAACCTCCACCCCCACTCCCCTCTCGCCCCCTGAAGCAAGACCCTGCCAGCGGCTGCGAGCTGGGGACCACTTAACTGATTTCTTACGGGAGGGTTTCTGAGCCGGAGAGGCGATCCGTTTAGTGGGAGCGCTGCCGTCAGACTGCGCTGTTTGGCTCTACTGTGGGTCTGTGTCAGCTTTGCCAGGCTAATCATTTGGAACCAATTTAATTTGGCTTTACATTGCATTTTGTCACAGAGCAGGAATTTTATATATGATGCAGTTAATGGACGAATGACAGCGGGGAGGCAAAAAACTACAAGCAGACACATGTGGTAACAAAAAAAAAGACATTCATTCTTCAGACTTCAGGATGTTGAAAAAAGGGTTAAAAAAATAGAACAAAAAGTGCATTTAAGTGCTTCTAAAATGTGACATTTCAGAGTGAAGCAGAATATAGTCTACTGGGAATTAACTGGATTGAGAAAAGTGGGATATGATGAAAAGAACACTTAGCAAAGAAATGTTATGTCATGTTTTAATCATATTTATTTATTTAATTAGGAATTATGTTTTAATGAAAAACAATGAACATTTTTTAGAATAAGATAATACAGGAAATAATGAATTTAATTCATCTGGATATCGTCAATAAACACATTTTTTATATTTCAATTTAACTGTACTTAAGGTCTTATAAATGGACATCAACACATAACAATATTTATAAATGATAACCTATATTAATAAGGCTTAGAAAGTTGATGTTCATTCATTGTTCATGATATCTAAAGCACTAAATAATGGCATATTTACTCTAAAATCTAAAGTAACAAAATACTATTTAAAAAATGAAGCTGGAAATAAACAACTACTGAAGTATATCTTACAAGAAAATAATATGTCTGTATTTTCAGTTTCTTTTAATGTAATGTGTTACTTGGCATTTCCTTTTGCTCAAACAGTAGAGCAACGCCAATGTCATGGGTTCAATTCCCAGGGAAAGCAAGAACTGATGAATATCCAAAGTCAGTTTAAATAAAAATGTTTGCTAAATGCATACATTTTCTAATGATTTCTCAATGCTACACCCCTTTATTAGTATAGCAATGCTTTTTTTTTTAATGACACAAGCTCATTAAATACAGAACTCACACAATTTTAAGCAGCCAAGCTCCAGAAATCTCCTTTAAAGCAGGATCTGAGCAAGGAAATCACTGCCTTAAAGCCGCCCCTGAATGGCAGGTTGGGTAATAGCTCCAGAACCCAATCAGGATCACCTAACAAAAGCAGACACAATCAGCTCCGCAGACGAGCTAATCAACGCGAGTGCAACTACCGACACGGACATCCATCACTTTACCATGTAAATACAGCACAGCATGAAACGAAAGAGGCTCCAGCCTTCCCAATCAACCTGTATTACTTACACAGTGCATTCAACAAACACCATTTGAAACATCTCAGGGTCAAACGGTTGTAAAAACAGAGCTGATTGCGCTCATGGTGTGGATCTGCGAGTACTGAGTATCCTTGACTTCAAAGAGGAAAAGAGCATTGAAATGCATTAGTATCTGTTGCCTTCTGACTAATAAAGGTATCAGCTACAGCTCTCTGGATAAAGCTTTGGCTGTTTGATGAGGAATCTGCCTGTTCCATGTCTGTCTACGGCGTAATGTATAGTTAAGGAAATATCAAATTAGTTACAAAATAAACATAAAAAGCTGCTGTGGTGACAACTGACCGCACGGTTAAACTACACCCTTGTGAAAAAAGGAAGTGTGCTTAAATAATTGAATGTGCACTTGTGGTGTACCTACAGTCTTAAAAGTATATTAAAACATTTATATTCGTAATAGTTAACGGTAAGTTCCCCTACTATATATGGTGAAAAACTGTATTGGACATTACATTTAATTTTACAGTAATATACAGCTTTTGGAAGAAAAAAAGATAGGCCTATCATTTACAGTATAAATCGTTCCCAGAATTCCATGCATTACATTTCATATCTGATATTTTTTTTGTTGAAATAACTGTTTTTTTTTTTAATCAATTGCGTACATTAGGGTTCCATGGTTAAATCAATTTTCATTACATTATTTAAGTTTCATGTGTCACCATTATGGTGTTTAGTGTTTGTGTGAAAGAATGAAATTAGCATGCATTTTGATAAAAAGGATAAAAAAAAATTATAGAAAAATATATTCCTACTTAAAAAAAGCACTCATATGTTCAGCAATAATTGCATTTAATTAAAACTAATACACTTTCATTAAACTACATTTAAGTGCAGTTAAGTGTCTAAAAACTTAGACATGTTTCACTAAGATGTCATTTAATTGACAAGACAAACAAGCCTGATACAAACTCAATAAATAATCTCTTAGAGCTCTAATGCTACAATGATTCTGAACACAATTCTGCTTTCTTCAGTATAGGACATTTCTATATTAGTTGTGATGACAGGAAACACTACACATCTTTAAGATGCTTCCGTAAACCAAAACAGGGAACTCTACCGTTTCCTTCTTGTAATCAGTGCCTTAAATGGTGTTCTCGGTGATCATCATATAACATGTGACCGGTTTACCCAGCTAAACTCTACTGTGAGGTGGACCCACTGGAGGCCTCTCAATCTTTACCCAAAAGGCTGTACGCTCATGCAGCTATAACAACACACACACTCTAGAAGTTCTCCATCCCCCCCATCCACTCAATGAAAACCACAATTGTGCATTGTAAATGCACTGGTTGAACGACTTAATGCTTTTGTTGCATTCACAAGAAAAATCTGCAAGCGCAATGAAGCTAAAAGTAGTTCTGCCTGTCTAATGTGAAACTAACTTCGATTAAGCAATTGTGATTTTGCTGCATAAAAACAAGAGTAAATTAATAAAAAAAATGAATTACTTTAATTGAGATTTTAGACATAGCCTGTATGACATGCAGCCATTCTGATGAGAGTTAAACTCATTTAAATGGTTAAACAATGGATTTAGTCTCTCTCCCTCTTTCTCTGTATGTTAACATATGTAATAGTCGGGCTGCTTTCAGCTGTGCATTAGCTCATCACCCCTCTCATATGACATCATCCCCAACAATGCCACCATTCATACAGATGTTGCTTACAAAACATGGATTTAGATAGTCGTTGCGCAAACAGAGCTTCACACACGACCTGTGCACCAGCTGCAGGTGCCTCTTCAGTAAAGGGCTCGTAACTTAATGTGACCTTCATCTGATGAAATGACATAATTCAATCAAGCAGAAGTTCTGAGTCATTGAAACTGGCCTGGAATTACATGTGAGATTTAAATTAAAGTTACATAATTGTATATCCCACATTTACAGCACAAGATATTACAGTTTCCATATAGACATAATTCATATGTATGCTGAAAAAAAAACGCAGAATCAGTTTTCAATAAAGTTGCAAATGCTGTAAGTGGCAAGTAACATCACATTAAATGTAAATTTAAAGTAAAAAGACTTTTTTCATGTAAAAAGTACATATTTGACAAATGTATATAATTTACTTGAAAGAGTATCCACATCAAAAATATTATAATTCTTTTTTTTTAACATTCTTTTTTAACATTCTTAAGTTCTTAGAAATGTACTCTTTGTAAAAAAAGATGTTTAATCCCGCAATCCAGCGTAAAAATACTAATTCATCAATAGAAACCACTTTTTTTCTAAGATATAATAATAAAAAATAAATCCTAAACTATTTTTTTAAAGATATCGTTATAATTTCAGGACAGTTGTATCACTAAAATATAGGGCTATTTGTGACTACTTTAACAATATCAAAATCAGTTTTTATTTATTACACTCATCGTAGCAGACGTGTATTCAAGTCATTGTATGAATGAATCAGATGTCTAATAAATTTATGAATACATTAATTGATTCAGAAAAAGCAACATGTGATACTAATTACAAAAGAAATAATTAAAGTGTATAATTATAAGCAAAACCACACACACAAAAAAGTGTACTTGTTAATTAAAAAAAGAAATAAAAAGATTTTATAAAGATAAACCAGCTTTATAAAAGATAAAAGCACATGCATGACAATTGCTGCAAAAAATGTAATGTGCTTACTTCACATTATATTTACTAAAATAGAAATAAATCATTTGCAAAGAAGCGCATGTAAAAAAAAAAAAATAAATGAATAAAAAAAATCTTAATTGAACTGCTGAAAAACTAATGTTTAACTAATTGTTAACTATAGTTAAAAATTGCAAAACCACACACACACACACACACAAGAGTAACCCTGCAACAATAATACAAAAATATAACTTTTTGCTTTAAGTATGTCTGCATCTGAATACCGTTGTCTTCGTTGTGGATGAATGAGAGTATGATTACATAAGCCTGACATAAAAACTTTACATCACTTTGATAGCTGTATCCCTCGGTGAAATGTTTCTTTAAGAAAGGTTCCTTTTTTTCCACTGCTGAAGTAAAAAAAACGAGTACATTTAGAGCATGCCAAGGATTATGTCATCTGTGCGATGTGTGCCAGCGCATGGGCCCCAGAGAAACAGAGCAGGAACATATAGTATTGTTTATCTCATAAAAAAAGCTCACCACCTAGTCTGACGCTTAGTGACAAATTTATCATCCTTAGTAACAATGTAAACAACGGATAATTACCACATGATAAAACAAAGAACCACAGATTGTTTTTAACTGTCACTGGCATGAATAGTGAGCCTAACATTCCAAGCAGAAGTCGTAGATGTTCAGTTCCTGGTCAAAAGAACTTGCATGAAGCAGCTATAAGGAAATTCCCTCACAAATATTAAACTCAATGCATTTCACAGATTCTTTGCATAATTAGGTTATTTTGTATTTGTAGATTTTTTTTTCAAATCGTTCCAATTTATTTTCATGCACATATGCAGAATGGTTTTTTTTATTTTTTGAAATGATACATTTGGTGTAATTTATATTTAAAACAAGTGGGAAAAATCGGACAAAATACATGTATTTTTTTAATAATGTAAACATCTAAATACGGTTTAATTTTTTATGTTTTAAAGTTTTTGCACACTTGCAAATATTACATTTCAAAACGAGCTTTTACTGGAATTAAGCAGATTTGTTAAAACTGTTTTTTACAATCAAATGTGAGCTTGTGTTCAATTATGTATTAAAAGTATGTACTTTTTCTCAAAAACAAGAAAAAAAAAAATCTTGTTTTCAGTCTCACGGATCCCTTTATTACATTATTTACAGCTCTTAGCAAATATTTACATGCTAATATTTCAAAGGAAGCTGTATTCAGTGTATAACTGCCAAAAAAACTCTTAGGGACTTTTCTCTCGAAAGCCTGCACATGCCAAAACAGTGGTGGAACTGAAAGAGGATCCGCGGCGACTTTGACAGGGTTCAGCTGGCACATACACAGGCCTTTTCCTCTCTCTGATAAGAGCGTTTGTGCTTCCTTTTCTACAGACACCAGATGTATCAAAACACAGCATGTGGAGGAAAAACAAAATGACCGGGCACAGAGCACATGTGCTGTTTGGTTATGAGAATACGTCGGTGAAAATATATCATAAGAGTAAATAGAGAGAAGATTGTACTGTAATTCACTCCCACTCTAACAACTACATCTGCCCAGCACATCGAACAACTGGATATCTGAAACGTATAATCAGTGACTTCATTAATAATAAATATTCTGCTGCTCGGCCCAAGAGCAAAACAGCCACAAACACAAGAGCCTGCTCATCCACATCTGGCCTGAGATAAATGACACCTTAACCACAGAGTACGAAGACAGCACTGCACTCTGTGTGTGCGTGTGTGATGATCTGAATGCGGTCCCGTGGGAACTAAAGCACTTTTAGCAGGTTTTTTTTTCACCGGAGACCCCCTGGCTCACCACAAAATCAATTTGGCTTCATCGGCCAAAGAGCACAGACACACACCCACACACACATATGCACACCGATCCACCATCTAACATACTATCGGCTCACACACTCTCTCACTGTCTTTCTCACATACACAGACTTCTACTTTCCTCTGTCTCTCGCTTTCTTCATGTTCTCTAGTTCGACCCTCTCTCTCTTGTGGCTGAGGGCTGGGTATGAGGTTACAGGGGGGGGGGAGATATTTCCCATTTGGAATAAGTCAACATCTCTGTATAATGAGATTAGGGCTGGAGCTTCACACTGGGGTTGTGCTGGGCCGGGCAGGGCTGGGCTGGGTCGGGCCGGGCCGCGTGGGGGACATATGGCTCTGATCACCCCAGAACAGGTCACCTGATAGCAATGCCAAGCAACTGCGGAAACCACAGTTTTCACACCAAAAAATTTAAAAAATCTTGCACTGAAAAAAAAGTGTGTTGTTATATAATAACATATCTAAAGAGAAGCAAAACTACGTAAATTATTTAGACTTGTTTTCAGAGAATCATTTTCATTTTTATTTTTATCTAACAAAAAAAGTCTTATTATATTACACTATATAGTATGAATAAAACTATATATATATATTTATTTATATTTTTTTTTTTTTTTTTTTAACAATTACTATATAAATAAATATAAAAACTACAAATATTAAAATTTGATACATGAGATACATGTATACTGATAGATGCTACTTTTAAATGAAAAGCAAAATATAAGGTCTCAAAAAAAATATCAACAACAAAAACATTTTACAGTATATATATGGCTTTCTGACAATTAATAACCCGGTCCTATGGTGTAAAAGCAAAAACACAGGAAAAAAATTTAACATACAAATTACATGAGAAAAATGTATCTTCATTCTTAGAGTTACAAAAAGCATGAAAGAGGTTTTTTTTTTTTTTTTTTTTACATTTTTACGTCACACCATAGGATACATTCATATATCTACTACCCACAAGTAAAAATAACATTTAACTGGGTGTGGGTGTGAATGTGTGTGTGTATATATATATATATATATATATATATATACACACACATACATTCACACACATACGCACACACACACACAGTTAAATGCCCTTTTTTAAAACCTTACACATTGCTTTTCATGCAAAAGTAGCAGTATGTATCTTTTTTAGTACTATTATTAGTAATTATTGTTTTATAATTCTTAATATTATTTTCCACTAATAATCTTCATTTCAGTTTTTTTGTGGAATGACTGTTAGAAGACTCTAGATGCAGGCAGGTTACTTTTCATCGCATTTGAAGTGCGTTTTTTTTTCTGTTGTTATATATTTGCATTCTTACAGATAATTGAATTATCCAGCATCCAAAGGCGTGGTGACCTTTGTTTAATTCTTCCTATAAGATTGTTTTAGTGACTTTTGAAAGCTTAAAACACATGGTTTCATGTGTCAGAGCAAATGAAAAAAAAGGAATTTATAATTCAATTACAATCAGGGCCGAGAGCGAGGCAGAGAGAGGGGGGATGTGCCTGGAGTCCAGCCAGAGGACAGATAAGACTGCACATTAAAGTAATATTATGCTCCCCCCTGCCCGTTACCATAGCAACAAACGAAAGGATTAAAAAATACACATGGCGATCAATCTCCAGCGGAATGGAGAGAAGGAGAGAGAGTTAAGTGCTCTTCGAAAGCTCTTTCCACCATCAGAAACATCACTCATGCTTTGACGTACAGACACTCTCTCTCTGTCTCTTTCGGTCTTTTATCTTGTATTGTTTTTCAGTCTCCTCCTTCCTTGAAATGTCTGCGCTCCCCTTTTTCTCAGAGCAAAATAATTAACTCCTTCCCGAGTCTGATTCCAAATCCACAAATACCGGATTATTACATGGTATAATTAGTGGATTTTAATCTAATTACCAAATCGGTCTTCCTGATCCTCTTGCCACCGCTATGAAGCTCAAGTAAAACGTGTGATACTTAAACGGGATCTTTGGGAACTGTACAAATCCTGGCAGACGGATGTAACGGTCCTGGAGGGGTTCGCACAAAAATATATCTTCTGTCATCATTTACTCATCATTATGTGGCTCTAAACATTTTCATAGTGGAGAAAGAAGTACTAGATGTTATTACCATATATGAAGAGGGGGGCTGTCAGTTATGACCTAAAAAAGCTTTGGCGAGTCTTTTTTGAATGTAAATAAATGCATGGGTTATTTTCAGCAAATAAACATTTTTAATTTTAGACTACTTAACACAGAGTAACGTGCAGCAAATAATGCAGCAAATGATGATTGGTAGATTATATAATGCATATAAAAAAATAAATCTAATTAGACATTTAATGTAATTTTACTTGAATAAACTCACAGTTTTTGAAGATGAAAAACTAAAAAAATGATCTCAGGGAAAGACTATATATTAACAGTACCTTCCCAGAATTCCCTTTCACAAGTTTTTCTTTAAAAATGTTTCGTCTTTCTTTCTTTTTTTGTTTCTTTTCTTTTCTTTTACTTTACTTGTTTGTTATCACTCATGTAACCTACATTCATGGCTTTATGCTATATTTTGATTATGGTTATATTATATATATATATATATATTTATATATATAAATAACATAAATTTCACAGTGTTTTTTAAGTTTATAAGTAAAAAGGCACCTTTTTGGCATAGAAAAACAGCCAGAAGTTTCCTTAAATATCTCTATTTGTGACACAGGAAAGAAATAAAGGGATTGTAATGACATAAATGTAAGTAAATAATGACAGAATATTCAAAATGGTGCATTATTTTCAGTATTTAGATTTTTTAGAAGTCATATCCAGTAACTTGCTGTAAGTTTAGCTCATAGAGAGCTACAATCAGTTCTTCATTGGTACGTATTGATGAAATTTGTCAAAAACGTATTCCTGTCGGCGCCAATAGACTTATGAGCAGTGCACTTGGGCATCCGCTGGACTCGAGGACCGATTCCGCACCTTCTCTCTCTCCCACTTCATTTCCTGTCAATACTGATCTGTCCTATCACAATAAAGGCTAAAAAATGGCACAAATAAATCTTAAAAAAAAAGTATTCTTTCCATTCCTACAGAAAACTACTAGACCCTTCATCCTGCTTTCTCTACCAGTCTGTTTCGTCTTTCTCTCATTCTCTCTGTCTCTGACTGGCTGCTTTGTTTCTGATGAGATCACCAGCATGCTGAACTAGTGCTAACAAGCAGCAGAGGCACAAGTGTATGTTCAGAGCATCAAGATATCCATCGGACAAGCAGGCATGCAGTAAAAAATAGAAAGACACGAGTGTGTGTCTATGTGTGTGCATGCGTGTATTTGAGCGGCAGAAAGAGAGAGGGGGAAAAGTTCTGTGCTTATACGTGCAAGTGTTGTGTATCTTACACGGGTGACTAGTTCTGTAACAATAACAGAAGATAAAAATGAACTCAAATCAAATCACACAGGGTAGGCAAGTAGGAAAATATGCAAGAGTGTGTGTCTGTGTGAGAGACTGACTCACCAGCTTTGCTTCTGAGTGCATGGATGGGACATGAGGGGAGGAGCATGAGCTGTTGTGGGCGGGACCTTGCATGCCCATCATGTTGGAGGCCATAGACATTTGCCTCTCCATCTGTACCCACAAATATAACATAATAACATAAGTAACTTAATACTTCAGAATCAAATACATTAATGCTTGGAAAAACTTAAATAAAAATTAACGAGCAAGCTACTTTGTAAATACGTATACGTCCTAAACATTCAGTTACTAGTTAAATGATTAAATATTCTATAATTGCATGTTTTCATTTGTAAAAAGTGTTTATAAATATATGCTTTAATTTTTATGTACAAAATTTATTACAGGTATTAAAATATGAATAATAATAATAATAATAATGCAATGTATTTTATAAGGATTACGGAATTTGCTAAAACATTTTATGAAGTTAAGTTTATTAAATGTGGAAAAAAAAGGTTTAATAATACGGTTTTAACATCTATTTTTGTTTTACTTTATTTAATAATAATAATTCAATATGTATACATAAATTCTGAAAACATTTATAATGGTAGGATTTAATTATCAATATTTATTATTAAGTTTTATTTATTTAGAAATTATATTAGGTTTAGGGTCAATTTGTTGTAATATATATTATTTAGAAATCTATATATATATATATATTATATATTAAATGTTTTTCATATTTGAAAAATTTATATCTATGTAGGGTCATGCTGTAGTATTTTTTAAAGGCTTTATCTTATAAAGTCTTACATAGACAGAAAATTAAATATGAATGTGTATGTTTGTATGTGTTGTATGTGTGTGTGTGTGTGTGTGTGTACTAGTTTATGCTACACCGTGGGGACCAAATGTCCAAACAAGGATAGTAAAACCTGACATTTTTTACGTTGTGGGGACTGGCCTGCGAAAATAGTAAATGATGCTTATCTGAAAGTATAAAAAGGTTTTCTGTAAGGGTTAGGGGATAGAAAATATTTTTGTTAAAGAAGTTGAAAAAGTTAAATAAGCATACAGAAAGTTCCCACAATTCACTGAAACATAATGTGTGTGTGTGTTTATCTATACATATTCCACAACTCTGTGGGAAAAGCAACAGTCAAAGACAAGCTAAGAGAGGAAGCTGAATACTGCAGAAGTGTGAAGCTTAAAATAGGGCTATTAACAAGACCATAAACTTAACCAAAACTCAGTTCTGTGAGAAAGACAGAATGTCTTAATTCAGAAAGTCTCAATTAAACGTGCACGGAGACTGAAATTGAGGTTTTAGATGTTTGCACTCATACAAAGTATGTTCCGCTGATTTACACTCAGTTTAAGGTGAGAGAAACTGTAAAATGGTACTTTCAATGTGTGTATGTGAGACTGAGAGAGACTGCGGGTCTTGTTACTAAAACCCAAGATCTCCCTCCGACCCCCCCCCTTCCAACCCCCTGATGACCTAGCAGGGCCAAAGCGCAGCAGTCCGCTGTAATTATTGGAGGAATATTTGGTTTAAAAATATCACCCCACCCGGCACCCCTTTCCTGGGATGTCAATCGAGATTGAAAAAAACCTCCTAGTTTAATTTAATCAACTCTGTGCTTTTACCTCCATAGCCAACATGGACTGGCTTATGTTACAATGAGAACATGTGTCATGTCATTAGAACCCTGATATGGGCGGACACACACACACACACACACACACACACTCCTGCATTCGGGTTCCTATTGACATATCTGAAATAGAATTAAACCAGATTGAGCATTGGTAGAAAATTACACCTCTGCTGATGGGCTTTCTGATAAGGCAGCCACCAATATGGGTCACAGCCCTGGAAAAGGCATTAATTTAAAGCAGGCCGCTGAGAAAAGCATGAGAATGGGCTACGAAAGCTGAGTTTGTCTGCGTATTAATGCGTTTCGGTTGTCAGAGGCATCAGGAAACCATGACTGGGAAGTGTAAATGCATTGTGTGTGTTTGTGGGTTTATTTATGATCTCACAGGCATCAGAACAGCAGACGATCCTTGCATAGTCGGGTCAGGCAAAGTGCCAGGCATGGAGGCCGGTAGTGGCTGTCGCTGTCTGTTCCTCAGGTGCAACAACGAGGAGAGGGAACCAGGCACTGGCCTAACAAAAGAGAAACAAAAGAGAAAGAAAAATGAAGGAAAAGGGAGATTAACTGGTTTCATCAGATTGAAGTTCAGAAGAAAAATGGCATCAGAAAAACACATTTGCTGTTATTAGGAAACCATACCATGTTTGCGGTGAATTTAGTTCTCCTTTTATTTTTGTCATAGTTCCTAAGAATTTTCATTGCCTCATTCAGTCTTACTTTAAGGTATAGTTCAGGGAAAAATGACAAATCTGTTAAAATTGAATCATCCTCCTGTTGTAAGTTTAGGAGATATTTAAGCAGAATTTTCAAAATCTAAATAGATTGTAATCTGTTAAAAATAATAATAATAACAGGGACCAGTTCTCATTGTTAACTAGTTGCTTATTAGCATGACTATAAAACATTCTGTATTACCATATTCTATATCCCTAAACTTACCCAATAACAACTACTGTATTAACTATTAATAAGCACCATATTAGGAATTGATTGAGGCAAAAAGTCGTAGTTAATCGCGAGAACTGGACCAAAATAACATATGCCAGGTTCTGAGAAATGTACTCATATGCCGTTTTCAATAAATGTTTGCATCCTAAAAACATCTCCTAAAACTAATTTTAGTGTAATCACTGTGTAAGAACAAAAAATAAAAAATACATGTATGCGGATAAATGAATATTGTTATTTGATCAGCTCCTTTTACATAAAAGGCACTAATATTTATTATCTGATATTTTAAGACACTTACTGACCTTGAAATATAGTTATAAATGCCTGTCCTTAGCGTCATGTCATTCATCCTTATAACAGAATTATAATTTTTGGGTGAACTATCCCTTTAAGAAGAATCCAGGCATGCACAGAGAGGCAGAATGGCTTTCCCAGCAAGGGACATTCTTCTGGAAGCTCTCAATGGAGGTTTACTGGCTCTAGTCTTAAGGCTGATCAACCCTTCCTTCCTCAATAAAAGTGTGGGTGTGGATAAATCCAACAATATGGAGAGATGAATTTGACATTTCAGCTTGTCACAAATCTCTCTCAAAGTGAGATACTAGATAGTTTAATAGCATAATACAACCAACATCTATAAAACGTTCTCATTCAGGTAATGCCCTAAATGACTCTTTGAACTAACTTAATTCATTCATGTAATCATGCATCCTGGTTCCACACAACCAAATTGTGTTTTATTTACATGAATGGAATTTGCTGAATTTATGCAAACTCTTTGCATTGTGTTAACACCATAGAATTAGGTTGAAATTGAAACTGAAAAACTTAATCTAGTTAAGTTTAGTGAACAAAGCATTTGATGGTGTTTAAGGAGAAAATCACAATTTGTGTGTTACCGTTCCAGTGTCAGTGTGTGCTTTAGTTGGGCTCTTGCCCTTTATAATAGTAGAATTATTTGTTGTTATGGCTGCTGCAATTGAGTTATAACAGCCAGACAAACCATGAGCAAAACTCATCAGTTGATGATGATTATGCTCATTTTTTGATTTATGTTTTATTTTTCTTAAATCTCTGAACTGAACTTAGAATCTATTATCTGTGTTGTATGTTCTTTATTGACAATGAGAGCCTTGTTATTACAGCTAAACGCCTGGTGTTTTCCACACATTTAGAAAGGATTTATTTTAGGCTCTTCTGATCCCAAAGAAAAGAAGAGTCAGCGTTATTCTACCTAATTCTATGGCGTTAACACAATGCAAAGAGTTTGCATAAATTCAACAAATTCCATTCATGTAAATAAAACACAATTTGGTTGTGTGGAACCCGGATGCATGATTACATGAATGAATTAAGTTAGTTCAAAAAGTCATTTTTTTGAGTGCAGGTGTGGCACACAATATGTAGTTTCTACACACCAACCACAGAACTTCCTTTCAGTGTTGGCAAGAAGCTGCCAGTGCTCCACTTCCCCTGACCGCACTGATATTTAGGCAGAAAGTGTCAAATATAGCACTCACTAACTTCACCATTATACCACCTATAGATTTGGACTACCACACAGTGTGGAGAAACGCAGCTTGTCTGAATAACCTTTAGCCTCAGATGACAAGCATTATTTCGGTCTGATTGGAGAGCTGACGGACAGCTGAAAGGGAAAGGAGGGGGTCCCCACCTGAACAAATACCTGTATTTATCCGGCCTAAATAGCAGCATTTACACTGCATGATTACTGTGTACGCATACACACACACACACACATGCAAGCACATACAGTCATTAACATTCTGACATATTGTCATTTGTGTCTAACACTCCAATCCATCACATGCTTAACAACCTTACATCTCTGAAACACACACATATACACACCCAACTGAGATTTGGCTCAATTATAAAGGAACAGTTCGCCCCTAAATAAATCTCACTTTATTGTGAAAACTACTTGTTAAGTTAGGAAGTCAAGCACCAACATTGACAAAAACCAACAAGAAACCACTATAAATATCTATTCCCTCATGTTTGTAAAAAAAGATGCTGATAGCTTTGTGAGAGGAACAGACCCAAACTGATATTATTTTCTATAAATACAGACCTCAGTGGTGAGCGTGATTTCACCAAGTACAAGATGTTCCTGGATCAACATCCCTGTTGATCCTGGAACAACATTCTAATCAACCAATCAAGACCAGCTTAGACCAGCAAAGGACCAGCATAAACCAGCTTATACCAGCATCCTAGATTCAAAACATACCTAAACGGAATATGCTGTTTTTTTCAACAGGGGTGAAGCCAGGATATCGGGTAAAACGACTGGGCACATGTGTAAATGGCATGAAAGCGAGTATAAATTTACAGAAGGTTAATTTTGCAGCAAACTATTGCTTTGACCTAATATATTTAGCAAAAAAGTGAAACGCTAATGGCATTAGCATTACGCTAATAACACAAAACCTGCACTCATTAACCACCAGTAAATACCAAAACTGCATTCAAAATACTTCCTAACAAAAGTATTCTATTTAGGTATAAATGTGTGTAGTATGAACGTAATCTACACATACTATATTTATCACGCTGTAATTTTTTTATCTTGTGTCATCACAACTCTTCTCCCATGGTATTGTGAGTCTATTGGACACAAACTTTAAAAACTCACCAAAACTAGTAAGTAATTCAGGTACTTTTTGCACACAGTTTCATGAATGCATGTCCTGATTTGAGTTCCATGTGTTCCTGGGTCAACATATTTTGGTGATCCTGGAACAACATTTTAAAAATATGGTCTGGTCTCGACCAAATCGCTACACCTAAACTTAACCTTACACATGAGTAATGCCTAAAATCAGATTTTATGATGGATGAATAGCACTGCTGTGCACGCACCAAACACCTAAACTTCACAAAAACTATAAACTGGCTCTTCAAAATCAGGTTCTGCTTTAATGAGTAGTATGAGCTCAGACATACTACTCTTTTCACACACTAAAAGGAAGTACTGTACGCATATTAAGAGGCAGCCTGATCTTGTTTCCTTTTGTTTTTTAGTGTAAAATAAATATAAAAGAAATTTTAGATGATATTCAAGGGATTTACATTATTGTGGTAGAGAACAGCCACAGCTCAGCTCTGAACCACCATTCAGCCAACACAGCCTGAAGAAAAAATAGTCTTGGCCTGTTACCACTGAGGTGAAGGAAAAGAGAGTGGGAAACAGAGAAATAGAGAGTGGGGCAACTCTCTACGGGCCAGTCCTGCTGCACATTAAAACTCAGCGAACAGGAAACGGTCCTAATTAAGAGCTCAATCTGGCCAACGAGAAGAAAGACGCTTTAGACGCTGTACAGGTTCCTTGTCAAACTCGCTCACCTGCTCCTCAGCAGTGAAAAAGTCCAAAAGTGTGTGTCAACAGAGAATAAAGAATAAACCGGTTAGGAAAGGGCAAAATATCACAAGACAAAAACTTTCCATAGTCCCAGAATTACTGCTCATGTGGGTGTACATCAAGAGCATGACGGTCTGTATGTGTTAGAGTGTTTGTACGGTCTACTGTGTATATTTTGTATTAATGACAGGCTGTCATTTCAGAGGGGATAATAAGACCCCCGGAGGGTGAGGGGTGGGCATATGTACACACTCAAAAACACACACACACACAGTGCAATCCTGACCCTCTCCTCTCACATTACACACACTTTCTCCCTGTTCCAACATGACATCACTCCTCCCTTTCTATTCCTTGCTGTCTCTTTTCTCTCTCTCGATTTTAGCAGGATCCTCCACTATCATTCTCTCTTAGCTAAAAGACACCAATTCCACTGATCTTCCTAGAGAGCCTCGAGTCTCAGAGAGTTTAAGATGTTACTCTATACTCTCTCTGCATAACACATTTTGCTGAATATAGTGGGCCTTACTCAGGAAACCCAAACAGAATTCTGTTTAAATCAGTGTGAAACGACTGTTACTGTATGGACATTTTCACACAGTTTAATGCAATCATTTACACAAGAACCGTTTTGAGAATGGTTTCCTCAGAAATCCATCCAGTTTGTGTTTATTGCCCTTAAAAGAGAATTCTGTTAGATTCTAAACTGATAAAATCTTAAAGAAAAAATCTTGAAGAACTGAAGATGATTAGACTGAGTTCTAGTAATGTGACCTTGGACCACAAAACCAGTCAAAAGGGGCAATTTTTTTAAATGAAGGTTTTTCACTTGAAGGCTGAATAAATGAGATTTCCACTGATGTATGGTAGAACAATATTTGGCCAAGATACACCTATTTGAAAGTCTGGAATCTGAGTGTGCAAATTACCTATAAAGTTGTCCAAATGAAGAAGTTCTTTGCAATGCATTTTACTTAAGTTTTGATATATTTACAGTAGGAAATTTATAAAATATCTTCATGGAACATGATCTTTACTTAATATCCCAGTGGTTTTTGGCATAAAAGAAACCACTATAAATCTTCTAAATTAGAAGATTTGGAAGCATTCCAGAAATGTAAAAAGTTTAAGTGACATTTTAATGCATTCTAATTTAATATTGCAGGGAATCATTCTAGCAGGTTTTACATAGACACATTCTAGAAAATACTGAAGACTTTTAGAAGATGTAGGATGAGATTTACTAAACAAGGCAAATTAAGATAAGAATTGCAATCCCGTCCATAGTTTTCAGTCACATGACCGGTTTGAAGACCTGGATGGAAAAACATCCATATGAATATTACCTTTTAATATGTTTATAATGTAAACTGCCTGAAAATAACTGGCGGTCAATGGAGTATAGCTTTCTATAAAGGTGTGATATCACGTGAAAACTATCAATAAAAGCACCAATGTGAGTGTAAAGTGTTCTGTGGGTGATCTACTGACAGTGCGCAAAAACATCTTGACATGTATGCAAGTGACACTGCTAGTGACATTTCAATATTTTAGATTTTAGAAAATCTAAAAAAAAAACCACTAGATTAACTTTTTTAGGATTCTTGAAGTGAGTTTCCCCAATGACATTCAAAGCATTCTAGAATGCATTTCAAAAGAAAACATTCTAAAATATTCTGAATAAATCTTTGAATCAATTTGCAATTCTGTATAATGACACACAATTCATTTTTAATCTGAGGAATCTGACAAATTCTTGAAAATGTTAAATTCATAAAGCATAATATTTCATCATGAGTATAGGTATAATCATACTGACTTTTCAGATTCTACACATAATTCAACCTTTTCAGTACATGCATGCAGGCTTTGTACAGCTGTCCTAAACACAGCATAAACATAATATTTCATAATCATAGTAAGTTGGAGACATTATAAAGTTGTTTAAATGAAGCCATAAGCACATACATTCATCTCTACATGGCCAACTAAAGTAACTTCGGCGTAAGAGACTTGACTACCTCTTCAGAGAGACGAGAGCCAGAAAGAGAGAGAGAGAGAGAGAGAGAGAGCCAGGCACAGTCAGCCCACTGACTCATATCCTTCCCTTCTGACTCCACTCCAGCAATGATGTACTGCTCTTGGCTTCTCGGGGGGGGGGGGGGGGGGGGGCCGGGGCGG
>JAUYWG010000051.1:9314680-9339747 GCA_034779775.1 Enteromius afrohamiltoni
CCAGCAATTTTGTAATGGTCTTTGGTTTTACCCCCCCCCCCCCCCCCCCAATCTATCTCTCTTTTAAAGTCTCTCCATCTCTCTCGCTCTCTCTGAATACCATGTTCTCTCTTTCTCTCTTGCTCATTGCACCACACTAACTTGAGCAGACACTGCAGCAGCGATGGTGCAAAAAACGTTTCTCTTTTTTTTTTTTTTTTATAAATTCGCTGTGTGAATGTAACCAAAACAGCCCGGGGCATGGTTCCAGCCGCTGGGAGACGGTGGTGCGGTCTCCATGGCAATGGGCCTAAACAGCGGGAGAAACAGAGAGAGGCCAAACAGCTTGCAGCTGCCTGGCGCTCCGAGTAAACACAGCACAGGACCTGCCCCTGATTTACCACTTTAATCACACTCAGAGAGAGAGAGAGCAAGAGAGCGGGCTTGCCACGGGCCCAAGGACTGCAGAGTGGGTAGAATCATATGAATCTGATCAAATAAATCAAACTGAGAAGGGCCGTGAGGGAGCCTGAGTCTCATTAAAGACCGTTGGGGATGGGGCGATGAAAAAGCACCGCACGGAGGAGGGACTTCATGACAGGCTGCGGTGACATAGACTTAGGGTCCATGTAAAGTCGAGGCCTGTCAATGAGAACAACGGTGAGAGACTTATCCTGGAATACCTCGGGGCGAGCAAGCATGGCACAGCTCACCACAAAGCCCCAATTATGCATGGATACATCTCTCATCGCTGCCGGCTGAGAGAGAAAGAGTGTGTGAGAGGGAAAGAGAGAGAGAGAGACAGACAAACAGAATGAGTGGTTTGGCTCACGGCCAGCCAGTTGTTTCTTCCCGTGACTGAAACTATGCTGAGAAGCTCTCTGACTGACCCGGGGAGGTTTCTGGCTCCGCCCCCACCTGACTGTCAATTCATCATACTGATTCGAATCCTTCCCGTGGCTAATCGATAATGCTTTTAGCCATGGAAATGCAAAAGACATGTAATAGCCTTTTAAACCATTCATTGTGACAAGACAGCCTGTCTCGTGTGGACCAAAGTTCAAGTTAGAAAATCCTCTTTGTTGCTGAGTGTATTAAAGAGTTTAATTCCACACCAGCTTCTTTTGTAATTAAGGCCCTGGATGATAAGTATAATAACTATAACATTTAAATAATCATTCTGATTCTATGAGAATATGCAAATGCACGGTCTCCACAACTAAACAGTACAGAGGAACGATGTCTTTGGAATCACTTTTAGAGGGATTTTTTTTTTTTTATACAACTAATGAACAATAAAAACACAGCCAGTAAATCTATCTGACTTTAAAGAGCTCAAACATTTAAAGCGGCAGATGATATGAATGCAGCACGTGTCTACAATGAACAGAACATTATTGTGTACTGGAGTGGACACTGGTATAGTTGTCTTTATAGTTATAGTTTTTGGTGTGAACAGGCTTTAATAAGCACAAAGTGAACATAATATAAAATTTTGTACAAGATTTTCGTCCTATTCTACTTCATGCAAACTCAAAGAAGGAATGGATGTGATGCCAAAATCTGGCCAAAGCTTGGTTGGAGTTTGTTTTGATGGTTTGAAACAGCTCACCAGGACAAACTTTCCAAAAAGTTTGCAAACACAGTCAATAGACCTCTTATTATCCCTGAGTGAAGAACAGAAAAAAACTAAACTTTGTTTGAAGTGTATAATGGTGAATGAATCACACATACACATCCAAAGAATGGCAAGTTCACAAAATCCTATTAGTTCCCAACGGATAAAATCCTGATAACAAATAATGTTTTGACTTTATAGACAATGTCTATCTTCAACATTATACTGTATCTATTCAGCCGAGAGCCTGACCACATTTAGACAAGATTGTCACCGATCTTGGTCACTGTCACAAATGTACTTTGACCTAAAATAATGCAGGATATTAAAGGAATAGCTCACCACAAAATTAAAATGTTGTCATCATTTACTTATCCTGACCTGAAAAGTTTATTTCTTATGTTGAACACAAAGGATATTTTAAAGGATTTTGAAGAACCAAGTAATTGTTAGTTCCCAGTGACTTTCATAGTAGGCAAAATAAATACTACAGAAGTCCACGGAGACCAACAACTGTTTGATTAACAGCATTTTTCAAAATATCTTCTTTTATGTTCAACATAAGTAAGAAACTCATACAAGTTTGGAATGACATCATGAGATGATGAAAAAAATGTCATTTTGGATGAACTTTAAATACTACATTTTTAACTTATTGATATTTTGTGTTTGTTTTACTTTTTTGACATTACTTTTTTTTTTTTACAAAATCCTAAAACTTTGTTTAATTGGATTTTGAGCTCAGATAGTACACCTGTCTCTCTTATTCATATGGATATAAAAGACTTTATCTTATCACTTTGTTCATCTTGTCTAACCAGCAGATCTCTTCCTCTTTTCCATCCTTTCATAATCTAAGTCTAGGAGCCCTGTCTTCAATCTACCCCTGATCCCTCTCTTCCTCTGTCCAGCAGTTCCTGTCTTCCTGATGTTTGCTCCGGGGGTCTCTCTCGTTCTCTCTGCTTTTGCAGGAGTGTGTGCGTTTCTGCATGTGTCTGTGTGGTGGACGGGGATGACACAGTGGTGCTGGAATGAGAGGAGCAGGGCCTGGGCGTTCCTCTCCAAACGCACTATTAAACCCTACGCCGTACACAATGAGCTCACTCTAATTCAGCTCAGATGTACATCCTGCCCGTCTGTCTTCTCTCTCTTTCTGTTTCCCTCTGTCCTCTTAAATTCTTTCTCTTTCAGACATGCACTAGACGTACACACTCACTGCATATCTAGAAGATGCCACCCTAAACGGAAAGATCTTCTCAGGGTGGGTGACCACAAGTTTTGGCTTTCTCTGCATGGTGTAATTAGCTAAAACATCAACCACAGTTTGTTTTTTCCGACAGAGGGGTCACCAAGTTGAAATCCTAACAACGAGGCTATGCGTTTCTGATCAATGTGATTGAAAGCAGTCTGTGAAGAAATCGATGACGTCTGTGTTTTGGCCCACAAGAGGAACCGGTGGGGAGGGTATGGGAGGGCTCTCCTATGCAGCCTTGTACAAAAACAACACTGCACGCTGCCTCGGCTAGGGTGAATCAGAGTCCCAAAGAGAAAGTATCAAGTTTTGACAGGTTGGAGGCATAAAACTGTGCAGTACGTGAGCATTTCTACAGTGTCCTAAGACAGCAAGAAAAAAAAAGCGTATTGACTTTTACAAGAGAAAAGCAAAGATTATCATGAGATAAATCAGATATAAAGTCAAACTATGATATAAAAAATGTCAGTGTACAATCTAAAGTTTCAATGGTGAGATAAGATTGCAATGATGAGAAATTAATGTTAAGCTATAAAATCAGAATGCAAGAAATAAAAGTAGAATTGCCAAAAAGGTTGAAAATAGCATATCAAATAAGTATGGGTGAAATGACAAACTCGATAAGGTAAGTGTGAAGTGATTGTGACATGTGGTTAGGTACTGTGACTAGATCTATGTCACTGCTATAGCTACCAAGAAAGCTGTCTGTGTGGTTTAAAAAGTATTTGTAAATTATTTTCCGTTGCTATTAGTAATTCACAGGTCGAAGAACAATTGGGGCAAGGGGCAAGGTATGGCAGGTGAAGAATGTTTGTGGCTGTATTTGTACCACACGCCTGCAGAACGTACTTCATCAACGGTCGAGAAGTAAGATCTCCATCAAATTGGGAATGAACTTCAGACACGGTCCTTTTTAACGGTTAGAACAGGTTAACATCACTGAGTCACTGCATCTCATGCTGTTCTGTTGCAGTGCGCAGCTTCCTTTTCAACCACCAAAATACCTCACAATCTTCCTGTTATTTATGGGTGTGAAAACCAGCTCCTCTTATGTTTAGAGGTGTGAAAACACAAGCATGCAAACTGAACGCACTGCAGCAAAGTGAGCGGTTCAGGTTTGCTTCAACTATCAAATGAAATCGAATACGAGGTGGTACTATAAAAATATCCTGCAGGCACATTCTTTTAGTAGTGTAAATGCATAAAAAAGCATTATTCATTTTACAAATGTCAATACATTATGATGTTCAGGGCCAGATTTACTAAACAGGGAAAATTTTGCATTATTGCGCAATTCCATAAAAATGCAGATGGGAGGGGACAGTTCTGCGTGTGATTTAATGCGCATATTCAAGAATACAGATGCAATCAGATCATTTCCAAAGTGACCAGCGCAATCTGCGCAAATTAGCATCTGCTTTAAGTCATGCTTTTTTGCTGCATTAAAGAATGGCACAAATACTAGTAATTTGACGAGCGTTAGCATATTGCGTACATTAGCCATTTTAATAAAATGAAGACTTTCAAATCACACGAGCCAATATTTCATTCACAATAGATCATAGAGAGCATAACAAATGTTTAAGCTGAGAAATCTTACACCTTTATCCACTAAATGAGCACATTTTACAATTGAAGTGACTACAGGTCTCAAAATAAAAATTTGGCAGAGGGGCGCAACTAAAGGGCTGAAAGAGCAAGAAAGTTTAAATAGAATAAGCTCGGGGAACATCCTACAGATAATTGAGTTAATTGATATCAGGTCTGTGACATGATTAGGTACAACAGGGATGTCTAAGAGAGTCTCTCAGAAGTAAAGACTGGCAGAGGCTCTCCAATCTGTGAAAGAGTGAGTAAAAAGATTGCTAATACTTTAAAAACAATGTTCCTCGATGTTAAATTGCAAAAGCTTTGCAAATCTCATCATCTACAATGCATAACATCACCAAAAGATTCAGAGAAACTGGAGAAATCTCTGTGTGTAAGGGACAAGGCTGAAGACAGACCTTTATTGGATGCCCGTGGTATTCGGTTTCCTTAGACGACACTGCATCACTCATTGGTATGTTTTTATCATTGACATTATATGGGCCCACTAGCGGTAAACACAACCTGTCTTGCCATCTACAGATGCCAACTAAAGCTCTATCATGTGAAAAGGAAGTCATACGTGAACATGGTCTAGAAGCACTGTCGTATTCTGCTCCAAGGATCATTTAAAACGGACTGTTCTATGATCAGACAAGGACACCGATATGATGGACACCGTGTCTTTCAGGCTAAAGAGTAGGGAGACCTTTCAGTGTGTTATCAGCTTTCAGTTCAAAATCTAGCATCTCTGATAGTACAGGGGTGCATAAGTGCATACAGTATGTGCAGCTATAGTAGCATGTTTTGGAAGGCACTATGAATGCTGAACAGTGTACAAATGTTTAAGAGCAACGTATGTTTGTTTCAGGGAAGTGTCTTGTGTATTTCAGCAGGATTCTCTAGTAAGAGAAAAGGAAGTATTTTATACAAAGGAGCTATTTTTGTTTAATGAAGTTAAAAGTCTAAATTAGAATGCTACCTGTTAACATGCTTGTACTTTTTATACAGAATGCAAACATTATACAAAATAGTTATTTTAATTTAGAAAGCTACACTCCTTAATTATTATGATATTTGTTCTTATTAGATGATCGGGTTTCACTGGAAAGAAATAGGAAATGTTTCACAGGAACTTACATCGTTCCTGACGTTCAGTTTATATGGCACATGACAGTTTGCTTTGCCATCCATTTTGCATCTATTATATTGTCTGTCGCAAGAGCGTTTCAACTAAAACTGTCTGTGTCAATCACCACGGCTCCAGAATAAAAGAACTATTGTAGCGGAGCTTGTCCTCCCATATCCGTCTCTCCTTCAGTATGGCCACCATTCAGACACTAGTTACATTTAGTATTTGGCTGTTACCAGTAATGTTCTCCAACCCCTGGCTTTCTTATCACTCAGTCAAAGAGGTTGAGCTCCCTCACAATGTTTTATCTCAGACCGACTGACTATGTCTAACATATTTAACAGTGACATGACTCAGGAACAGATGTTAGTAATTCACATGCAGTGAGCATTCAAATCATTTGGACCCTTTGAATAGCCATGACATACAGATTCCCTGTGCTCTGTCTTTTCCTTTTCCTTTTTTCTGTTGGTCCAAAAGGCTCTTTAAACTGTTTTTTGTCAAACTGCCTCTCTCTAAGGGACTGTATTCCCTTCTGAGAGGACAAGGTTTGTGCTGTTTTTTTGATGCTTGTCTACCTTCATTCTGCAGCAATGCAAAATACAATGAAAGCCAATGGGGTCCAAAAATACTACTGGACATTATTTAAATATCTTGTGCTCACAGAAGAAAGTAAGCCATGCAAATCTGGTACTGTAAATCTGCAGGTGTTTATAAGTTTATAAGACAAAATTTACATGATATCTACAATAAATTAGCATCGCATGCTTGAGAACAGCATCCAAAATATAACATAAGCCGGACGTTTTTTTATCAGGGCTGGTGTGAATAAAGGGAAAAACCCAGAGGAACGCTTGGAGAATCACAGGAAAAGTTGGGGGTTGAGAGTCCTTGTGTTTCACAGCTGTGTGCCCCCCGCCTGAGCCCTGTTAAGCAGGCAGACTTGAGGAAAGCCAATCTTAATTGATTCCAAGCCTCCAAATCTCTTCAGTAAACATGGCGGAGCAATGAAAATGACTTGTTATCCTAATTCAATGGACGCTGTATAACTCTTCAAATTTAAAAAAGCTCAGAAAGCAGATGGATCCTGGATTAAACTTACTGCAGTCACTCACAATCACTGTACAGTTAATTGCATTTGTAGAGAGTGGTGCAGGACAAAAAAAATCTGGTTTGAGTTGTAGATTTTATAATTTACTTCATTTGACTGATTTTATCTCATTATTTTATTTATTTATTTTTCAGATATTTTATTTTACCTTATTTCATGTCGCAACCTGTTGTGTGGAAGTTGTGAGTAGTTCTGTTGCCGAAGTGTCTGCGTCAATATTGCTCATTCTATTTCTAATCATTTAACCAGATTTCTTTCAAAAACAGGAAATATTTAGAAAGCAGATGAGCTGTGTTGTAGTTAAATGAACTTTGTACAAGATTCAATAGCCCCTAAATAGTGAGTCTTCTCAAATGTTCTCACATAGATGGAAAAAGTGTCATTCACACACACAAAGACACACACACATATATTTATAGCTGATGTTAGTTCGCCATAGTACTAGTAGCATTCCGGCTCCTCTGATGTAAGCCTGCCATCCGATAGACCATGTTTTATGCCAAAATAATGATTCACCTCTCTTTTCTAGGAATACTGTAATACTTAGACACATTTCACAACAGCAAAGTATTTCATGCACGTCAATACTAGATCACACAGGTTTTTTAGTTCAATCGTGGCATGATTCTTCGGTTCAGAGCAGCAGGAAGAGAAGATTAAACAGTTTGTGGACAGAGGCACTAACTGGCCTCGATGGCTTCCTGCAGGAAGTGGAGTTTCTGTGTTAAGGGGATTGAAAGCCTTTTTTCCCGCTGAGGTGGACATTTCCAAACACACTGATACACGCTTCCATAGACTGACCCCTGACCTACACAGTCCTCATAACAAAACAGCACTCTCACACTTGTGGAGTCATAGAGGGTTGCATTTTTCAATGGATATCAATGAAGATTTAGGTAGCAAAAATACAATTAAATATAAATAAATCTCCATATCCGGGTCAGGCAGCATAACCACAACCTGTGGGTCAATTATAACTTTAAATAATTCAAATTCAATTCAATCCAGATTTATTTGTATAGCGCTTTTCATGATACATATCATTGCAAAGCAGCTTTACACCAAAGTAATGTTTGCAGTAAATGTAGTAGTAGTTTGTACATGTACTGATGTGAGATAAAGATAAAAACTAAAGTAACTAAAATTGATAAACTAAAACTAATTAATAAAATTAATTATTAAAAAAAAAATATAAAACTTATATAATATATATATATATACACAGTGGATACTGAAAGTATTCAGATCCCCTTAAATTATTCACTCTTTGTTATATTGCAGCCATTTGCTAAAAATAATTTAAGTTCATTTTTTTCTCATTAATTGTGTACATTAATGAGAAAAAAATGAATTTAAATTATTTTTAGCAAATTTTATTTTAGCACCCCATATTGACAAAATTGTTGACATTTTTGCAGATTTATTAAAAAAGAAAAACCACATGGTCACATGGTCCTAAGAATTCAGAGCCTTTGCTGTGACACTCATATATTTAACTTCTTCTGGTCATCTTTGAGATGGTTCTACACCTTCATTTGTGTCCAGCTGTGTTAGATTATACTGATATAAAATGAAGAGCACAGTGGCCTCCATAATCCTTAAATGGAAGACATTTGGGACGACCAGAACCCTTCCTAAAGCTGGCCGACCGTCTCTGGTCTGATGAGAGAAACTTTTTAGCCTTAATTCTAAGCAGTATGTGTGGAGAAAACTAGGCACTGCTCATCACCTGTCCAATACAGCCCCAACAGAGAAGCATGGTGGTGGCAGCATCATGCTGTGGGGGTGTTTTTCAACAGGAAGACAATGGTTGCAATCGAGGGAAAGATCAATGCGGCCAAGTACAGGGATATCCTGAATGAAAACCTTCTCCAGAGTGCTCAGGACCTCAGACTGGGCCGAAGGTTTCCCTTCCAACAAGACAATGACCCTAAGCACACAGCTAAAATAACAAAGTAGTGGCCCACTGTATATATATCCATTTTTTAAAATTATTATTCAAAGGAAAAAAACAACCAATTAATAATACTAAATTACCCAAATTAAAACGTAATTTAAAATACATTAACAAAAAATATAGTTTATCAAGGCCACTAAAATAACACTAATACTAAATATAAACTAACTGAAATAATGGTTTACCTTTTTTGCATTGGAATAATGAGATCTGGAGCAAACATTTGCTTAATTGCTATGAAGAAACATATCCAATAGTTTGGAAATTTAGATTTTTTGGTTTAACTTTGATCTGAAATTTGGTCCGAACCATACAAGTTCTTGAAGGTTTCATGATACTGACCAATTACTGTAAGACTAACACAGCTTCTCTCAATAAAATATACAATTTCCATAAAAGACAGAAGACTTTATGACATCTGAGCTGCATGAGTGTACATCCATAATGAGTGCCATAAACTGTTTCATTACAACTCTAGAACATGCACACCCACGTTTCCAACACAAAAACAGCATGGGCATTGCATATGCTCTGCATGAATTTATATTCACCTCCAATTTCTACTGCCACAATCAAAAACACAGCAGAGCATTCATAGCAGCGTTCAGAATTACTGCCCCTGACCCTGCAGGAACCCTTCAAACAAAGCTCTCGTACATATTGTGCAGATGGTATGCAAACCCCAAAAATCTTTTGGCTACTTTGTCTACTAAGAAGTTAATGCAAAGTTAATGCAGCATAGCCAGGAGAACTAACTAGTCTCTCTCTCTGTCTCTTATCCTCTCTCTCTTTCTTCGACTGTAATTCCATCCCTTTCTCAGAACAAATGCACTGTCAGACCGTCAATCAACCTGACTGACAGCACTTCCATCCAATATTCACAAGTTGTCCAATCTGGGCATCTACGCCCTATCCTGTCCTACCAGTGGCATAGAGACACGCAGCATTTCTTCACAAAAATGATCAAACACAAACATGAAATAAAGAGTGTGTTATCAATTGTCAACTGCTCACAGATATAAGCTTATCCAAACACTAAGCAACTGATAGCCATATATCAAGTGACAGTTCCATTATGAAGCATCTTATTTGTGAAAATGTGTTGTTATACACAACAAATCTGTGATTTTGGAGTCAGCTTCAGACCTGACCCTCTAATCTTCATCCTAAAACTCTACCACGGCTGAAAATGATACCGTCCTCTCCCTGCGGCCCATCATGTGTTTCAGGTGGTGATTATACTGCAGACAGGGCGCATTCTGATGCAACAAAGAGACAGAGAGGGAAAGACATCGGGAAGTTGGGAATAAGACTGTTGGAGAAAAAAGAAAGACGGGTCAGCAGTGGGATGTGTTTGCGCAAGAGGGGCGTCATCCCAAAAAGCTGATATCCCCACCAGAGCTGCACCACTGATGTCATCACTGTGGGACACACCCAAGCTGGCTACACGACACAGAGAACTTCAAGAGTCACTGCAGGGACAACTGGAAAGATTTATAAACACACACACACACTAGAAAAGCATGAAACAGCCACATAGTGTTACAATCTTCCCAGGAATGTGAGAATGTGCTCTTTCAAATTGGCTGATTACTGTATTTGTTTTAGCATTAAATATTGATTTGCAGATAACATGATGAATATTTATTTTCGATGAACGCCTTTAAGAAGCATTTCTATTTTGTAGTCAGCGTTGTGCTTTTTTTAATTGGGTAAAAGTGTGTGAGAGTGTTGGTGTGTCTATATGAAAGTCTGAATGTGTGAAATGCAAAACCTCATCAAAGGCATATCTTCACTTTGACACCCATCTAGACTCTGGGTGTAATTTTGTTTGGAATATCATACAGGTTTAATATTAGGGTGAGTAAATGATGACAGGATTTTTATTTTTAGATTAACTATCGTTTTTGGATGTATAATCTAGAATGTGAGATCAATGACTATTTCGTACCCCTTCGCATACTTAACTTTCATAACTTATCAAGTCTTTTAAAGCAAGCAAAAGCTATAGAAGCTATAGAAACAAGAAACCGTTGATTTATGAGGTTTTATTTACTAATCTAGAAATTAAATTGAACACCAAAATGGCAGAACAAAATAGATCAAACGGCACGAGTAAAACAATTTGCTTTTTCAAAAAAAGTATTTTCAGTCTACAAAAAAAAAAAAAGGAAAATAAAATTCAGAGCTGACTTTGATTTGATTTACCTCTTCAACTTCGACAAAAGCTGCCATGTCGCTAATTAATGTGAAACAAGGTAACAAAGTCCATTTACTCAAATACTTTACACCACTGGCATTACAGTACATGTTTAAAATAAAAACGTCAACCATTAAGCCTTTTTTTTTTACTTCAAGCTGTTCTCTGTCCATTTCTACAGTGAAAAATTGTATAATCTGAATCAGGAAAGAAATATGCACAGAACAAAAAGTTTACAAGAATGGCTCAAAACAAATGTGAAAAGATGAAGGACACTGAATAATGTATTATGACGGACTCACATTTTACAGTTTCAAGCTTTAATGAACAATTTTAATTTCATTTAATGAATTACTTGTGGGTTATTGTGACGTTTTTTTAGCTGTTTGAACTCTTATTCTGATGGTACCCATTCACAGCAGGGGATCCACAGCTGGGCAAGTGATGTACTGCCAAATCTGTACTGATCAAATACTTTAGTGGTCTGAGACCAAAATTTCATTTTTGGGTGAACTGTTTCTTTAAAAACAGATACTCCGAATTCAAGAATCCAGCTGTTGTTCACTGCTGTATACATGACAGACAAACAAACTCTAACTTAGACTCAAACACAGTCTTTTGAAGAACATAAACACTACTTTTCCACCTTCTCCATGTCAACTGCTGCATTCTGAGAGGACAAATGCAAACAGTGGCATGGACATTGAACTAATATTAAATACTAGCCTTCAACTGTTTAACATTGCCCCAGTGATGACGTTCAAGTGATGATGAGATGGGTGACTTACCCAATCTGTCTGTTGGTTGAAGGGGCTTGAGTGATAACAGAACTGGACTGGGGTGAGGGCAGTGCTTGCTGGATCACTATGCTGTTGTCATGGTTGGCCATTCTTGAGTGGGTCTGCTGGTGCTGGTTAGGACCTCCTTGCCCATGGAGAGTGATATTCTGTTCAGAAACAGACAAGAACACATAAACTGTCAATATACAGTAAAATAGCTACACTAAAAAAAGAACACTCCCTACCCTAAACTACAGTATTAGGTGCAGTAATACTGGCAAAACTGTTCAGACAAATAAGATCCATTGTCTTTATCAGTAGTGTAAGGACATATTAAGCGCAAATAGAAGTTACCTTAAAAACCCAGCAGATTTCATACCTGGAGTCCTTTTGAAATGACTGAATTTAGCATGTGGAAACACTTTAAATGTGATCGCAACTTAAAAAGGTAGAGCTAAAACTTAAAAAGTATGCATGAAGCACCCATTGAACACTATATATATATATATAAATATATAGCAGACTTTTTGTTTAAGGCCACTTTTTCACACAGCACACTTTATGTGATGTGTGAAAAATGAGGTTTGTTCGTCAGAAATGCACACTGAGGACCACACCTTGAAGGTACAATTTAAAGTTGCACCTGTTATGGTTTAGAAGACAAACAAGTAAACTGATTTCCTCTCAGTAGTTTTCAACTTTTGTCAACATTTGAGGTGAATCATAAAAGTTAATCAAAGTACATCAAAGAATAAGTATTGTTTTTTTGGGGGGGATTACACAAATAACTGCAGTCATGATGAATCAAAAATGTATACAAATATCTCTTTAAAAAAATGTGCTCACCTCTTTCTGGCTTTTCAGTAATTGCTGCTTATTGCTTGCCTGATGAACTTAAATAGAGTTTTGTGAATACAACGCAATCTATAAAGAGCTAAATTTACAAAAAAAGGGGAGTGTTTGCACTACGAAGAAAGACAATGACTCAGAGTTTAGCACTTGTTCCATGCCACTGTCACTGTGGCTAGCTTAGTTGGGAACATTTCATTTCTAGCATTATCGTCGACTTGATTGCGTAGATACTATTTAAAGCTGGATAAATTTGATGAACATACAGCATCTAACTGCCCTAAAAACACATCCTTGAAACTTCCACATTTGTTTTCGGTTTACTTGAGACGAACGAAGCAGAATTCTTTAAAAAAGGCTCTGGGCAATATCTCCCTCTCACCTGTCTGCGTCTGAGCTCAGCAAAGTCCTGCTACAACCTGCTGCCGTTTGCTGACTTGGCACGGTGTACTAACCCTAAACCTCAAGTGTAAACTCCCCAGATTAAAAGACAGCATCAGTTTATCTACAGCTTGGCTGTCGAGCAGACAGTAGGGTGGTGGTCACTGAGTCCAGCCATCTTGTCACACAGTTGTGGTGCAAGTGCTAAAACAGTCATTAGAGTCTAAGGTGTCTGAATGCGTCATTGTCAGACCCTAACATTGTATGATATAAACACCCGCAAGAGTTTGGTTATCACCATGGCTTTATAATTTTCCTCCCATTTATCACCTGAACACAAAAAAAAACATAGATCGACACATATAACTTGCTATGATTGGCTTGCTGAACACACAACACCACATTTGCTCCTGTTGCCTAGTAAACGGTCTGGTCTATGTGCACACAGGTATATGCATAAGTGACACGTATAAGAAATGTAACATTTTAAAATTTGTCAGCCAGGTCAGTGAATATAAAATGGAACAAGAAAGCAAAAAAAGATGGTTAGAAGTTCTGTACTTATACCTACTGCCTAGTAAAGAGCAACCTGTCATGCTGAAAAAAAAACAGCATGTCATCATGTGCTGGCAAATGACCAGCTTAAACCAGCATCCAAGGTTCAAAACATATCTTACCAGCATATGCAGGTTTTTTCAGCAGGGTAATCATCATGTAACTTTAAAGTGACTGAAAGTAACAAATTTCAGACGTAGCTAACCATACAATAGGGCTATAATAACAAGTACTAAAATATATAGCACATACTGTAAAAAAAATCCTGTAGAAATTGCTGTATTACTGGCAGCTGGATGGCAGTAATTTACTGTAGATTTAAATTTCTGTTATTTACGGGTAACAGTTGGTTTAAAAAAAAAGAACATTAACATTGAAAAGTATTTATCTTTATAGGAATAAATAAATAAAATGATGGGAAACAGC
The DNA here is from genome assembly GCA_034779775.1 of Enteromius afrohamiltoni. Classification (NCBI taxonomy): domain Eukaryota; kingdom Metazoa; phylum Chordata; class Actinopteri; order Cypriniformes; family Cyprinidae; genus Enteromius; species Enteromius afrohamiltoni. Next base: position 9,328,507 of record JAUYWG010000051.1, read on the forward strand.
CTAATGCAAAGCCTTTCTGGGAAGCAATATCAGAAAATAACAGAAAAAGGTTGATGAGGATTTCTGGTTCCCAGAACGTTTTGCATGAGGCAGTTTTATTCTATAAAGATAAACTTTTTAATAAATATATTTGATAAATATAAATTTACAGTAAGTTACTGGCATCTAGCAGCATAATTATAACAAATCTTTTTACAGTACACACAATTGGTTACATTTGTTCATTTTTAACTTTAAAATATTTTTTTACATTATTTACACTTATATTTACGAAAAGCTTTGTTGCAAATGCATATTGCACTCTTAGCATTGTGGCAAGAGGGTCTATAGTGGTTATTAGCACGCATGTCTTATTTCAAGATCTGTCAAGGCAGAATGACCATTTGGAGAAATTCTTAAGTTAAAAGTTAGTTGAAGTCACTTATGTAAAGTGTGTTTTTGGTTTTAGACTTCGACTTTAGAATTCAAGATATCCAATACTATCTCATAACCAATTTGTACATGTTTTACAGGTTGGCTAATTTATACGAATTCGCACAACCTCATTTGTTTGATTTTGTATGATTTATCTAAACCTCAGTGACCTCAGAAATTGTGCAACTTGTAAAACACGTATGATTTAATTAAAATCGAATGAATTTGTATTTGGGAGGTGGTACAAATTTGTACAAATTTGACACAAATTGCAGATATCTTATATAGCAGTCATAAGGTAGCTGCCTGTGAGCATCTCACATCTAAAGCAAGGCTATGATACCTTCAAACAGGCAGCTCACACAGTTTTGGAAAAGAGTGCGTGATATTTGATATCCAGACAAACTCTCTTTATGAACACAACTGTCAATCAGCTTGAAGCTCAGCTGCCACATGTGATCTCTGGGTGTATCTTTACCTGATTCAGCAACTGAACCTTCACCTGCCTGTCATGAATGTGTGGTCTGTCCAAAACTAATAGTCTTTAGTTACTTGTTGTGATGGTGGATGGGTAATAGTGACAGCAGTCATTAGGCATCACAACTGTGAGACCCACACTAAAAGCTCACCCGTTTGCTGTCCTCCTCCTCCTGAGCCTTGCAAAACTCCTGTTCGATGGAGCAATCCAGCTCACTGAAGAGACCCACCTCCTCACAGTTCTTCAAGAAGCGTGTTGGGGTTGGTGTCTGGTCTAGAAAAGTTTAAGAAAGACATCTGTCAAAATTTAGCATGTTAGTTTAGCTGTTTACAGTGAAAGTGAAGGCCAAATTTTGATTATCAAGGAAAATGTCCCATTTTTGGTTGAGAACGTCTCAGTTACGGGAATGGAGACGTTGCGTCATTGACTGATGTCATGGAAGACGAATCGACTTTGGAGAAAACGCCAATTTGGCCAGTGGTTTTTGCATGCCTAGCCACTCCCCCGTACATACGTTTACATAAGATGGCAGCATGCAAACCACCATTAGGTTTCTGCTGAGGAGCTGATCGCAACAGACTCCCTTGCGAAGTCTGTCTTTGTGGCAAGAGGGACATAACAAGGGTTACATACGTAACGAGACGTTCCCTTTCAGTTAGTCACTATGATGTTACATCATTGACTGACGTCATGGGGTCCCTATGGAAAACACTACAACCCGGACTGCATCACATAGGAGGCCCAAATGCTGACAGGCTGCTAAGGACAGCGTGTCAGACAAAATGAGATCCCAACGCAACCTGCTGCAAGCCAACACCCCCCCCAGGCCTTCCGGAGGCCACGGGATCCACACGGCCTACCCTGGTCTTGGTATGCCAGGGTGATGGCATCCACCACCCAATGAGTCAACCTCTGTTTGGAGACAGCGCTCCCCTTCTGCTGACCTCCAAAGCAGACAAAGAGCTATTTAGAGTTCCAGCAACTCAAGAGTCAGGTCTGCCTCCTCCAACTGATCCTTCGAGTGAGCTAGAATTAGCCAGTCATCGGCTGCCCTTCACCCACAGAGGAGTGGTACACAGCCATCTTGGTAAAGACACGGGGAGACAGGGCAAGCCCAAAGGGGAGGAACTTGCACCCGACCATCGAAAGCAAACCGAAGGAATGGTCTGTGTGGAGGCAAAATCGAATTGCAAACCAATTCTGAGGTTGAACGCAGGATAGAATGAATTTCGGGGTTAACATTCTGAACGGTAGCCATTGAAGGGATCGATTCAGAACAAGCAGATCCAGGATTGGCCATAACCCACTTCTTGGGTAGGATGAAATAGGGGCTGTAAAAACCCCTTGGGGCCCAGAGATTTGGATTTGGTGACTGGGTGGGTACCATTGGCCCGTGGGTCAGCGCGACAGCAAGAAAGAAAGCACCCTGCCCTCCCACGAGGCAGGGGGCATAGATGTTTTGGTCCCCCGAAGAACAATTTCCTTCATCTCTGGGCAGCCCATCTCAGGGCCACTTTGCGGTCTTCCGAGAAGACTTATTTAGAGATTTGAGACAGACAGCTCCCCTTTATGGCGGCTGGTTCTAAGCCCTCTCTGAGGTGTTACCTCCTTCTGAGCTGCCTGGGGTGGAGCAGGTGTGAAAGCTGCGAGGGGCACCCTCAGTTATGGGCAGACGGACTTCTCAACAGCGCCTTCCATGATTTGGTGAACTCCTCATGAACCCCTTGGAAGAAAGGCACTGGAGCCGAGTGTGGCTGGGAGTCATGCCCGGTAATCATGCCCGGGGCCCAGAATCGTCTAGCCTCGAGCGCTTGGGGGTTGGTGAACAAGTCACCTCCAACACGATGCTCTTGGCTACTTGGAGGAACATGGCCACCAACTCTGCCTCAGATTCCTCTTCAGCTGATGCTGACGAAAGCCCCTCCTCTGATGCAGCAAGAGACTCATTCTCTTCTGGGGCACCGAAGGAGATGCAGGGTTCGCCGCGGGACGAACCGGCGCCATCCTTCGGAAGTTCCACGGGACTCGGCATTGGGAGGTCAGGAGTCCGTGGGGACTTGCCCGGTGGATTGCTCCCGATTGTCACCCTGAGGTCTGGTCTCCTTCTCCAACTTCACAAGATAGATCGGCTACGAAGTAGAAAGCTAATGGTGGTTTCCACGCTGCCATCTTATATACCCTTATGAGCGGGGGAGTGGCTAGGCATGCAAAACCACAGGCCAATTCCCATAGGCATTTTCTCCAAAGATCAGAGTCGTCAGCCAATGACGTAACATAACAGTGACTGAATAAAAGTGAATGGAATTAAACATTTAATGACACAAATGCACTTTATTAAATTAAAATAAATTTTGAATTTAAATTTACTTTAAAGTGAAAATTAATCAGGGTGATGTAACACTGTCCTGATAAGAATAAAGTAAAACAATAATAATAAACTCTCATTAAAAGGATAAAATCCTTTACACATAATTATCTTTATAATTATATAATCGATATATAATTTAATAATCATTATTTCTTATTATCTTTTATTGTTAATTCTACATCAACAATAAACAGTGAAGTTTTTTTATTTATACATATATATTATTAATATATTTGACATTTGTCACCAAATCAAAGTCATTAAACCAATGTGCAAAAACATGCAAGGCACTGAACAAGAACAAAATATATATATATATATATATATACACACACACACACATTTTTATGATCTTTCACATTCTATTTTTACCCAAATTTAAAATTACATTTTAGCTATTGTCATCTGCATGAACAAAATTCTGAAAGTTCGTTTTTTGATGAAGGCTGGGCATCTTTCAACACAGTTAAATTCCCCATGCAAAATGAACCCAATCCAAACAGATAAATAAAAGCTTCTGGCGGGACCATGTGGTCCGTGGCACTAGAATGCATTTCTAGCTTCATGCCGTGTCTCTCTCCACTCATGCTGTGATTCTGTCCTTTTCATTATTTACCCTTGTCAGAGTGGCAGATCAGATTTCTGGGATCAGCTTTGGGTTTCTCACTCGCTCCGCATTCTTTTACATGCAGGCCCTTCTTTCAGTTACTCGCTTGCTAACGAAGGTGCACATGCGTTTCTTCACTCAGTACCTCTCGTTTTCTCAGCCTCTTGTCCTCAAACACACTCCACTGAAAAATCGCCCGCACACCTCTTATAGCGTTTGTGGTGGGATGATTATTTCTAGCCGCTACTGGAACCACATAGTAATTCATCTTGTACTTTATCAACCCCACTATGAATACTACAGTCTAGACTGAACCGCACATGCAGGACTTGTACAATCCTGTCAAGAGTTTGATTTCAGGATCCCTGATCTGTGATAATGTTTATAGTATATTGATAGAAGAGGATGATACATATATATTATACATATATAGATATATAGATATAGATATATTCAGATGCAAACTCTTGCATATTACTGATAACAAATAAGAGAAATATGAGAGTGTCCAGTTTAAAAATGTGGCAAATTCTTTATATTCATGATTTCATAAGTTTATAACACAATTAATTCTATAATAAATCAGATAGCAAATAGTAATATCACAGAAACCTGATAATAATCTATAGGACTTGTTTCATAATTTTGCAAGTTCTGCTTTCTTCTACATTCACAGTGGGAAAATAGAACAGAATTTGAAGATTTCTATCATTTTTGTACATTAGAAAACATTAGTGATTACTGTATTTTACATATTCGTGTCTGTAACTCCTTATAGTTTCCTTATTTGTAATATAATATAAGGTGAATGACACAGTTCAATATTTGGGGCAAGAGTAGGCATCTTGAGTGACAAAAAAGTACATGAAATCTGATCTGACATGCAAGATCTTGCACGACTGCAAGTCATTTACAAAAATCAGATTTTAATTGGATTTCAAACCACATCTTGAGTGGATCGAGTGGACAAACAAAAGTGTATTTGATTTATTTATATACATTTAGAAAAGATTTTATACAAAATGACTCAAAATGATTCATGTTGTTTTGCAGATGTAAACTGAACAAAAATACTGATTTGTTTTGTTGCTAAACAAAAACACTGTTTTGTTTTTTGTTGTGTTTAGTTTTTTGTTGTTGTTGTTTTAGTTTTTTGTTGTGCTTTTTTTTTCTTTCTTTTGCATTGCTTTGTATGTATTCATGTGTTCTTTGATGTCTATTAAACATATTTACATCAGATACACCAAAAAAAGGCTGCCTTTTTCAACCAAGCCTTAAGGTTTCAACAGCTTTGGTTAGTTCATGTTCTATCTCTAAATATGCAACCCTCCACTTTTTCATCATAGTTGTTGAGGCTTATTTTCTTTTCTTCCCTGCACTGTTCCCCCTTCCCCTCGTCCCATGAGAGGGCCAGCGGTCTAATTGATATGGAACTCATGGTACGGGTTGATGACTGGGATTAGGGTAGTGAGGCAGAGCGCAGCACAAATATTATTTTAGCCACATGGCTCTGCATTTAAAACTACACCTACGCATTTGCCAAGTCATGCGTTCTGGCTAATACACCTAATCAAAGACAGACGCTAAACGGACACTCACACATGAGCTGTGTGTGTGTGTGTGTGTGTGTGAGGTCTGTCTCACCTGACAGCATGTTGTCATTTTTGATGGAGGGGAATTTGAGGGTCATCTCGTGCTTGTGCCGATGAATCATTAGATGATCTTCCGTAGGGAATCTCTGGAGAACATGGAAACAACTGGTTGCGATTTAATCACACTAAACACATTGAAGAGTACAGGCTTGTTTTCTTTTCATTTTGTTTTCTTGAAAAACTGAATCTTACAATTAGGGACTTTATTAATCCATGTTATACTTACCACCATATACAACAGGACTGAGCCTTAGGCATAAACTGTCTGAACAGATTACAATAATACCTTTCTGATTGATAATACCTTCTCATTATCGTAATTACATTATCTTAATTGATGTTTAAGAGCACCTGAGAGGAACATTGTATCTGTAAATGGTCCACATGAACCAGCCTGCTCAAACAGATTGTGACAGGCCTAGTCTAATTGTGCAGTGGTTCAAAACAGGTGGATTGTGATCCTAAAATGGGCCACAGGTGTGTTCTGATTGCAGAAAAAAGGGGGGGAAAGATAAAAAAAAAAATAACACTGATGATATACGCAAATTATGCAAAAACAGGGGAGATAAAAATAAATATACTTTTTAAAAGGCAGAAAAACACATACATCATCTTTAGTAGATGACATCAAATCAGTCATCAATCATTTTGTAGTATTGTTTTTACTTTTTTGTTTTTGTTGGGGTTTTTTTGTCAGTTTGTTTTGTCATTTCAGCATTTGTACATGTTGTTGGAACTTTGCAGTCCCTGTTAATATTAATACATTTCATAGCAGGCGTTTGGCTTTTTCCATTTTTTTTTATCATAATCAATGTTATTATTGTAATGGGTGACCTTTATGGATACTGAAGCAAAACCATTTGAAAACTAGTGGTAGATGGTTATTCATATTCAGTCATATGGTTAGATATTATTATAGGTTTTATTAATATTTAACATTATTTTTTCACTGTAATCTTAGATATTTTGGATAATTTTGCTGTATTTTGTCAATATTATTATTATTATTTTGTTTTAAATATGTCTGTTTAGCTTCTGTTAATTTTTAGTACACTTTTAATTTGTAGTTATTTTACTAAGCTAAACTAAATGAAAATAAAATATTTCTAGTTATAAACTAGCTATAAAATGTATTTTATTTCAAGTGATGAAGCTTTTATGATTTTGTATTATGAAAGTAGATGAAATGTTGCCTCTAGTTAGAAAATAACTATTTTTTGTTTTTGTTTTTTAGTGCTGTCAAACTACTAATCACCATTAATCACATCCAAAATAAATGTTTTGTGTTTTTTTGCATAATATTTTTGTGTGTTCTGTGTATACTTTGTATGCATGTATATATATATTATGTATATATATATTAGCACACACATTATATTTTAATAAAAAAAAAATATATATATTTTTTGTAAATATATACATGCATGTGTGTGTATTTATATTTACATAATACACACATAGTAAACCACACACAAATTATGTAAACAAAAATGTTTATTTTGGATGCTATCAATCATTTGACAGTACTAATTTTTATTTGCTTATTTATTTTTTATATATTATAAGTAAAAAAAAAAAAAAAGACATGATTTTTTAAGATATAAATTTTTATTTCAGTGAAAAATCCAAAAGAAATCAAGACTCTAATATCAAGACCCACTGGATGACTTTTTGCCTCAACAAGATAGCGTTTCACTGTTGTTGTCTGTGGCGCAGTTTCACATTGAGAAAGAGCTTTCTCGAGTTACAGGACTGTTCGTCTTCGTTATTGTCTTATCAGACTCACCTGAGAGCAGCCCGGGGCGCTGCACACGAACGGCCTTTCCTGCTCGGAGTTCATCACTGTCACTGACTCCTCATATACCTGAACACAAAGCAAAGGAGAGAAATTCAAATCAGGGGTGCCTCTAGGACTCAGAAGCATAAAGACCCACTCACATTATGTCACTAATGTATCGTGTGCCAGTGACAACCAACTCCGTGGTTCCTGAAGAGGCTTTGACAGAATCTCAGGGAGGATTCAGTGTCTTATGCCCTGGGAGAGTCTAAACTCTAGGAGGGAGGCTTAAGAGGCTAAAATTGACCCTTAAAGTGTCACCCTGCTCCTTCGTCACCATGGAGCCATCGCTGACCACAGGGTAAGATGTAAACTATCTTCTCTGTGTTGTGCACGCAAGTCTGTGGCTAACCCAGACACACGGCACTGAGGTCAGCGTATCAATGAACTGCTGGTCATTAGCAACTTTTTGGACACCTTAACTGTCCTTTCTATACCTCGCCAGCCATGACTGAAGGGTAGCAGCTTGTATTAGTAGGGTCAATGACAAATAAGAACCTCGTTTTAAACATTTAGAAATGTATTCTTTGTTCCCATGTTGCCTTTATAAAGTTTTGAAAATTATTATACACTAAAACAAGTAAAGATAATAAACTTAATTTAATGCAGTGTAAGCACCAAGCAAAACAGCTTCAGTGTATGTTATTAATATCTATACGAAATAATAAAAATATTAAAACATAAATATATATATATATTTACTATATTTATTATGTTTATTTATTTTATAATATGTAATATTATTAATAGTAGGTATTTTATAATATTTATGATATCACTTATCTTTATGATATAATTTTCTGTATTATATATATATTTATTTATTTATTTTTCTACATGCTGGTCACACCACTTGACTTGGTGATCAAACATTGATTTTAATATTTATTTTCTTATTTATTTTATCATCATATTCAACAACACTATTTTTTAGATTAAAATGTAAGCTAAACAATAAATTTATATATTCTTATTTAGAATATTATGATCGTTTTACAACACTGATATTTTAACCTTTTTATTTAACTTTTTCATATATTACCTAATATATAATAACTGACCAAGGTGAGTTTTTAAATCAATTGTTAATGGTGAAATATATAGTATTTGCCTCTACACAATAATAAGTTGGCAACACTGACAGTGTGACAAATTATGTATAGAGGGGAATAAAGGGTAAAAATGTTTCAATACAATGACAAAACTCTGAACTATTTCTAGTGTCCGTTTTACAAGAGGTGATTACATTTCAATGACAAATCTCTCCCTCTCTATTACTGCTCACCATGAGCCCTGGAATCCCTTCCTCAGTGCCATGATGCTGCTAAATGCCATGGATGACAGACTGACAATGGAATGGTATGCCAGCCATTCAGTTTCACGCACATGGAGTGTAATCGGGCCACTCCTCTGATGCTGATGGGACGTAGTTCACCATCGGTTTTCTTATGTGGGCCCACGCTGAGCCCTCTACTACTGTCGCCATGGGGATCAGAGAGCGATGCTGGAATATATCAGGCACCATTTGTGCTTCAGTCTCAAGGGCGGCTCTTTCTATTCAACTAGTGATGATCTATAGAGTTCCCGGGTTTGTGATTCTGACTGTACGTCCCTCTTCCCACCCCTGCATTCTTAAAATAAATCTGTAAGCACGTAAAAAGCAGGCCAGGGTTGACTCAATGCACTTTTGTTCTGGGCCATTGGAATTCTGTGTTTGATTTGAATAGGGGAAAATGTGAAAACTAATGTTATATATAGAGTTACTTTTATTGACTGACAGCTCTCTTGTCCTCAAGTTTAGAGAAATGAACCGTAGTGCATGCTGTGTAAACTTGGTTACTGTATAGACTAAATGTGAACATGCATTTATTCCATATTCTTATAAATGAATAATAATAATAATAATAAAGTGCAAACCCAGAATATCTGCTATAATTAATCTCAAATGTCTTTTATGTATCAAATTTTATTAACTAATGTCTTTGCTGCTGACCTTTAATCTAATTCAACCACAGTAATAAGCGAATTTAGATAAACATAAAATATGTTTCATTTTTTTCAATCTGCTGAGGAGTGTTGAACGTTCTTCTTATATGCAATTTTCTATATACCGCTCCGTCTAATTTACAGGCTTATTCCTTTTAATTTTGGTGGGAAAAGCATTTAAAAGCATACATTTTTGGCAACTGCAAATGAAACTTTTATTTTAAAAACGAAGAAGCAAGTCCAGCCCAGATGAGAAAAAGTAAGTGTACACATTACTTTCCATAAAAAAGTAACTAACCCAATTAGTTACGCTTAAATAACTTTCCCTGACACTGCAACTGGAGCTACATTACACATTTTTGGTAGCTAAAACATTGTCAAACTTACCAAAATATTCCATTTAAACTTTCTTCAGCGCTCTATGGATGTAGACTCTGTGTGGGCCCGCTTATAAGATGCCAGCGAATGCTTGTGATTATTTTTTCGCAACGTCGTGCATCACAGGTGATCATAAACTTTACCAATGTTTCTAACACCTGTTTTGGGAATTTTACAGTGCCCTTATGTAAGTTTTGTGCAAAAGAGTAACCGTATTATGGGCTACAACAGCCTAATGAGACACAGCTGTAATAGTCCATGACAGCTAGAGTCGAGTCCCCTTCATATACAGCAGCAAAACACAGACTAATGACTGTGGCTATGTATTGACACACTGCTTAGACAGCTAACAAACACTTTCCAACTGCATGGAAAATAAACACGCTCGAAACTTTGAAAGATGAAAACATGAAGAGTATGAATTCAAATGCTTCAGGTCTGGATATGCATGAGTCCCGCTGTGTGAACGCTTTCATAAATTATTTGCATGTGCATTTTTTTTCTGTCCGATTGGTCTAGCCAACTGTTTCCTCCCATGCAGTCAAAACATGCAAATTTGCCGTTATGTTAACCAGACTTCTTTTTCCTTACAGTCCAGCCTTGGGACGGAGCCCCTCCAGGCGGCTTCTGACACGCGGCCCTTGGGGACACATGGTCTGGATAGGGTGTTTCTGTAAGCGAACTGACATCAAGAACACGTCTGCTAAATGACAAGCCACTAACATTCGTTTTTTTCTGTTTTCTGTCTCTCTCTCTCTCTCTCTCTCCGTCACTTGCTTATCAGCTCTCAGAAAGTTACGTCTCCATCCACAAGTCTTTACTGTATCTATCACTCTTCCGCTTTCACCTCTTTCTCTGCCCTGGATAATTATTCAATGAAAATCCAATAAAATATGATCCAATGAAAGTGCTGTCAACCTTTATTAATCCCGCCTGTATTATAATCTTACACAACACAAAAGAAGATATTTTGAAGAAGATTTTCCTGAAATATTTTTGTTTGTGTTCCACGAAGGTCAATACGGGCTGGCATACAATGAGAGTGAGTTAATTAGAATGACAGAAAGTTCATTTTTAGGTGAACTATTGCTTTAAGCAAATTAAAGTGAACATTTCACTTCCGTAACTTGACACATTTCTGAGTGAAATAGGATATTCAACAAGATGGAAACGTATTTTATCCATCAGGAATTGATAGAATGTGATTAATACTGTCAAATTTTTCAATAAAAATAAATGTTTTTGTTTACATTATCTGTGTGTGTGTGCTTTGTATATTTATTATACATATAAATATACATACACATTTATGTATATATTTCAAATATGTTATGCTTGTATATTTACTATATGTATTTATAATATCAATTCTTAAATTCTATGAATATAAATATAGAGGTAAATACATTTTTAAAATATATACTGTATGTGTGTGTATTTATATACACACATAATAAATATACACAGAACACAGGTGGAGCAAGTCATTATATATATATATATATATATATATATATATAT
>JAUYWG010000051.1:9339847-9352588 GCA_034779775.1 Enteromius afrohamiltoni
AGACCTAAACAAACCTTTTTCTTCTGTATCAGGTGCATGGATTAATCATCCATAGTCCGTTTTGCATGTTAACTTTTTCATGTTAACTTTAACACTTCACACTTTTTTTACACACACAACTCTTTTTACTAGCTTTATCTAAACCTCTATTTATATTAGTCCAGATTTGAAAATGTATTGTAATTTTGGAGTCCCTGTGTTGTCAAACAGACTTAAGATATGCCGTCTTTTGATATCACATCTGACCAAATTCCAAAAGCAAAACCAACAGTGCAACACAATCAGGCCCCTGCAGCAATATTTCACATTCACACTATGTGTAGGTTCCGTAGTACTACAAAGTCTGTCATCAAATCTGTTCATTTAAACATACGATTATGCACTTCATTCATTTTCTTGAAAAATATTACCGTATCATTTCCACCCTCGAGCAAGCCTTTTAGCCACCTAAACTGCTCAATATCCCCATGTGACACAAGGCCAGGTGCGAGATGTTTGCTCACCGGTGGTCATACACTGCTTGGCTTTTATTTCACTGGTGTTTTCATTTAACACAGGAAATTTAGTTACACTTCAAATTTAGAATGGCTCGATGTGGCAGCCGAGGAGGATTAAGGAGACCGGAGTACAGTTTCACAGGGAACCGGTGAGGAACTTTCTCCTCTGGTACATATTTGAATTCAAACAGTATGGTGCGCAGGCCGAGGGGAGGAGGAGGGTGGTGAAGGTTACAGCAAGCACAAACTTGCGCTGCAATTCAAATCCAACCTCCCCCCGTCCTCTCCAGGCCTTCGGCAGCAAAGGTTCAAGGTAGGATCAGCACAGGGCCCGGGGCAAGGAATAAGAAACATACAGACAATGCAAAGGATGCCATAAACCTCTAATAATGAACAGACGAAGGGGCCCACAAAGGTAACCTTCAATCACTGTCAGTCATCACATCTTCACAAACATAAACTTACTGAGACCTAGAGAACTTTAGGCTTAATTTTGTATCGGAGGCGCAAACATTCGAAATATGAACGTATGTTGTTGTTGTTCAGCGAACGAAACACCTTATGCCGGCTGTGATCAAACTTTCACTGCTATGTTAGCATACACCAATAAAGATGACTTGCATGCTTATTTTAATAAAGACATTTTTTGCATACACTACATATTACATTTTTTCAAACACATAGAGGAACATCTGCACACACTACATATTGCAATGCAAATTTATGAAGTTAATAGAGAAAATATATCTAGAACATTTTCCCATTCAGTTTAATTGACTCGGCGAGCTGGATTAATTAAACCAGAGAGCAAAGGAATCTTTAAAATGGTCATGTAGACATTTTTTCCAATGCAAGTCTTCCAATTCTATTAGATAAGTCTTGTGTCACGTGTGACAATATGGTATTTCACAGATAATTATATTAAATGGTTCAAATAAATCCAGATATAAACTAAATCATATTTTTTTATGTTTTGCTGAACTCACACAGCGTACTTTCTTGCGTGGACCACAATCAAGGACTGACAGATTCAGTTACCATTTGCTTTCCTAGTTTTTTTCCCCCTCATAATGAAAGTGACTGGAGCTGTCATTCTGCCTAAAATCTCTTTTTGTGTCTCACAGAAACTATTACGTTTGTATCAACATGACAGTGAGAAGATGCTGCAAATGTTTAGGTGCACTACTCGTTTAATCTAAAAGCAATGAGCCAGAATGAACTTTTAACATATTTTAATTTCCCTCCCTGTATGAAGCTAGTTTATCTGTAAACAGAACGCCCACAGCTTATTTTTGTATCATTTTTCTTTTCTGCAATTTCCTACAAACAAATATGTATTTGCGTTGTAAAAATGAACCCAGGCAAACTTCGTGGCGGTGGATTAAAATCTTGTAAGCCTTCAGGCTTTTATAAAAGAGTTTGCCTCGTCAGCACAAACCACTAAAACCCTCAATATCTCGACGGTTAATCAAACAGTCTGACTGGCCTGCATTATGACGTCATGCTTCGAGACACCGCTGTCTTGTTACAATTATTAGAAAATAAAACGCGTGATTCGGTGCGAAGATTCGAACCCGCGTGAATACATGAAGTCAAACATTCTTTTATCATATAAGAGCGAACTGGACTGGGACCCCTCTGACAGTGGCGATAGCTCTCGAACGAGGCGGGATAGTAGAGGTGCAGTTGTATTCAGAGGCGAGCTAAGTTCCTCAGTTTCTGCATGTTGATGAATGAAACAAAACAGGTTCAACGTTACAAACTAATTCTCCAGAACCGCTTCAGAGGAACAATGCCGGACACTTGTGTCAAAGCGCGAACGGGACGCAACACACACATACGCTATGGCAAGCCAATTTAACATTTATTCCTTTAAACTGCTAATCTATATATTTCTTATTCAAACTGTTAAGTAATCAAATAGTGACAAATATATTTTATGTGACTAGTACATATTCATTGCTTATTCCATTAACTATTTCATTGTTACTGGAATCAAATAGAATTTTGGCTACTAGGTAGGATTTGTGTCTGGTTTAGATATCAAGTATTCATATCACGTCGTTATGTATTCCATACTATGTTGGTGAAACCCATTCCAACTGTTACTATTTTTATTACTTTTTATTGGTAAGTTAGTAAAAACTATTTAACAATAACTACCCCTGCTATCTATTGCTGATTGACTAGTACTGTAATTATTTATTCATCTTCGGCACCTATGATACACTAGCACTGATTTGAATTATTACAAGTAAAATTTCTTACTGAGTATAAATGCATTTCTGCTCAAGTTCCCTTGACTTTATAGCTACTTATAAGCTAAAAACAATACTCTGAATGTATCTACGAGATTATTGATGCCAGAGAAGCTAGAACAGATGCTGTTAACTAATAACTTAAGTAAGCTTTAAATAATGTAGTAGTTATTAATAAAATTATGAAATAGCGGCTACTTGTTTCGAGTAGCCTACATTATTTATTAGCATGTAGAAATAAATACTAGTAACAAAAACGAGTTGGGTAAAGGAATAAGTGTTAGTTTGGCTTGCCACAAACATGCACATACAAACACATGCACGCACAAGCGAAGTAAAAACTGTTGTAACGCAGCGATCGTGTTTGACAGCTTCGTGCGCGCAAACTAATAACTCCGCGTAAAGTTTTGCAACATACAGCAATATAAGTTTCAGATGAGAATCAAGAGGGAGCTTGCTGTTTAACGCGACGCAAACCTTAACGCGCAATTTGGGTATTCAAAACGCAAAGCTGTTACATGCAAACAATCACTGGAGATCCGAAAAAGATTAGTCTTGATCAGTGCGTTTTCTGCACGAAGCGTGAACAACTTAAATAGACGCGTTCAGACAGACTCTATAAAAGTACTTGAAATTCGTTCATGTGAATCCCCAACAAGTTGTCACTTCTTCAGGCTCAAGAGAATGGTTATTTCAGTGGCACCGACTCGGTAAGTGCATGCGAGCGCGAAGGAATGGATGTATCGGTATGAAAAACAACTCACCGCAGAAGTCTGGAGAAGATGCACCACACTTTCTGAAGGAACCACGTTGGACTGAGGAAAGATTACAATACGATCTATTTAGAGAAGCATTACATCACCCTTTGGTGACGTCACGTGGGATTCCTGAACTTCTAAATCATTGCGGTCCCTCATAGGGGCGGGGCGCGCTGGGCAGGCGGGGCGGGGTCAGGTCCAGTGGGTGTGGCGTCCGGACAGCAACACCAACCAACATCTGTCAGACTTCAAGCTGTTATTGTTGTTCGCAGCAGCGAGTTGTTAGCCATAAACTGCTGTTCGCAAAAATGATATATTATCATAAGATAGAAATTCTCAACTGATTCTATTATTACAGTGACAAGTAAGCAAATAAATAAAGAGTCACATTAATTATTTATAATCACATTATTGTGAAGCTAACACTTGAATGATTAATAATAATAAATGATACATAGCTATACTTAAATATTTCAAAATCGTTTCTTTACAACTAACCTGTTATGTTGTATATTATGCTGAAACGATTTTGATTGACCTTTTTGGTTTTTCTGACAGGAGACGTAACGCTCACAGACTAAATACACCAAACGTCCCAGCTCAGTTATCCAGGTCTGTTAATTGTGCACATCTTGCCGGTGCCTCTGTGCTTACTAAATAATGAAAGTGTCAGGGGTAAATAAATTATTGGTTGGATTATGTCTGCCTGCAAGTGTTGAATTTAGAAGATGGTGTTACAGAATCAAAGCTCTGACCTTTGTCTGCACATGATTGCCAGGCAGACGTAATGCGATGCAGGTGGCATAGAAGGACAAACAAAACAATTTGTTTATTTCTGTTAACAGGTGCTAGTGATACAGAACCTATTACTATTATTACCCAATGTGTACAGTCATATGTTTGCAAAAAAAAAAAAAAAAAAAAATATATATATATATATATGACACACAGAAAATTACTGATAACTCTTTAAAATAATGATCCATTTGTTAACATTATGTAACTTGATTAAAGGAATAACTCACCCAAATATGAACATTTTGTCATCATTTACTCATCGTCATGTTGTTCCTTTTTTGGATGAGTTTCTTGCTTCTGCTGAGCAAAAAGAAGATATTTCGAAGAATGTAGTAGTCACTGATTTCCATAGTACAGAAATAAACGGAAGTCAGTGACTCTGAATCTTTGGTCTTATAAGCTATAAGCTATATATTATGATTTAATATTTTAGTGGACAATCTCAGTAATGTGTAACATTTACTAATACAGCAGAAAACAAGCTGTATCTGTTAATATTATATAAAGAATCTGAGCCAACTTGAATTATAATGAATAGTTTCATTATTAGTTTCATTTTTTTCAACATTAACAGAGATTGATAAACTGTCAGTTAGTATTAGTTAATGCTTTAATCAGCATTAATATGACCTTATTTTTATGTGTTACCTGCAATTGTTAAAGAGGTATTTTCGCCAGAAATCAGACATAAAATGTAGTTTTCTCAGAAATAAAGGCACAAAAGCTGTCACTGGGGCGGTAACTCTTCAAAAGTACCAAAAGTGTCCCTATTACATACCTAAAGTTTATATATTAGTATCTTAAAGGTACAAAAATGTACTTTTGAAAAGGTATCACCCCTGTGACAGCTTTTGTGCATTTGTTTCTGAGAGTACAAATTCAACTATTTAGGTCTATACAAGCAGTAATATTACTTTTGAATTTTAAAATCTGTTTACTAAGATGTCGCTATTTTTAGTGTACAGTTTTTCTTGGTGAATTTAGAAAATGTGAGGGGAGATAAGGTTGATCCAATGCACGGACAGCATCAGAACCGTTATTACTGACTAATGAGCCCAAAACCATCCTAAAAACACAATAATGGAGCTATTAAAACTGCTTTAGAACTATTAATTTAATATACGGTCATTTTATGAGTATATTTTTTACCTGCAAGAGACAGTAGCAAAGAAAATGGTCACAAGGTTGATCGTAGCTGTTAAACTGACAAATCAGCCATTATAGGGTAAAAATAAAAAGAGTCACAAGCTGCTGAGAGTAGACAGAGTCACAACCTTTCAAGCTTTAGCGAATACGCTGGTGGCGACGGTGTGATTTCTGATGTCGAGGGTACACTGGAGGAGTCTGGGATCGCTTCGGCGATTAATGACTGTCTGCTCCTCGGAAAAGAGCTGTTTACAATGAGCCACCCGTGCTAAGAGCTCTGTCACGGGAACAATAATGCTAGCCTCAACTGCTGTCGTAACTCAGCCTTTTCGCTTGCCTGTGTCTTTTAACCTGGGCCTTAATCAAAGCTTTATGACAGGTTTTGTTCCTTTATGGTCTATATATTTCTCCCAGCCATCCAGACATCATCCCGCGGGAGAGCTGTGCAGTAAGTGGCATAAGTGCACAGTCAGTGATGGGTCACTGACCCCACACTTTAAAGGATTTTATCTCTAATGCATGGCAGGTTAGTCTGTCCCCAAACGTCTAGCAGGGCTGAATTCAGATTGCCGGGAAAAGGTGAAAAGGCTTTTTTTTATGTCAGTTTTTTTTCTTCTGAAATTGAACATTTGATTTGAAGATATATAAAGATAATTTTCTCTTTTCATTATTTTTATAAAATACTAATTTCATTATTTGATACTAAATAATAATATTTACATAATAATCAGCCAACAAAAATATAAAGGCATATAATTAACCCGTATTTTCTTATGTCAGGTTTAATTGGGCTAGATTTTTTTTCTTTTGAAATTCAACATTTGATTTAAAGATATAAAGATATTGTAACAGACCGCTCCTCTGTGGCCCTCTCCGGCCGTCAGCAGCGGGAACCATCACCCGAATATTAATGTTTCCGCCCGGACCCTTTTCGGCCACGTACCTCGGCGCTTCCGCATTCATTCTCCCGCCAAAACAAGGACCATAAATACCCGGACTGTTGTCATTACAAGTCGCGAAGTTTCGATTTGCCCTGGCCATCGACTCTGAGCGTATTTACCTTGTATTCTGTCTGATTTCCCGTGTTTGATTTTGCTAGTGTTTTGTTTCCGACTTTTCGCCGCCTGCCCTGACTCTCTGCCTGTCTTTGACTACGATTCTTTGCCTGTCCCATTGTACTGATTGCTGTTACTGTGTACCGACTTCTGCCTGCCCGACTTCGAATATTAAAGTGTTGCAAATGGATCCGAAAGACCCCGGCGCATCATTACAGATATTTTATTCTTTTCATTATTTATTTATTTATAAAATACTGATTTCTTTATTGAATAATAATGAATAATATTAAAATAATAATCAGCCAACAAAAATATACACCATATAATCAATAATTTGTTTTTACGCAAGTCTAACTGGGTTTTTAATTTTTTTCTGAAATTAAATTTATATTGATTTAAACATATAAAGATATTTTTCTCTTTTTATTCTTTTTTTTTAATAAAATACTAATTTCATTATTAGATTATAAATAATAATATTAATATAATAATCAACCAACAAAAATATAGCCAAGTCATTTAATCAGTTATTATGGCAGATTACACTCAATTTACCTGAATGATAAGAAATTCGTACTTAAGACGGCTCATCCCAGGAATCGCAATTTGAGAAGAGCACAGCTGAAACCTGATTGCGATTTGACATCAGAGAGTTGATTCACATGAGACGAAAACTTGAGAAAACCTCATCTAAAATGAAGTTCATTGTCAACAAACACAAACGGGAGATCATGTGTTTAATCAGCTCTTTGACTTCAGTTGACCTTGGACCGAACTAGATTTACCTTCAATGATGAACATATCCCAGACAGGAGCTGTTTAATTCCATTCAGAAGAATGAAATGGTTACAATCAGTTCAACCCCACACACATAGCTCTACATACTATAAATGATTTTGTTTAATTAATTATTAAATGTACATATTAGAAAGTAAACTACAATTCTACACTGCAAAAAAAAGTATTTTTGTCTTGTTTCTAGTTAAAATATCTAAACATTCTTAAATTAAGATGCATTTACTTGGTAAGTAGCTGAAGATGTAAAACAAAGAACTACAACAAACAATATCCCCTCAGCTCAAAAGCAGAAAATAAACGTATCGAATGTCAGTGGTATAATAAAGGCCTGGCTGGGTAAGAACAAATAATTATTGTTTATATTTACAGAATTTGTTCAGGATTTAGTTAGTCCAAACAAACCCATTCAGATGAAGCAGAGAAGTGTGTGTGTGTGTGTGTGTGTGTGTTTGTGGTTGACCATGTCATGTAACCATGTACTGTATTATAAGAGCCAGAAGTGCATCTAATTTTGGCAGTTATTAAATCCATATTATGTCATAATTCAAGATGTATTTTACATTCACTAAAAGCGCCTCTCAAAGAAAAACATGTCTGTTTGAATCAGATTTGTTTAGGCAGCATTTTGCTTTAGGTCTGAATGATTCTAAGAATGATATCTAGACAGAGCAAGGAAGCGGATTGGCTGTTTGATCTTAACAGAATGTTCCATCCTCTCTCACTTGAGTCATCTTCATGTCTTGAAGTGCCTGCAGGGATGGAAATGTTGAAGTATACAGCTTTGTGTAATAACACATGCCTACTCCCCCAACAATACTCATTGTTTCGCTCAAAGTGGTGGTCCACCACAGGAGAACACTTTTAGGAAGAAGCAAAACATTATTTGATATGGAAATATGTCATGCACTTGATTCAAATGTCAAAGGAAGTGGTGTCACACAAAAAAAGGCTTTACTCTGCGCTATAAGAGGTCATCTGCATTTTGGAGCCAGATCTTTCTGGATTTCACATCACTAAACAGATATTAAGTTTCATGCTTTACATTTACAAGGAAAATGGCATGCATTGTTCTCATTTGCATATTGGTGATGTCATCATCAATAATTAAACACACAAACTGTATAAAGTCAACAATAAATGAAAATTACTACACACTATCTATATTCTAAATCAATGTTATAGAATTATTATTTTTTAAATGTATGCTTTTTTTATGAATTTAAAAGAATGTCATAACTGGATTTTGCTGTAAAAATGGTTTTTTTAAAATAAATATTTATTTAACTTTATTAAAATACAGAAAAATATAGAAAAGATCTGTCACTACTTCCATTACTTTGTGATTACTTTTTTAAAAAAAATTGATTTAAAACAAACTAACTTACAATATCTCCTTTAGAAAAAAAAGCATCCTGTTTCAGTACCTGTGGATGTGTGTCGTCTGCTTTGGTGGCCAAAATGCAAAAATCTCCATAGGTGGTGATGGACAAGAGACTCTTGACATATTTTACAAACTTCTCATTATTCTTAGTGTCCCAGAACACCACACTGTACTCCAGCCTATCAGGCCGTGTGTATGCATACACCATCATGTTACTGCAGTAACCCCACTAAGAGTAAGATGTAAGACAGAGTAAGATGTTGAATAAATTATAGCCATTGTTTACAGCTAAATTACCTTGTAATCTGGCCGAATGTTAGCAAAGTAAATGTAAGAATCTACAGCTAGGCCTATTCGGAGTCCTCCACCTTCCCATGATACAGCAGTCATCTCCTTGCCAGGAACCTTCAGAGTCCGTAAGTGCAAGACACGTGATGACATCACACATAAGTGCATCAAACAGTAGCATTGTCATTAAAAAGTTTGTGGTGAGTATGATTTTATTTTTAATTGTATTTAATTTAGTTTTTTGTTTTTTTTGAAGGAAATAATACTTTTTTTCAGAAAGAATGCATTAAATTTATTAAAAGACCCATTAAAGACATTTGAAATGTTACAAGATATTTATATTTCTGTCTGAAATAAATGCGATTTTAAAATTGCTAATAAAAAAAATAAATATTGAGGACAAATCAGCATATTAAAATGATTTCTAAAGGATCATGTGACACTGAAGACTGGCTTCCAAAAATTCAGCTTTACCATGACAGGAATAAATTATACTGCAAAGTAAATTAAAATGGAAATAGGAGATGGAAATGGAAATGGAAATATTCAAACTCTCAAAAACCTTACAAAAGTCTTACCAACCCCAAACTTGTGGACAGTTGCTTATGACAAAATATATTATCTTTGTATAAATTGAAATGTGTCTGTATGAAGCATGTGTGTGACCGGTACTCACCTCTCCAAATGGTGTAGAATTGAACAACATTTATGTCTTACTCTGTTCCGCTGTTTCTGAGTGATCCTGCTGTAGCTAGAACACTGCTACAGTGATTCCACTGGATACTGGCCATCACTCTCATGCCTCATCACTTGGCAGTGCCCATTAGTGAAGCAAACAGCTAGGCAGGGGCAGTCTGGTTCCAGATACCCCTCTGTGCCAGGGTACCAGTGAATACCTGCAATATTGAGGGCGCCTGTAGCATTTGCCAAGCAACTCATGGTCATCTTCATCTGGGCATAAGCAAACACAATAAGAGCAAATTAGTGTGTTTTAATAGCAGTACTACTCAAACTGACTGGACAACAATAAAACGTCCTCAGGACCCCAGAGGAAAACTAGTAGAAGTAGCTGACTTAAGAAACAACGAACAACACAGAGTGTGTTTTCAGCATCTCAGCACTACCTGGTTGCCATTTTAAAAAATTCTGAAATAAAGAAAAAAGCCAAAACCATGTTCTCCAAAATGATATGTATGAAACACTTTACTGGAGCATTTAAAGTGGGTCTAAAAGATAATCTGGGCTCAACAGAAATTATAATAATAATATATAATTATAGTAATTTATATTATATTCACCAATCAGGACAAATAAAACCAAAAACCCAAGGACTCGCATGTGATTTCAAAACCTGGCAACCTTTTGACAAATATTGTACACAGGCCTACCTACCACTGTACCAAGAGTTTAAAAGCCACACAGCACATTATAATGCCATTACCAACAAAATGCGCACTGGAACCATTTGAAGTGAACAATGCAGCCATTACATAATGAAGGACAGCATTTCTGAGTAGTTTCTACAGTATGACTACAGCGGTGAGGGCATGATGCCATGTGCTTCTAAATTCTGCATTTTCCGCTGCCAACGAGGGAAAGCCAGTATTTGTAATAGTTCTGAGTCTGAACATTATGTCATTTGCTTCCTTAACGGGGTCTGGGGGTTTACGCTTGGTAACATTTGGAGACCAAATTACACTTTATGGACCTTTGAAATACCAGCATATTCATCGTAAGTGTCTTTACCCTATCAGTCATCACAGAATAGATGCTATTTGTGTGGTCTTGAACAAGAGTTAGGACAATACGGTAAACAGAAGAGACGTAAATGATGAAGTCAACTGAAACTCAAATCATTATTTATAAGAGATGAGGCTTGCTTGTAAAAATCTATTTACACACACAACATATTTATAGTGTGCATATATAGATATTTATTTGTTTTGCATCATATTTCATATATCTGACTATTATGTCTTATAAGGTGTCAAAGTACCAAAGTAAATCAATAAAAATGTGGGATGTTGTTGGAATTAGCTTTTAGTAGATTGTGTAGAATATGTTTTTGATCATCTTAAAATTTCATGTATCAAATATGATACTTTAGGCTTTATACCTTTTGCAATTTTAGGTCATCTACTTCCTGCTTACAGCATATACACCAAAGAAAAAAAAAATGTTTTATTGGTTTCCGAAATCCAACTTTTCCCTGAAAATATGGCCCTGAGCAAAAGGATCTGAATCTCATCAACAAAAGCAAAGTCTCAGAGTGACAAATTTGACTATTTGTAAAAATCTGAAGGGTAACAGAATTGAAAGCAAAATTGAAGGCCGTAAGCTCTGGAGAGCCTCAAAACAGAGCGAGTCAATGATGTAATGCTTTCACAGACATGTCCCACAGCGTGCTCCAGCACTGCTGGAAAAAGCAGGGCGATCAGGGTGCACAGCTGCCCATGCTGCGCTCGGCTGTGGTGAGTAAATGGGGCCCAACCCAACAAGGTCCCCATTACACAGTACCGGGCACAACACCAGCACCAACAACCTCTGCCAACAAACGTGAACAGGAAATCATGGAAAAACAGAGGCGGCGAGAGAGCGGGAGAGAGGGATGAAGCACATGGATGCGAACGCGAGCAAAAGGAAAGAAAACAGCCATAATGTAGTCCACACCACTGGGGCTTTGTATTACTGACAGAGAAACACTACAGTGATCAAGTCATCTGTGTGACCACACAGCCATTCTGACTCTAGAAGTCCGTTTAAAGTATTTGTGGCTTAACGTATAGAATATTGTACATACTGTATGCAAACCATGCAAACATGCCAAATGGGGGAATACTTTGGCAGAATGAGAAGCTTGATCAAACAAACCAATAGTGACGTTGATCTTAGGAGCTTTAACCTTGGGAGCTTTATGATTATACTGAAGCACAAAATCATTCGAGTTTTAATTTATTAAAAGTTTAGAAGAAGAATTTAACATGTCTTATAAGTTTCTTTAGCTCTATTTTGATTTTCTTATTTCATTTTATTTTTTTATTATTATTATCAAAAAAAATAATACTTTATTTTAAGGTGTCCTTTTTCCACGTAGCCTTCTTACTATTGTAATAACAATAAATCATGCATAATTACATGCAAGTAACCCTAAACCAAAGCATAATGTTAACCATAAAGTGCATGTAGTTACTCATCAATTAAATGTATCATTAGACACCTTAAAATAAAGTGTAACTCGCTTAGATTGTATAAAGTGCAACGCAAAAGTACTATACTGTGGTATTACGATGTTTATTAAGAGGTTGTTTTGCTTTTTAATAATTCGGAGTTGATACTCATAGCTTTAGAGAGGCGTATTTGTTTGTAATTCTACACTGCCCCCATGTGGATTTCTACTGCACTGCATCTGCGTCCTGTGAACAGTTATTTACAGTTATTTAACATTTTACACTAACTTTTATTACGTTTGTTAATGAGAAACACATTTGCAGTCTGACCATGTTAAAAAACCTCCACCAACCACAGAATATTTATTTATTGTTTGTTTGCCTGTATTTGTGAAACACAACCAAAGTCGGTTTCACGCTTTGCAAGATAAAAAATCCACACTGTCAAACCACATGTAAAAAGTCATATACAAGTCATATACAAATTAGCATATTGTGATAAAGTTCATTATTTCCTGTAATGTACTGATAAACACTAGACTTTCATATATTTTAGATTCATTACACACAACTGAAGTAGTTCAAGCCTTTT
>JAUYWG010000051.1:9358936-9370844 GCA_034779775.1 Enteromius afrohamiltoni
CTTTGTAACCTTGGCCAGATCTGTGCCACAATTCTGTCTCTGAGCTCTTCAGGCAGTTCCTTTGACCTCATGATTCTTATTTGCTCTGGCATGCATTGTGAGCTGTAAGGTCTTATAAAGACAGGTGTGTGGCTTTCCTAATCAAGTCCAATCAGTATAATCTAACACAGCTGGACTCAAATAAAGGTGTAGAACCATCTCAAGAATCATCAGACGAAATGGACAGCACCTGAGTTATATATATAAGTGTCACAGCAATGCTTAGGACCATGTGATATTTCAGTTTTTCATTTTTAATAAATTTGCAAAAATGTCCAAATTCAGTGTTTTTCTGTCAATATGGGGTGCTGTGTGTACATTAAAGGAGAAAAAAATGAACTGAAGAAAAATTTAAGAGGGTCTGAATACTTTCTGTACCCACTGTATGTTAGGCAGAAGCATTATGTGATTTAACGGCGCATACTGTATCAATACCAGTGTCAGTTACAGATATTGACAATTGATTTATTGGTATTAATTATTTATTTGATCAGTATTCAATTAATTGATTATTAATTTTATTTAGATAAAATAGTATGGAATTAAAAGACTATAGATTTAAGCATTTTTGTTTTCATCCATTTTAGGCGTTCCTGTAGTTGTCAGATGCAGCTCTTAATGGCTTGTGTTCAAATTAGACGTTATACATATAGGTCATAAAGATTGTACCGAAGATAAAGTGATGTAAAATGTTGCATACTAAATCTTGCATAATCTTTTAAATCATCTGCAGTTGTCCTAGTTCTAGAGACTAGGTATGCAGCTGCTCAAATGATTCACCATTACCCTTCTATGTATTACTTTGAATGCATCCACAAGGCCCAGCCAGTGTTCAGGTCCATGCACTCTATGAGCAGTTTTGTGGTATTATTCTGAAGTGGAATCACAAAGTGATTTGACTCGAGCAAAACGTCAATAAATGAACGCGTGTCACCTGATTCACAAATGCACAGATTCCTTTTTGCATGCGCAATTTATGATATATTAGATCGTTGTCTGTGAACAGTGCATTTTTGTAGTTGCCACTAAAGTCATTCCGGTAATTTTACGGCAGTTCACTGGTATTACTGTGTGGAAGCAGATATTGTCTGATAAGTCAGCGAGGGAACAAGTTAGCTGTGTAAGCTTTCAAATGCAGCCAGTAAGTTTAGCTGGCACTTAATCATCTGAATAGGAATTGGAATTTATACTGACACCTGTTGGCCTGGATGAATGGAGTTTGTTTATTAACCGCTAACTGCCAATTCATACTATTATTAGTAATAGCAGTAACTCTGTCAAATTTATGACCCAGCTGGTCTTATGTTAACTTAGTAGCTCTCGTGAGGGGCGCTGTAGAGAAAACCGATTTTTATAGAAAACTGAGTTGATCAAATTTGAATGATATTTAATGATAAAAATTACTGTGTAGCTTTTTAAATTCTACTACGGCTGATTTGTGTGTGTGTGTTTGCTGAGGCTGATAGTTTGAGCGCAGGATTGTTCTACTATACAAAATGATGGCCTAGTTGCTACAATGGCAACACACAAGAGCCCGCTCTAACAAAATAAAATGACCTAGAAAAACATTGCCGTTCCAACTCAGCACTCTTAAACCCGTCACTCTGAAAACTGATAGCCTTAGGCTGCCTGCCTTTGTTTAGCTTATTATCACCGTAGGATTTATGTACCAGGTTAAACTGCCCTCAGGACCATCATGTTTACATCTAAACTAAATGTGTCAACACACCGTGGTGCCCCGTTCTCTGATCGGATGAGATGGAGGTTGATCAATTCCAGGCAGCTGACCTGAGCTGAGCTTGTTTTAATGCCTCTTCTGCTCTCTGATCGCACGTCTCGCATGTGTCCGGGGTGTTAGCTGAAGGAGAGTGCGGCTAAAGTGACTTATTGCACAGTAATGAGGCAATTAGTGTCCCATGGAACCCCTCCCTCACCCACAGCCCTGCTCCTGGCGAGGTGTGAAATCTGGCATGGCCCCACATAGGCCTGGAGCAAGCCTAATTACAAAGTGGGATGGTGGATTTTGGCCTCTCTTCCTCTTCATCTGGGGACCTGCTGCTAAAAACATTCTCTGCTTTAATTAACGCCCGGCTAAACAAAGCTCACATTCTAATGGGTGAGGTGGGTTCACTGACAGGCGCTCTTGTGACCAATAGGGGGCGATGGCATGCCACACGAAGAACAGAGTGGAGATTTGTGAGGTCGGGTGGAGAAATGTTGCCGATAGGCCTCATTGCTTACAGCAAATGAGCTAGTGAAGTTTTAAGGTTGTAATATTTTATCACCTTCGAATGCAAAGCAAATTCGAGTTTGTGGTTAAAACGCTCTCTAGGGTTTGATTGTTATATGTATTATGATGGCAACAGAGTAAATACAAGGAAAGAGGGTGTGTCTGAACCTTTAACTGTTAGTACTGGTGCGTGTGGGTTCTGTAAGCAACCAGAAAAGATCCCTCCGAGACTCTCGCTGGATGTGACAATTTATGCGATTCTTTTTCGACTTCCAGCTCTTAAAATCGTGAATTTAAAACTGGCAGGCGGCAGCCTCCGAGGGTTTCACATTAAAAGTGTTAATATGACGTTGAGATGATTTAGGGAGCTGAATGGGTTGTAGCGCATAGAATTATTCTAGTTTTGACTACAGTGTACAAGCTAGCTTTAATCCTCCTGGTGTTTGGAGACTACCATTAAAAAATACAGTTTTCACCATGTTGGATAGAGGTCAAGTTTTTATTTGAATATTTCGGATTTAATTTCAATTGTAATTCAAGTTTTAGAATTAAGAGTATTTTTTTGTTATTTTGCTTCTTTGTCAAACGTGAAAATGAAAGTCTTATTTTATTTCAGTTAACATTAAATTTTTAATGGTTTTAGTTAAGTATAATAACCCCTCAGAGGTCTTCTGCTTTCAAGATGTCTGCAGGCCTCTGAACAATGAACCTCTGAGCTCCACCACACTGAGCTGAGGGCTCCTGGAATGGCCTGGGAAAAAAAAATCTCAGCGGAAATAATAAATTTGAGCAGTGACTGGTGCCTCTAGAGCTGCACCTGGTGGACCTAATTACCTCAAACCAACACCCCCTGTTCCCTTTCCAGCCCTCCATCCAAACCCAGCGCAGGCCAGCTAATGACAGGAAGAGCTGATATTACCTGGATTAACCGTGGCAGGGGGCTGCGGCTAATTTAGAACGTGTGTGTCTGTGTGTTTTGGACGTGTGTTGTGATGTTCACATGTACAAGACCACCCATGCTCAAAGGAGCAGCTAAATGTTGTATCTTCCGAATGACATGAGGGTACATAGCAGCAGCTACTGTGTTACTGAGTGAACCATCTCTTTAATTCACTAAAATATGTAAAAAAAAACCTAATAGGTCAGCTGATTTTGAAATTTAAATAAAGATAATGCAGAAAATTGTTCACCTAGCTGATCTAACCAATCAACTATATGTGTCTTGTTATTAGGATATTCTCTTACTATACCTGTTTACCCTTCCTTTGATCTATTCAAACTGAAAGTCTTCCTGAAATGATGTGTCTGTGTGTGTGAGAGAGAGAGAGACCACCATGGTAGACCACCTGTTTGTGTACTTGTGGACCACCTCTCCCTGTAATGGGGTCCTGGTAGGCAGAAGCTCTGGGGCCCGTTATAGTGACTTCAGGCCCTAAGGAGCCCGGGCAGTTCTATGTGTGATTTACGGAGTGTGTGTGCGCGGATTGATCCATGTGTGTGTGACTATATGCAGCTCTTCTTGTTTCTCTTCTTCTGGGGCTTTTCCCCTGCACGGGTCATATGCACACATACAAAACTCCTTTTTCTTGGCACAGGAACAGTGCCTAATGCATCTTTTGTGTGTGTGTGTGTGTGTGTGTGTTTTGCAGAAAGGTGTGGGGTCTTTCTCACAGTAGTTAAATCAATGCTAATGAAACACTTTAGCTGAGGTGCAGGCCGAGCTGAAAGCTTTAAGCAATAAACCGACACAGAACTACACGCCTACATCCTACCTGCTCTTCGCCCAGCGTTCAAATGGCAACTGAAACCAACCCTATACTGGTCCATATAACACCACTGTTGCATATTTTATGAGGTGGCTAATTCGTACATCCTCACTCGTCAAAATGCATATGATTTTTGCTGAACTTTAAGTTTTTTGCACATTTTTTGTATGATCTGCTTGCGCCCCAATGATGGTTATGTTTAGGGATGGACCTTTCTGCTTACTCTTTTTCTAAAAAACCCTAAACCTGTACGTCAGTGGGGCATGAACAGGAAATGCAAGCTTGTGAAATTTCTATATGCTTCAAAGTGGTGAACTGCAAGTTTGTATCACGCGTTAGGATGTGTGGTCAACAGAAGACAGATTAGCCTTTTAGCAGAACTAATAAAACAGTATTGATTTAAAGGATTTCAGCATTGTATTAAAGTAAACGAGGCTACATATTTTTATATGTAGAATTGCGTTTAAAAGGAGGACATCATATTACGTCTGAACTATTAACTATATATTATCTATTTTATAAGCGCCACCTACTGGCAAAGACTGAAACTACGTTTTTATTCAGCCCCATCTACTGTTTTTTTCTGCATTGGTCTGGATATCCAAATCGCATGTGAAACTCATTTGTGTTGGTGTGAACAGTGTTTTGGCTAGAATGCATACAGCTACGGGCGGAAGTGACGCAAAATCTCTCCATAAAATAACAATTTAATTGTGCTACCTACCACATTTCGTTTTATTAACTTATGCGCCTTCATAACCCTGAGCCTACCCCTTTCAATAATTCAGATACGGTACTTATTGTTGTTCGGTAAGACAAAAAATGTAGTAATGTTGATGTGAGCATGCCCAGTCTCGACCGCTAACCTGTAAAGAGGTCTTTGGTGAAATGTAAAATAGTTAGGAATTACCTGTTGGTCGTCGCCACGGTGTAAAAACCAAGTGCAGCACCGCGCCGGAGTGGGTATGTGATGATGCCATGCTGGCCGGAATCGCAGTTTTGACACGAGGGGTGCCGCGTGGTTTGGAAGAGCCGAGACGAATATGTTTCGGGTTAAACGGGGCAGAAAGAAATGTGTTTACTCACAGCAGAGGCATAAAAAGAGCCATTGAGATGCATCACAGGGGGGTGCACAGGGGAGGCTCATTAGATGAAACTGTGTTTTGGCAGTGCTTGTGTTAATGGTGTTGGAGAATGCCCGGAGAGACAGGCATCTGAAAACCATTACCCTGGCAGAGAGCCGCTGGTATGCGGGCACCGCCGACCACAGAAGGGACGTTTAGCAGATTTTTGTGCTTTCAGTTGCAGTTTAGAGACATTTTAGCCGGGTTGTGTTCGAGTGGATTCTAAAATAACAGTAAGTGAGCACACTAACTCAACCCAGAACGTTTTTGTGTGTAATTGAGGAAAAAAGTAAATAAATACACACATTCGCCACAAGGTGGCAGCGTTGTCCACATTGCTGCAGCTTCGTGACAGCATTGACCGCATAGAATCAGAAGCAGTTTTGACAGAACAGCCCCAAAACAGATATCTTTATTTTTGAAGTGGACTCTTTAATATGCACAACTGAAACCCGACGTAAAACCATCTTTGCCCTGGCGTGCGGGCATTTGGATTCAGTTGGAGGGTGATCTGGGTGGCCCTGCCTAGAAAATGAGCACATCTGGGAGGAATGGCAGAGAGCTTGTTCAGTGTGGTGTGGTGTGACACTAACCAAATGGCTGTCTTAAGTTTTACCAAACAGCTATTGGATAGCCCAGTCCGGTCTCTCTCCCATGCAGAAGTGCTGATTTATTCTGCCGCTAAGTAGAGTTTAATGAAAAAAACTTGATTAATGGAGTTAATTGCCATCTGCAAGTGATTGTGAACTTGTTGTGTGGCAGAATCTAGCATTGAGTTTGAAAGTCAATGACTTTAACAATAAAGTGAGTAATCGCTTCATTCTGGCAATGACACGTAAGCTTCAACAAACTCACTGACTCTCTCGGGTGATGCAGATTTAAACAGGTAAACAACACTGCTGTCACCCAAAGAGTTTGAGCTGTTTATTGGTATACTACAGAAACCCTTAAAGCCTCAAAGTGCTCTGGGTTGTTCTTTTGTGGTGTCTTTGTCAGTCTAGTGAATTATTCATCTCTCTGTTTCGTTTAGACACAGATCCTCGTGTGTTGGAGAAACAGGAACTGCAGCAGCCCACATATGTCGCCCTCAGCTACATTAACAGGTACATGAGTCATATTCAGATTTCATGGTGTAATAAATTATGTAATAAATTTAAAATTGAAAATGTTTAATGATGTGTATGTGTCTGAATATGCTGTCAAACGATTAATCACAATTAACCACATCCAAAATAAATGTTTTTGTTTACATACTATAAGTATTTGTACTGTATTTTCGTATGTATGAGTACTGTGTTCAAATATAGAATATGTTTTGAAAGTATTTATATATTTATATTATTGTGTTTTCTTGTATAAATATAGTTAATGTATAAATGCAGCATATTTTTCTGAAATATAATACTTATCCACAGTACTAACTTATTAATTATGTAAACAAAACAGATTAATCGTTTAACAATATAATCTATCTATCTATCTATCTATCTATAAGAGAGAGAGAGTGTGGTCTAGATCAGCAATATGTGTGTGAATGTATTATTTATTTATTTCATAAATATATATATTTCATATTTTCGACAGCGTATATTTGATGATAAATTTTACACTCCTGTTTACATTTAAACAGCAAAGCAGGTGTCCTTTTTTGGCAGATGTCAAATTTAATTTCAGTTTGTTTAGTTGTGTTTGCTTTGCTTTATTGCCCACAATGCAAATTACCTTTTGGCTCATCACCACCGTTTATTAAAAACAAAATGCAAACATAAAGATAAAGATAATACTGTGACATGATAAACATTAAAGCTTCCCAAAAACTACAATACTGTCATCATTTATTTACCCTCAAGTTGTTCAATCAGAAAAGCATCTTTTGTGTTCAAGAGAAGAAACATTTAACATTTTTTAATACACTCATATAAATGAAAAAATAGCAATTCAAATATTTATTTTTAAAAAAGAACTAATTGGCTGGCTATGCATTATGCATCGGCAAAATAACGATCAAAATCAGGCAGTTATTAGACTCGGTATTAACTAAGATGAGCAAACAATGAACAGTGATGTTAACAAACACAAATTGTGATTTTAACATTGCATTAGTAAATGCTGAAATTAGCATTAACTAAGATGAATAAATACTGGAGAAATATTGTTCTTTCTTAGTTCATGTTGTTAACCAATGTTAACCAATTAACCTTATTGTAAAATGTTACTAGGTTTTTCAAAACTAACCAAATGACAAAAATGAATCTGAAAGCAGGCCAGTATTTTTCTTTATGAGATTCTGTAGTTTTTGGATAATAGCCGTGTGGTCAAGTCCTCTACATCCTCTTAGGGATCTGGTCAGTTTATGAAGCTGTAATGAACTTCAAACCATCGCCCAACTCATCATATACACTCACTTTGACTCTGTTGACTGTGGTCTGTGCAGGAATACTCCGAAAGCAGTTCCAGTGTTAAACAGCTTTATAGGCCGATTGGTGGTGGACATTGTTGCGTAACAAAGAGGAGACACTTTTGTCCATCTCTTTATGTGGCTTCTGCTGGTAATCTGTTAATTCCACACCAGCTTTAATAATGTCTGTGTGAACATTTCTGCTTTATTATACACATTTACTGACAGTTTTATAATGCAACAAAATAAGATGGCAGTTTTTAAGCTCCTATTTGATGCACCATTCAAAATGTTTGGCATGTGAAAGAAGCCTCTGATGCTCAACAAGGCTGCATTTATTCGATTAAAAATCCATTAAAAACATTATGCTGTTGGACACTATGGGCCGGTTTCCCGGACTTGCTAATTTAGGACATTTAAGAATTTTTAGAAACATGTCTTACAAAAATGCATTAACTGTGAGCATTTCAAGACCAAACGATGACAACAATGTATTTTAAGATATCTCAGTGCAAGCCTTTTCCAGTTTAGACAGCTCTAACATTTATTTGAATCTAGGAATAGTCTTAAACCCTGTTTGGGAAACTGCCCCTAAATTGTGAAATTTGATTTGACTTAATATGCCAATATGGTCTTATCAATAATGTAGAAATCGGTGTTGTTTAATATATAATTTTAAGAGCTGTACGTTGATCAACTACAACAAAGTAATTGCCCACCTTTCCACTCCTAATACTCAAGTTCCTGGCAGATTTATTTATTGAGAAGTAAAAAAAAGGTCAATTAATGAAATGCATTAATATTAGTTCAAAAAATAGGATGATTAACCCGAGTTCAAGTAGGTCAAAGAGTTGCACTTTTTTGATATATCATCAAGTGTTGGTTAAAGTAGGGCTAGACGATATATAGGTTCAAACGGTAAACAAAGTGGCTAAGCTACAGTATGTAGATAGCACAGTGACTTCAGAGTGGATCCCTGTTGATTGCATACACTTCTGACTAATGGTTGGAGACATACTAATTACACACAATTGTTTAACTGGGCAAATCAACTAACTGTAAGCAGCCATTAAAAGAGGCCACAGATGCCTGTACTGTATTGGAGGGTGGGTGGTTTTCTGAAAGTATCTCTCAGGAGAGCTATAATGAATAGTAATGTGCTATTTAAAAGCGCCAGCACTGCTTTGTTTACAGCAGTAACCAATGAAAATGCTGTATGGCCGCTGTTACCTGAGAAACTGTCAGAAAGTGAACCTTCAGCCCGTCTGCGTGTTTTATGTAGGATAATACAGTGGTTTCATGCATTCTGATTCATATAAAGAAGCAGTCAGGGATAAGCTGTGAGACCATCAGAATCCTAAAAAAAACCGAACTAGATTATAGTATTTTCCATGGGTTTTGTTTTTTTAATGCATGTGCAAATGCAGCTCATTTTGCTGCCGCAGGCTTTTTCCTTTAACAGCCATGTATTCCTCTGCCAGCTCATTTTCATCGCTAACTTGTGCTCACTGAGGCTGCACCTTATCCAGGCGTTTTTCTCTCAGTTAAGAGTGGACAGATGAAGGACCGGAATTTAGTTTTGTCCCAGAAACGTAAAGTAGCTTTTTGCAGCAAGCAAATGTAATCGACTGGAACGTCTTTATAAAATGATTGCTGTTGCATCCAACAACAAACAGCTAGAAAAGTCATGGAAATGAATTGCTCGGCAAGTGTACTGATGTTTGTGCGGCTGGTTTAGAGTATTTTAGTTTGTGACCGTTACTTCCTAATATGACCGGCTACCCAATAAGCAGTCTTTGTTTTGAGTTTGAATACATTGTAAGTCAGTTTGAGAACTTCTAACAAAGTTCACTTCCCTCTCTAGGTTTATGACAGATGCAGCACGGCGGGAGCATGAGTCTCTGAAGAAGAAAGTGCAGCCAAAGCTGTCGCTCTCGCTGACGGGCGGCCTTTCACGCAACAGCGTGGCCACGCCCCCTCGCCACAACAGCGGCAACCTGACCCCGCCCGTGACTCCGCCCATCACTCCCTCGTCTTCATTCAGGAGCAGCACCCCCACAGGTACTTCTTCGGGAACCCGCTCGATGCTTATTATGTTTCCTAGAAAGATACATTTCGGCAATAAACCTCCGCTGCTTATTTGATGCTCTGTTGTAATAGATAATCCGGTAATCACATCGTGAGTCACACACAGTTTTTTTTCCCGCTGCAGTTTCCCATGGCTCTCTCCCCCACAATAAAATGTTTTAAGCGTTTTATTTGTGTGGGTTTGGAACAGACACGAAATAGTCTCCAAATTGCTTGTATCATATTATTGCTGTGCATTAACCCTTAGACCTTCTTATGCCCTTCAGATTCTTTCTCATAAAACGCAAACGCTTTGCACATCACTGTGAGAAAGACCACTGTAACTGTTTTCCTAAAAGCTCTGGTGGCTGATGGGAAATGCTGTTCTAGTGGTGTAGCGGTTAGTTGTCTGAAAGGTTCGACGTCTCATAACTCGATCGGTTATTAAATGATTATTTGCTTTGTGCTCTCAGGCAGCGAGTATGATGAGGAGGAAGCAGAATACGAAGAGTCTGACAGTGACGAGTCTTGGACCACCGAAAGTGCCATTAGCTCTGAATCCATCCTCGGCTCCATGTGCATGAACGGCGGTGATGAGAAACCGTTCGCATGTCCCGTGCCTGGCTGCAAAAAGAGATACAAGGTAAAACGGCTCAAATATCTGTTCGTCTTTGTCTGCTCTCTGTAGGTTTGTGTATAGTTTCTGGAGACGGCGTTTTAATTCCTCGAAAAATAATCCCACAGACCCCAGATCTCTTAGCACAATTATTTAATGCTGTTTACTTTAGGTTTCATTCACTAAAAAGTAGGTTTACAGCACACCTGTGCATCCATAAACAATAGCAAACACCAGTGGCTCAAATCTGATCCAACAGTGAAGGAGAGCTGTAATGGGCGCAGGACTGGAAGCCTGACGTACATTTTAAAGGCATACATGCAGTCCACTGAAGGCCTGTGCGTTTTATGAGATTTTCCACCGCCATCTGGTTCTGGCTGCTGAGATAAATGATGTGCAGCCTGTGAGAGCCGCATTCAATAAGAGAGAGAGGAAATGGATGATGACAGCCACGAGGGTGTCTCTGCATGTTCAGATGTACTGTTAGATGTGGCTCTGATTTGGGTTTATTTGGGTTCAGTGGGTGCCTGGTCTCCGCCGATGCCGAGCAGCTGATGGTTTTCCTCGTTTATTTCACACGACACTGGATGTTTTATATGTCTGGAATTATTAAAGCGCTTTTTTTTTCTTTTAGTCCCAGATTGTTTTGTTTGCGTTCAGATTAATGCTAAATGTGTTATAATGCCAATATGGAATTTGTAATAAGTGAATTGTAGAATAATGTTTGTTTGCACACGCTATGCGCCGAGTTCATCTAGGATCACAAAATGATTTCATTGGCTGAAAGTATTTTTAATATGTACTGTTTTCACTTCCTGAATAGAAAATAACTTCATTATGTTTGCCATCTGAACTGCAATATTGTATTAACATTTTATTGCAAATTTTAATTCGTTTTAAATAAGTTATTAACTTAATATTATTTTAATTTAAAACGTTCTTACATTATAAAGTAAATATATGTGTGTGTGTGTGTGTGTGTATATATATATATATATATATATATATTAGTGCTGTCAATGATGCTGTCTCAATTAATCGCTGCCAAAATAAAAGGTATATGTACTGTGCATATTTATTATGTATACATAAATACACACACATACAGTATCTATCTTGAAATATTTACATTTATACATTTATGTATTAGTATTGTTAGATTTTATATTATATATTGAATATGTAAACACATTGTATTTTTAATATACATGCATGTGTTTGTATTTATTTATACATAAAAAATATACACAGTATATATAATGTAATAAAACTTTTATTTTGAATGCTATTAATCAAAATTAATCATTTGACAGCACTTATACATACATATGTGTGTGTATGTGTGTGTGTGTATATATATATATATATATATGTATATATATATTAGGGATGCAACGGTTTTCGTTGGTTTATCAAACCGTTCGGCACACCCACGTGAAGCACAATATTTCGGTAGCCGATTTGAGGCATTAAACATTCATTTTAATTAAAATTGGCATTTTCTGTGTATTAAGCGCATAGACAATCAGGTGATGGTCAGAACTTCTCAAGACTAATGATGAGTCGTTCTTGAACAATTCGTTCATTTTCGAGCCTCGAGAGACGAACGAATCAATTCTGTTTCTGGCTCAAGCTGCATAGTTTAACATTTCAGCAGCAAAATTATTC
>JAUYWG010000051.1:9370944-9394384 GCA_034779775.1 Enteromius afrohamiltoni
TGGCCAGAAAACTGTGATACAAACCTGTGGGCTCACTGCACCGTTGCATCCCTAATATATATATATTTATATATATATAGTTATTATTTCATATTAATAAATTGAATAATGATTAGTTATTACTTTATTATTAGAAATTAGTATTCATTCTTAAAAAAAAGAAAATATTACAGACCCCAAGCCTTCGGATATAGTCATATTACATACATTCTGATCAGGCATTACAAACGGGAACCCCCAGAAGGTTCTGGTCGAGCTCAACTCGACACAGTTGATGCCATTTTTACTATTATTAAAAACAAAAATATTAGTAATTTTTTAAAAATGTCAATCACACTTGCAGCAGTGAATGTTTTTTTCCTCCTGTGTAGTCAACCGTTGTCTAACCTGAGCAATGATCCTCTTGTTTCTACTCTTCTCTGCAGAATGTGAATGGTATCAAATACCACGCCAAGAACGGCCACCGCACTCAGATCCGCGTTCGGAAGCCCTTCAAGTGCCGGTGTGGTAAAAGCTATAAAAGCTCTCAGGGGCTTCGACACCACACCATCAACTTCCACCCGCCCGTCTCTGCCGACATCATCCGCAAGATGCAGCAGTAGAGTGCCAAGATCCTCCTCAACATCCACACACACACACACACATGTATATACAGTACAAACACATCCATCCGCACCAGCAGCCACGGCTGTCCATTAACTCTGACTTTGACCCGTCTTGTCCTCAGTCGTTTTTGGAGGACATCCAAAAAATATTTGTCTGGAGGACAGTTCGTCTTTCTCTATTTTACTCTTTCAAGAGTAAGACTCCTTCACCTCCCTTTTCATTCCAGTCCTCACGAGGAGGAAACTTTCATCTTTTTATATTCCCGACTCCCTGTATCATTCCGTACCTCCGTGAGGAGGATTTGATTCAACCTTATCAAAACACTACATTTTGAATTGCATGCTTTAATTCTGCTCTTTAGTTTTTTTATTATTTCCTTCGCTTATTTGTATCTTATTAGAGTTCACGGTTTTGTATTTTTGCACATTCGCTTGATCTTTTAGAATTTTTTGATGCTAGGTGCTTATTGTAAGACTGACGGAGTGTTTGGAGAAGAGAGAATCGTGGCCAGCCTCACGTGAACGAAAAACGAAAGATAGGAAAGGCTTGAAAAGTCTGAATGTTTATCTACCCTGTATAAGCAACATTCATAGCTACAGATTGTGTATATTACTATATATTCTATAAGTTTCATAGTCAGATTTAAATTCTATACTTTATTCCTAAATTTTATTTAGTATATTTTCAACCGAACTTCGGAGATGGCGATATGATGACGAACTGTTGTGTTTTCACCCTTTCTGTTACTCTCAGAAAAGCTTTGAGTTATAGCACCAAATGACTCTCAGGTGATAAATCGCCAGCATTTCAAACCCCGTAATCTTAAACTGATAGTATTTTAGAGTAGGCTGTTACACTCTTCCCAGGTCTGCTGTGGTCGGACCGTTCTGGAGGAGAACCTAAAGCACTTTGTATTGACCAGTTGCCAACCTGTTTAGGGCATTCTCTATTGCCAACAAGCTATGGAATTCCAAGGACTAATATGGCGTATTGGAGGTCTCTCTTTCTGAAGTTCTTTTCTTTTCTTTTTTTTTCTAGCTAATGGAATTCATTCTTTCGCTATACCTCCAGCGTGCTCGTTAGATGTGAGATTATTGAAACTGGTTGCCTTGAATTGTGGTACACCACAGCATTCCAGTACAGTATATGTGTAGCCAAGTGACTCAGATTGTGTATCCCTCCCGATTCTGGCTCGTCTCTGGCGTGTCCGTGTGACTTTTATACCCCTAACCTGTCACTGGGATGATGTAGAGTCACAACCCAAAGATATTCTAGTGTGGACTCATACCTTGAAGCAGAAAGGTACTTGATTTGATTTGCTTTTGGACTTGTGGGTGGTATAAATGAAGAGTCGCTAGATCCTCCGGAGACGCCGGCCAGATCAGGGCCTGCCAATCACTCATTATGACATTACTGCATGGACGTTCATGTTGGTGGAATTGCAGTATCGGTTTAGATGCAACATTGTAACAGTATTACACTGCCAAGTACAGAGGGAAGTATTTGATATATTGTGTACTTTATGTATTGTTTCGATGTGAGTGCTTTAAATTATATTTTCTTATGTTTCCGGACAATAATGTTCCTACATGTAATGAAGTCAGACACCCGGGTTTGTTTTGGAACTGGTGACATTTTCTGCAAAAAAACTGAAAAAAAAAAAAAAAAAAAAAGCTGCTTCATAAATGTAAACATGGTTACATTTTAAATATTAAAATGGCCTCTGATACGTTTTAAAATAATTGTTTTTATTTCCTTCCAGGAATGTGGATTTATGGTCAATTTTAGTATAAGGCTAGAGAAAACGTAAAATATATTTTTAACTGTGTCCTATAGTGTGACGTTAGCAAAAAAAAAAAACTAGACACAAATAACATGAGAAAAATGTATCTTCAATTCTTTTTTTTCCCCTAATATAAAGAAATGTATATATGTGAGTGTGTATTTATATATACATACACACGCAAAAAACAAAACTATGCTCCATTTAAGGTATTTTGTAAATTGCCTACCATAAATATGTATCAAAACCAAATTTGTTATTAGAAACATACATTGCTAAAAACCTTGTTTGGACAAATTTAAAGGTGATTTTATTTTAAAATAATATCTCAATATTTTGATGTCTTTGCACCCCTTAAATTCCAAATATTCAAATAGTTGTATCTCGGCCAAATATTGTTTTAACAATCCATGCATCAAGGGAAAGCCGATTTATTCATCTTTCAGACCATGTATAAACCTCAATTTTAGAAACCTGACCCTTATGACTGGATTTGTGGGTCGCAAGTTTTTTCTTGTAATAGATGTATAGCTAAAATCCTAAATTCATGAAGAAAAGTTATTATTAAAAATTATTTAAAGACATTATAATAACAGCTAATAATAATAATGGCCTGGTTTCTCAAACGGGGCTTAGCTTAAGCCAGGACTAGGCATTAGTTAAATTAAGATCTTTAAGCAACCATTACAAAAAATGCCTTATAAGAAGATATTACAGGTGTGCATCTTAACACAGAACAATGGTACTGACATGTTTTAAGATATGTCAGAGCGAGATATTTTCACCCGAGACAGCTCAAACATGCAATTTAGTGTGGGACTAGCTTAATCCTTGTCTGTGAACCTGAGGGAATAATTCTCAAAATTACGCCTTACTGTGTGTGTTTGGCAAGTACAGTGAAATGTTTTCAATTTGAACAACTCCACATGACCAGTATGACCAACATAAATATTGCTTCAGTGAAATCTTTATTGGTTTAGATCAAGTATATAAGACGCACTCACACAGTAAGAGACCGAAAGTATTTAAGGAAATGGAACAAAAATAAAAGATCTAGGTTTATGATTTCAGTGCACAGGAAACGTGAGCATGCGACTCAATTGAAATAAGTGAATTAAATAGATAAGGGAAAAAAAAAACGCTAACTCAAATAACTTGATTATCAAGGTTTATCTTTAAAAGCTTATTCTAAAATAATTTCATAATATAGAATCACCCTCTTTGCTGGTCACATACATGCCCTGACAGAAAAAGCTGTGCTCTGCCTGCACAGAGTATAGTAGGCGATACCGGACTCAAACTACTGAACCTGGGGGGGTTCTCTCTCAACAGAAGGCTTTAACATGACTTAATATGTCTCAAGTGTTCTTAAAGTATTCCTAGCCAGCTGCACTGCTAGAGCTAACTTCGACATGAGAGGCATTAAAGTGAGCTAGAACAAACAGTCCTATTGACAGAAACCATCCCCCACTAAAAAGGACTTGAATAACGAGCCTACAACATCACCCAAAATCCATCTTTCAGTCATTTGGAATTCATTAACAGTATCCAGTCTTTACCTTGATTGCGTTTAAATAAAGAATCAGTATTCTACAGATTAATGCTCGAAGCTAAACATGCTGTTGAAAGTGGCTGTTAACTGAAACACAAATGAGCAGAATGTGAAGTGGAGGCGAAGTTTTCTTTGTCTAGAAGTTGAGCACGTTACTGTCGAAGTGGGTGAGGACGTGCTTCTCGAAGAGCTGCTGGTCGCAGTCGAGAGGGAACTGTTCGCTGCACATGGGGCAGATCTTCCAGTGGCTCTCCACGTGCTCCTCAAACTTGGACTGGTCGTAATGAGGAGGGAAGATCACTTCACACAGCGGACATCGCTTCTGCTCCCCGCTGTGAGATGGAGAAATTAAACTGGGTGAGAAAAGGCTAATAAAAAGACTAAAATAAAGGTTGAATGAGGAAAACAAAGTGTGGTAAGGTGTGAGCTGGTGCTGGAACAACAGGAGAGTGAACGGCAGTAAAACGGCATCTGTGTGAAGGCGATGTGGGTGGGCCGTCGAGCTAATGCATATAGTCACACCACGACGAAGCTCAACCACAGGATAATAACAGCCGTTAAGGGAGGTGTTTGTGTGCGTTCTTACCTGGGTTCAAAGCAGAATGGCATCTGTCCATCATTGAGGAACTCTGCGGGGTCAGCGGCTGTAGGCTGATCATTGGTTTGCTGGGGAAAGAAGAACAAAACGTTTTCTGTCATCAAAAGCAAAGGAAAACCTCTAGTAGGACGTTAACTGTGAGTGATTAACAAGGCAGGAAATCTTGTTGGTGCAGCAATATGACAGCTCTATACATACAGTTATGTCAGACAATGCTGTAGGTGTATTGACTGATGATCTGGAGTGTGCAACCCCCATAGATCATAGTTTTTTTTTTGTTGACTTTTTTGCAGATTTATTAAAAAAGAAAAACTGCAGTGATGGTTGACTTTCTACAACTTTCTCCCATCTCCCGACTGCATCTCTGGAGCTCAATCACAGTGATCTTTGGGTTGTTCTTTACCTCTCTCACAGAGGCTCTTCTCCCCCAATAGCTCAGTTTGGCAGGATGGCCAGCTCTTGGTCGAGCCAAACTGGTCTTCCATTTAAGGATTATGGAGGCCACTGTGCTCTTAGAAACAATTCTTGCCACAATTCTGTCTCTGAGCTCTTCAGGTAGTTCCTTTGATCTCATGATCCTCATTTGCTCTGACATGCATTGTGAGCTGTAGGGTCTTATATAGAAACTTATATAGAAAAGTGTACGACATAAGAGACCACCCACAATAAATCTTATTGTGGATAAATCAAGAGTTAATCAATTAATTACACAGGACTGTGAGATACACTGATTGGCTTTCATTTTTAACAAAATATTTCAGTAGTACAGTGCTCTCCACTAATATTGGCACCCTTGATAAATTTGAGCCAAGATAGCAGTGAAAATACATCTGCATTGTTTATCTTTTTGATCTTTCGTTCAAAAAGATTACTAAATTCCAACCCATTATATAACGAATGCCATTGAAATGGGGAGAAAATCTCATTATATTATTTATTATATACATAATATTTTTCTCCAATACTTGTTGGCCACAATTATTGGCACCACTAGAATTTTATACGAGTAAAATATGAGAAGTAAGATAAGAGAAAACCTTTAAAAAAAAATAGTCAAACAGCCGCTACATCAGCACATGTTGTTCAGGAGGGTTTAAGAAAAATTCTCCTTTCTCATTCAAAAACAATCTCCAGCATGTTCAGTTGTCAGACAGGACTGGAACTACAAATGAGACTGGCTTCTGTGATCAGATGAAACTAAAACATTAGTTTTTAGCAGCAAACACTCAAGATGGGTTTGGTGAACACAGGGATAAAAAGTTCTCCATGTCTACAATGAAATATACTGCTGTGTTTTTGATGTTGTGGGTCTATATTTCTGCTGGAGGTCCTGGACATATTGTTTAGACACATGGCATCATGGATTCTATCATATACCAACAGATAACAAATCAATAATTCACTGACTCTGTTAGAAATCTAATAATGGGCCATGGTTGGGTCTTTCACTGGGACAATAATCCAAACACAAACATCACAATAAACACATGAATCAGTCTCTGAGCACAGAATGAAGCTTTTGCCATGGCTGTCCCAGTCCTCTGACCTGAACCCTGCAGAAAGTGAGTGAGGTGAACTAGAGAGGAGAAGCACCATCATGGAGCTGGTATTCTGAAGGATCTGGAGAGATTCTGCATGAAGGAATGGTCTCTTTTCTCTTATCAGGTGTTCTCCAAACTCTTCCACCTTTGCTCTGATTTAACAAGGGTGCCAATATTAGTGGAGGGCACTGTACGTATGTCACATTGTTGTTACATGGCTTAAATGTGCTTGTGTTGTAATCTGTTTTTGTGGGGGTTGTTCACCCAAAATGAAAATTTACTATGAAAGTCAATTGTTTTGGACATTCACTGTGTGTGAATACATCTTAAACATCCTTCAAAATGTCTTCTATTGTCTTTAAAATAAAGTAGGTCATCCCGGCTTGTAAAGACATGAGTGGGTAAATGATCTATCCATTTTTTTAGCTGATATTACTTCCGGTTGATTCAACTCATCTTGAAATGAAAGCGCAAGTTAAGAGCACTGCCTTATGGGTTAGAACATTTCATGTTTCAGCCAATTTAGCACATTGTGAGGGTAAATAGTCATTGGCATGAAAATGTTCAATTAAGGTATTCTAACTTTTTAAAGAATGACCTGACACAAAATTGTGTAAACAAACTTAATGTGAACTTAGCATTAAATTAGTGACTGTTTTACACCAAATGACTCAAGCTCTTCCTTGTTTAGTTGGGTAAATCCACCATTATCCAGGCAAGGCTAACAAGCTCGATTAGTTGCGAGCCTGAGCACTTCCTTAATGACTCTGCTCTTGGTTAGCAGGGCTTTAATAATGCAAGCTTAGCTAAGCCCTGCCGGAGGCCAGCACAGCAGAGAGAGAAGTCCAGATAAAAGAAAGACAGAGATTTGGGAAGCGTTTAAGCCCATCTGCAGTTCTGACTTGATTAAAACCTTAATCCCAGCTCTATATCACTTCTAACAGCTAAACGTGGAGGTAGTCATAATGAACTCACAGTGCTCTGCGGCTCCTCTGGTTCCTCCAGTCCATCGGGGCGGCTGAGGTTCCGGGCGGGCTGTA
This sequence comes from Enteromius afrohamiltoni, assembly GCA_034779775.1. Taxonomy (NCBI): domain Eukaryota; kingdom Metazoa; phylum Chordata; class Actinopteri; order Cypriniformes; family Cyprinidae; genus Enteromius; species Enteromius afrohamiltoni. Next base: position 9,378,065 of record JAUYWG010000051.1, read on the forward strand.
TGCACACTACGTTACTGTCCCAGGATGGAGGCCCAACTGGGGGCAGTCGGGGCATCTGGTCATCAGAGAACTCTCCATCGGCTCCATCTGTCAGGAAAGGAAACCCTTTAATGCCTTAATATTTGGATTTATACCTCAAGAAAACACTGTAGCTTAAACTAATATGAGCAGGAACATGCACAGCTGCCTAAAAAGTGTTTGGAGCCTAAAGTCACACTTGAAAATGTTTTACAGTAATAATAATCGAAAAACAAACCAAGGCATTGATTTTTAAGAAGCAGTGAAATCCAAGGTGTTGTGTATGGAAGAGGATTAGGGCCAAGCAGTAATAACACAAAATAAATATTTCAAGAAAAATTATTAAATAAAACGTTGACCACAAACTCAGTAAATTTCAAGAATAAGGTAGATGTGTGGTAAAAAAAAAAACAAAAAAATTAAAAAGGTTAACAATAAACATTACGAAAAAAATACAAATTAAATTTCAAGAAAAAAATGCTGATAATAAACTTATCTGTTAAAGTTGTTCAATGAGTTTACTCTTTTTTTCTTGAAATTTAACAAAATTTAAATAAATAAATAAAAAATGTTGAAACCTAAAGAATAAAAGAAACTCATTAAATTTCAAGAATAAAGTAGATGTTTGGCAGAAATTTTTTTGAAATAAAATGCTAAGAATAAACATTACATTAAACATTAAAAAGTTACATTTCAAGAAAAAGAAAATTGAAGTACAGTGCTGAGAATAACAATCTTGTCCGACAGAGCAGTAACCGAACCTGACCCAAGCCCGACAGTCATTAAGATATTTATGTCCGATCCCGATCCCAGCCAATCTAATTTTTTTCTGATACTAATGACACATGCACTTTTTTATGCGGAAAGACCGCTTTTATTAAGCAACTGTAGAAAGACGTTCGGAAATGTCGACAGATGAGAGCTTCAGCGCACATGGGGCAAAAAAATGCCGTTATAACACAGGCGCACATTCGCACTGATGTGACCGAGCCTGACCCGAACCCGAGCATCCTTTCTAAATATCTGTCCGAACCCAGCCCGACCCGTTGCGTACCGTCAGGCTCGGGTCGGGTATCCATCCTCTATGCTGCATCAGTCGAGTGTTTAATAATAAATCATTGATCATAATTGGTAATCATAAAATCGAGTTTAATCTCAAGATTTTTTATTATTGCTTGGCACTAATCCACTTCCATAGTTGTGTCATTACAAATTATATTTTAAATAATTAAATTTATTTAAGTCCATAATATGTTTTAATTTCTAGTCACCTTCAAATGTTTTGACCTCAACTGCATGGGTACCAATTCAATTGCCTGTATTTGTCCCGTGACAAACTGGTGAAAATGGAATGTAACCAAAGTCGTACACTATAATAAAATTACCTTATGAATTTTACTCCTCATTTAGAATGAGCGATTAAAATGAATAGTCAATAGCAGCATAGATACCCCTGGAATCAGTAGAAGAGTATGGGTTCCCAAACATGAGATCAGAAGGGCGCTGGGGCACCAGCAGAGGAGATGGGTCATCTTGAGGGTACGGCATGGGGAACTGCAAGAAAACTGACGGGGTATCCACATCACCATCTTTCTTTTCATGTTCTTCTTCCCTGCTGACACTCCTCTGCAACTCCTGATGGGACACAGGAAATGCAACATGTGTTAAGTTTTGGTTTGCTTCAAGAACAGTAACTGAAATCAGAAACTAATCACCTGATCCAGACATGCCAATTAAAAGCTAAACTGAGTAAAATTGGCTCAAACTGAATTGTGATCAAACCGAAAGTAAAGTCTAATTTAAAGCCAGCCATGATGAATTGACAATAACTCAGAGTCAGGTCCCATTTTTCCATCCCTCCTTTCATCCTGTCCTCTATCTTTGAGTCCAGACAGTACATCACTCACCACAGCGAGCAGAGGCAGCAGAGTAGAGTAACTCGCCACCCTCTCACAAACAGTTTAATTAGGCCCTTCATTAAAACTCCTCTGCCTGTTCAAAGGGAGGCAGAGCTCTGCCTTTTATTGAAGTCTTCGGCAGGCGCCAATTTCGTTTAGTCTGAACCTCAAATTGGGCCATTTTGCTTCTCGAGCGTCGAGTTTTGTGTTGTACCTCAACTACACGTCCCTCTCTGTGGTCCAGGGTAATTGAATGGAAAATAAGGACTCACTTGCACTGCTGGCCCAATTAGAGAGATATGTTAAACCCAAACCAGATCCTGAGAATAAAACAACAAGCAAGAAAAACAACTGCATTTTTAGATTGGCAGAGGCCTGCGGAAAATGTAAATGAAAGCACGCACCCTCTCTAGCTTCTCTTTTTCTTTGGTCAACGAAAAAAGGCTGTCCTTCAGCTCCTTGAGTTCTCGGCCCTTCTCTGCCACCTGGCTCTGGAATCAGAAACAAGTTGTTACTGATATTATCTGCTAAAACATTATTTAATACGAAAAAAGAAACAACTTTTCTCTAGAATAAGAATAAACCATTAATGTAAGAAAAATAATGTGCTGTCAGATATATTCAAAGATATACTACACTAATTAATGTAAATCGTAATCGAGTGTGAGGTGTGCATGAGTGAATGTGTACATATTTGCAAAATATTATTGTGGTATTACACAAATAATAAATAAAATAAAAAAGAAAATTAGTTAAAATCACTTGCCTTAAATCTATTTAAAAGCTTTAGTTAATAAAAAAAAAATATATATATATATATATATATATATTTTTTTTTTTTAATTAACTAAAGCTTTTAAATTTTCAAAACTATGAATAACCACATGTGGAGTACTTAACAAAAAAGGTGAAATAACTGAAAACATCTTTTATATTCTAGTTTCTTCAAAATAGCCAGCCTTTGCTCTGATTACTGCTGTGTGTTTGGTGTCATTGTCCTGTTGAAAAATAAATGATCGTCCAACTAAACGCAAACCAGATGGGATGGCATGTCGCCATTTCTGAGGCTGGTGACTTGGATGGACTTGTCTTCTGAAGCAGAGGTTACTCTTGGTCTTTCTTTCCTGGGTCGGTCTTCATGTGTGCCAGTTTCGTTGTAGCGCTTGATGGTTTTTGCGACTCCACTTGGGGACACAATTAAAGTTTTTGGAATTTTCCGGATTGACTGACCTTCACTTCTTAAAGTAATGATGGGCACTCATTTTCCTTTACTTAGCTGATTGGTTCTTACCATAATATGAATTTTAACAGTTGTCCAATAGGGCTGTTGGCTGTGGAGTAACCTGACTTCTGAACAACACAACGGATGGTCCCAACCCCATTGATAAAGCAAAAAATTCCACTAATTAACCCTGATAAGGCACACCTGTGAAGTGAAAACCATTTCAGGTTACTACCTCTTAAAGCTCATCGAGAGAATGCCAAGAGTGTGCAAAGCAGTAATCAGAGCAAAGGGTGGCTATTTTGAAGAAACAAGAATATAAAAGATGTTTTCAGTTATTTCACCCTTTTTTGTTAAGTACATAACTCCACATGTGTTCATTCATAGTTCTGATGCCTTCAGTGAGAATCTATTAAACTTTTGGCCTGCACTGTGTATATATATATATATATATATATATACACACACACACACTACCATTCAAAAATGTGGGGTCAGTAAGATATTTAATGTTTTTTAAAGATGTTTCTTCTGCTCATCAAGGCTACATTTATTAGATTAAAAATCCAGAAAAAAACTGTAATATTGTGAAAAATGATTTAAATTTAGACTGGAGTAATGATGCTTTGTATCACAGGAATAAAATACATTTTAATTCAATTCAAATTTATTTGTATAGCGCTTTTCATGATACATATTTCAAAGCAGCTTTACACCAAAGTAATGTTTTACAGTATATGTAGTAGTAGCTTGTACATGTAGATATGTCATAGATGTGAGATAAAGATCAATTAATAACGTAATCGAATAGACAGGGAACATTATAAATTAGTAGCAGAGTTCGGTTATTTTAAATTGATTGATTTCACAATATTACAGTTTTTAAATAAATGCAGCCTTGATGAGCAGTAGAAACATCTTTAAAAACCATTAAATATCTTACTGACTTTTTTCACTGAAATTTTTGAACGGTAGTGCATATATCTCAGTATATCTCAGGAAAATATAAAAACAAATCCTTTTTCGTTAAGAAAACAGGCTTGTACACATGAATGTACACGCATACACACACACAAATTTGCACAAGAAAAAAAAACATAAATTGATAGCCTGTCAAAATGGTCAATTATACAGTATATTAAATAAAAATATCTGCATGAACGATTGACCAATCAGAGTTATGTATTCCAGAGCCATGTAATAATGTGACTGATATGCCTTAAATAGAAATAAAATAATAACAAGTATAAAAAAAATAATTGTCTTGCAAATGCTTCCCAATTGCAAATGATATGCTTGAGATTTTAATGAAGTACTTATTTTCTAGTTTTAAAAAAATGGCCATGGCTTCTCTACCACTCATTTACATCTGCCTTTGCATGGCTCCACATGAGTCACGCAAAAAAAACGTAAACTCAGCCTGAAGACTACCACTGATCTGCACATGACCTTACTACTTAAACTGAGTCCCTCGCTCTGTCTCCTGCTGTGTAGGGAGGCAGCCAGCAGATGCATTATCCTATCTTGATCCCAGGACTCCCAACTGTCCTTCCTCCACTGTCTCCATGTCTCATGTAAACAGCAGTAAAAGTCAGTCTCCTCAGTGACACGCTCATAAACCAGCACTGTCAGTGTATTTGTGCTAATGCAAAGATATCGGGCTTGACTCAAAGCAGCCGTAAACTGTGAGGAGGAAAGAAACGGTACTTAGGTTGTCCTGGATCTTTTATCAGAACATCTGAAGGTTTGCTTATCTGTGATCACATTTCCCTCTGATCTGAGTCATATTGTTCAAAATGTACAAAGTTAAAAAAAAAAAAAAAAAACACACACAAAAAAACACAACTTCCCTTTGTTGAGTCCCAGATGCTGTGATAGAAAGACACTAATCTGTGATGTTATGAGGTAACAAATGCAACCACTGATTTACCAGTTTACAATGCACGTACAAGACTTTATCAATATTCCATTATTATTTCAGTATTCTATTTTTCATCAGCGGGAAACTCATTCAGCCACATACCGCTAGGCCTGTATGGCTGCACGAGATGAAAACATTTTTCTTCAAGAAAGAGTCAGACTTTTTGATAGATTTCCTAGGTGAAGTTAATCCACAGTAATCTGCAGTAAGGATGCTTTCCTGTCAAATACTAGACACGCACTTCAATTTGTAAATATCTAGCTCTCTCAACAGGTTTATACTAAATGGCTTAGACCTTGGTTTAGTGCATTCACATGACTGCGCATGTTGTTAGATTCCATATGTTTTGCATTATACAAATGTTTATTTAGAGCTCACATTACAAGATGTTTAGTATGAGAGAATACTTACGAAATATTTGATTAATGTTTGAGATATATATATATATTAGCGCTGCCAAAAATAACGCATTAACGATGTTAATTATTTTTTGTCGTTAATTACGTAAAAAGTTTTTACGCATTTAAAGCATGCGCAGTGTGAAGAATTATTTGTCAGTAAAAGTGAGACAATTCCCTCGGAGTAACTGAACATTGCATCAGTGACACATTGGAACGGAAGTCTTTTAAGCTGGCTGTATTAAAAACTGAGGAGCGTCATTTTGCGGAGGCTTGTAAAGAACAGTTCCTGTCTGTTACACGTAAGTGGGGGCAAAACGACAACCATTGGAACTGACAGTGCACTCGACATGGTTGCTGCAATTCGTCTTACAAGTGTCACAGTGAGTCTTGCTGACAGCAGCTTTGTGAATGCTTTGGTAAAGGCAGCGTGTAGCAGAAGCAGCAGTGCCGCACGCGATACTTTCGGCGCCGAGTCTATTTCGCGTCTTTATCCAGTTTTAAACACTGCTGGAAACTCTTCATACAAGTTTGTTCAGAGGTTATGTTTACATGTAAAGCGTATGTAAACAAATGTAAATTGAACTGCAATTTTTAGGATACATATAAATAGAATCTGAAATTTATTGATTAATGTACAGTACAGTACAGTAAAGCAGTCCTAAAGGAGAAATTATCCTGATAATTTAGTCACTCCCATGGCTACCGATTTCTATTTCATCACGATTTATCATGCAGTACTGAATAAAACAATGATGTCTGACAATTTTTTTGAAAAAAGTTTTTGAAAATGAGTTTTTTGGCCCTACTGTATCTTATTGATCCAAAATACACAGATAAAGGACTAACCTGTGTGACTTTTCCAACTTGATTACATAATGCATGAAGAAACACATGCGCATCACAATACATAATTGTTTTTTTTTAGGCTCATTCCTTGGCTGGTATCATGTAGAGTTTTTTTGAAGCTGCATTGAAATTGCAATTTTGACCTTCAACCCATTGGCCACTATTGAAGGCCCTTATATGGAGAAAATTCCTGGAATGTTTTCCTCAAAAAAAACAAAAAAATAGAAAGACATGGGGGTGAGCAAATTATCAGAAACTTTTCATTCAACTTTTCTGTAAATCAGGAATTTAAGCAAAATGTCATGATGCAAAAAGCTCATGGTCTCCAAGCCACTGCAAAATCTGCATGGGGAAACCTTTCACCCATGAATGAAATTCCTGAATGTATGGATTCTCGTTAAAATTACTTGATTTCATCCATGAAAATTCACTCAAGAATGGTAAATGACATTTGGAATCTGACTGAACAATAGATCACCAGGTTGTCATCAGAATTGTACGTCCTCAAGCAGAGTACTGAACTAAGTTTTAAACTCTGGACCTGTAGGTGACACTGACCTTGTAGCGATCCTCCTCAGCAGCGAGCTGCATTCGCAATCCTTCATTGGTTTTCATCTGCTCTCTTAGCTTCACCTCCATCTTTGTGAGCTCATCGTTTATCATGCTGCAACGTTCTCGCTCCTCCTGCAGGAGAATATGCTAAGTACTTTAGTATATCAAGCAGATCCAGTATGTCAGTGATAGAAAAGAAAAAGATAAGTACTCACACTAAGCATCTGTTTGCATTTCCTGTACTTTTCATTTTTGTCTGGTTCCTTGCTTACACTTTTCAGCTTGCCCTGAATGATGGCATCTAGCACAGCATCTGAGGTACCTGGGCTACCTGTTAGCAGTCCAGAGAACACAAAAACAAGTCCATACAGTGTCTTGGAAGTTGTAGTCTGTGTAGATTAGTTTGAACTTACCTGGTGCAGATGCCTCTGGACTGGCAGATAAAGGACCGGCTGCTGATTCAGATCCTGGACTTCTCTTCACCTGAGACGAAACGCAAGGATTGGCTAGGACTAGCAAACAGCTAAAAACTCAAAACACAAGACTCTGCAGGTGGTATAGCTATTTAACTTGAGGATTTACTCACTCCTTGCTGTTCAGTGAGTTTGACCACTTGTTTCTGGAGCTTCTGGCATTCTTTATATTTGTCTTTATAGTGCTCAGCAGCCATCTGCAGCCTGAGCCGTAAATCTTCAACTTCTCTCTGCATTTCACCAACAGCTAACCCTTCTGACTCCTTACACTGCTGAGGGAAGGAGAGATTAGTTAGGTATAATCTGTAGTTAAACAATGGAAAAGAGAACCATTCATAAGATTCTTCAGTTACATAGTTATAAGTGGTAACAGAGCGTGGTAATAGCCCATTGTATTCTGGAATAAGTTTGGTCTGTCTTGACTAAGGCATACTGGACTCAGGCGTTAAGTGTAATTGTGGCCTGGTCAGTTTTTTCATACTGAGTCATACAGGTGAGCATCTCTTTACCGCCTCCTGCTGGGTTGAGTTTTTCACTTTCTCCAGCTGCTTCTCCAGGCGGCCACACTCAGCCCTGGCTTCCATCTGTCCCTTCTTGAATGACTCTGCCTCCAGACGGATATGGTATAGGTCAGCCATGCTTTTGTCACGAGCATTGGAGGAGTCGCGCAGCTCAGCTTTTAGCATATTTGCCTGTTGCTGGGTTGCCTGCAATTGCTCCTCTTTCTGCCTGAGCTGCTCCCTAAGAGCCTTACTTTCCCCCTAACAAACAAAAAAATAACCCTCATGAGAACACAAACTTTCACAAATATGCACCCATTGTCGTATATCTATTGCGAAAAAAACCAACAGTAAAAAAAATACTGCTTTTCATGCTGAAATGTTTTCTGAAAGTTGGCCTTTTGCCACTTTTATTGATACATATAAGGAAATGATCAAGGGGGGAAACAGGATCAAGGTCCGTGTCTTTACCACTAGCCCACAGCTTCGACCGTAACATTGCTTTTAATTGAGCAATATCCCAATATAGAGTGCTGTAGGGATGACGTAGCGCTGTAGGGCAACCCGTAAAAAGCCACTGAAGATATTTCCATTGGATTATTGCAGAAAATAAGGTCTATGACTAACAAAAGTTTATGAATCTTATGCGGTTCATTCCCAATTATAGATAATATTGACAAATGAAAGCAGATTTTATTAACGTTTAAACCTTAATACAGTTAAAAATAAAACTGTAAACAAATTATTCTGCGGACAAATTCAACATCACCAAAACTAGTGCGAGGTATAAACACAGCAAGGATTTAAAAGCGGACTAGTGAGTATATGAGTTTTCCTGTTTGGCGTGTTGGTGTTTAATGTTCCCAAAAACCTCTGTAGTCTCATTTAGCCAATTAGCAATCATTTATTTACAATATACAAGTTAAAGCTTTAAAACATAACAGAGTGGGATTTACTGATGCATTTCATGGCATAGAATGTCAAAGAGATTTTGTTATTTCAGGCATTTGATCAAAAACCCATTAAAATGGTAACTAATTTCTGGGTTTTAGTAATCACTCCTGCAGCACTCTGTATGAAATATAGGTTGAGCAGAAGCTTTTTTTGTGTGTACCGAAGGTGAACTGGTGGCCAGTAGTTGGCGGTGCTGTTTTTCTTTCTCTGCCAAGCAGGATTTGACTCTACTGAGCTCCTCCTTCAGCTGAGCAATGGTGTTCTCCTTATTCACATCCACAGACTTCAGCATCTGCAGCTCAGCACTCAGCTTAGTGTTCTCAAGTTCCCGGTTCTTCAGGTGAATCTGTGTCACACACACATACACACTTGATTCAAATCGACTGTTTCTCTTTGCACATCTGCTGAATAATAACCTGGGCCCATGGCACATAAACCTAGCAGTGTACCAAAGCCAGTCCAGATCCCGGACGAGCCTCCAATTATCCGTGCGATCTCTAAAATGAGGTGCATTTCCGCATGGTGAGGAAGTATGCAAGCTAAACCTAATTATAACACAGCAGTAAGAGAGCAGCAACTCTGCTCCACCCCCACTGTTCTCTTTTGCCTCAGGCATCTGCTGTGAAGTGAAGGCCGGCTGTGTTTCCGTGGCTACAGCTCAGCGTTTACGCCCAGTTCCTGTGCCCGCCACAAGAAAGTATGGATAGAGACCATGAGTGATGGACAGTGAGAATTACACAGTGCAAGCCAGAGTAATTAGGGTAGGAATGAGGGTCTGTATAACACTTCTCTGTGGAAAAATGCATAACCCTTTTCAAATCAACAACTCAAAAATGTCTATTTGTTGATTTTAAGGTAAATTAAATAGGTATGGGAATTTTTTAAATCATTTTTCTTTTATAAAAATAAATGATACTTTTGAATATGCATGTATTAAATAAAAAGATACAGATTAATGATAAATACATTTCTGCATTTACATATTCAAAATGCAAAAAAAAATTAATCACTTTTGTTTCCAGCTCTACACATAAAAAAACTAATCTTATTTATACACACACACACACACACACACATTGGTATTTGTGGTTTATGGGGACTCTCCATAGACATAATGGCTTTTATACCATATAAACTGTATGTGCTATTGCCCTACACCAACCCTACACCTAAACCTTACAGAAACACCATTTAGTATGTTTTTAAGCCTTCTGAATTACAGGGACATTGGCAGAGTCCTCATAAACCTACAAATTGTAATACCTCTGTCATACTCATGTCATTAAACAGATTTGTGTATGTGTGTGTGTGTGTGTCTGTGTGTATAAAAAAGAACAAATTGTATTTTATAAATAAAATGCATTTCTTTAAATATAAATATTGTGTTGTGGTAACTGAAGAAATGCGTTAAAAAAATAAAATTGACGTATTTCACATTAAAAAAATAAAGTTGAATAAAAATTTAAATGCAAAGAAAGAAAAACTTTAAAGGAATGCAATTTATTTGTATGTAAAACTGATGCATTATAAAAGTACATTTATTATTATTATCATTTATTACATTTATTATAAAGATCTGCAACACGGTGGGCAAAATGTACGAAAACAGTAAAAAATAAATAAATAAATAAATGTAATTTTATTCTTTGGTAATGTAAACTGTAAAGATATTTAGTTTCACTGGTGATAATGTACAGTAATGAAGTGCAATTTTCAGGTACTTTCCAACCCCCGGCATACATAGCATATACTTGTTAGATGTGCTGTAACAGTGTTCTTGCATTTGGGTAACCAACAGGGATGTGGATGAGGTAGTGAGTCAGTGGCATTACCTTATAGAGTTCCTTCTCATCTTTCTCATTTTTCAGCTGACACTCAAGACACTCTTTCTCCAGGATTAACTTCTTCACTCGATCCTTCAGGCTGTCAAATCAGAACCGTTATCAATCATTCAGCCACACAAGGAACATATCTAAAACATGTTAAAAAAAAAACTCTTTCCTTGTCAAAGTTCTCAAAGTCAATCTCATAAAAATATTAATCTAACAAATATGACATCTCCTGATCCTATCTAAAGATATATAAAACAATTATGGTTTGTTGTCCTTGTACTTGTACTTCAATACTAAAGCACTAAATTGTATGTTTTCCTGCAGTATCACTAGTACTGATTATTTACTTAAAACTTTATTGTAAAATCAGGCAATATGCCATTTTTAAAGATGTTTTTTAAAAAGAAACTCTGGACCTAAAGCATGCTGTTTTATCTGTGCTACTGGAATTAACAACAACAACATTTAACTGGAATTGATTATGCCTCTTTGTGGCTACTTCATTAAAGTAAGAAATCGCACCAGTCTAGTTCAGTCTCCTTCTGCAGGCCTTTTTGTGTGACTCCGATCAGATCCTCCTCTAACTGCAACAGTCGTGCCGTACTCTCCTCCATTCTTCTTTTCACCTCCTCTCTCTCCTCTTGCAAGCTCTGGGCAGACAGCTGCAACTCCTGTGTAGACACAAAAACAGATAAGAGAGCAAATCCCCTTGGTCATAAGCATGTTGTCATCCAAGCTGCTGCAGAAATTATGAGAGTTACTGCAGAATAGACTGTTGGCTCTGGAGTTATGCTTGAGTGTGGTCTCGGAGAATCTGCAAACATGACTAATGGGAAAGCAGGTCTCCAAATCCCACTCCAGTCTCTTCTGCAGTACCACTTCATGTGCAGAATTTTTAGAATTATTTTAGCAGCACATAAAACAACATATAAAAGTGTGGTCATAAAATTAACAGCCAGAAATGGGTGTGCTTGTTTTCATCTTTAAACTAGCTCTGCCTCAGAGCTGATACATTTATGCTTTATGAATATTGCCACTTAAAAGCAACCAATGGCAATGCCGTTGATGCCTGTCATGCCTGTAAAGATGAGAATTATTACGATTATATTTTATTTATATAATTCCAAAAAGAGACTCTCACTAGAGGGTGCTGACAGCCTGTGAATTTAGATGTTTTCGCCCGTTCAATAAAATGTACAAAAACACAGATAATACAATAAACAGTATCTTATGAGGTCAAGCCAGGACAATAACATTGAGTTTTTCTGTTTAACTCAAGCCATTTTTTTCTCACCTGCACATCTTTCCTGAGCTGAGCGCTGCTCTCTTGCTCGTGCTCATATTCTTTCTGTAGTCTGTTCTTCTCATCAATCAGTTCATCCCTCTCTTTCTGAAGCAGGTCCAGGTTTTCCAACAGCTCCTTCTTTTCCTGTTGAATTTGTTCCATCTTTTGCTGAAAAAAGAACCAAAAGTGACACATTTCTGGCATGTGAAAACTGACAAGAAATCTATAGTTCAAATACAGTTCAAGAAATCTTGAGTTCAGTAAAACAAAATCCCCTCACCTCCAGGTAACTAGCCTTAGTGGTGACCACCAGGATATCAGATCCTCCTTCATCCTCCATTGTCAGCAGTTCCTCCTCTGTGGGGCTGTTGGCGCGGAACTGGAATGGAGTGCTGGCCCCACGGATCTCTCCCTTATGCGTGACATAGCAAAACTGGTAGAACTCACCATCGTCATTTGGGACATAATAACCTGCAAAATACCCCAGAATCAAGCAGAGAAAATGATCCGATCGTTAGTGTGGTACATGGAATGTCTTACACAGAACTCAATTGTCTTTCCCATAGGTTTTAAAACAAATGACTCTAATGAACGACAGCTATAGCCTGAAGTTACATCATAACTTTACAGTTCCACTGCAGCTTTTATGATGGACTAATGTCATTTTATTTAATGGTATGTTTTCTTAATTGGGGTAAGGAATCCGGACTCATACCATGCAAACCCTGTAATCCCTCACAAAGATTCCAGTATGTGACCTGAACCACTCCAGTAAAACTGGCCCATCAACACTTCAGCCCTGTAATAGGAAGCCTCAGTGTTTCCCATTTTATTGCATCCGTCACTACATATTAAAAGCCCTCAACGAACCTTTGAGGGGCCTTCTCTCTGGCATGACTTTCACTGAAGAAATGCTGGCATGAAACCTCATTCTGACAATGTGATTTTTACCTTGGAAAACCACAGATCTGTTGACGGCGGTTCCCTCGGTGTAGTTGTCTGGAAGAGGTGACCACAGGAACGTGTAGTAGTCACGAGCGGTGCTCCAGCCAACCTGTCAGAAACGGAGAGGTTTAAAAGGGTTAGGATAATTGACTTAAAGTGCAGGGATTTTTTTATATGTTATAAAAATACTCAACAGTAATAATTTAGGAACGTCAGCTTATACACAGAGCCGTAGATCACTGAGAAGCTACGCGTTAGCTTTCGAAATGTACGGCTCTGTTCATAAAGTGGCGCTGCATTTAAAAACAGCTGACGGAGATTTAGTGCTAATCGAAGAACCGGCTTTACTGATGAGATGCGCATCAAATATTGTTCGATATGTATCGCCTAGCCCTAGATATCAGGGTGATAATGTTACCATTTTGGAGTAACAAGTAATGTTATGTTTCAATACTGAAACCATTTCATTATTTAAGCAAAGAAGTAATGCTTCAAACAAGGTTCTGTGAGAGCCTCTGAGAATGATTGTGTGTGTTAGAGAGAGAATGACTGTTAAAAGTCAATTCGGAAATAAAGTCATTTGACATTTTTGTCATATTTTGTGTCTCATGTAAATACTTGGTTAGTGTATTTGTTTCCTGTGTCTCTTTTGTTGTGGCAGAATGTAAGCCACTTTTTAAATAACTGAAATAATCTGGCACAGTGGCATAAGACCGTAACGCATTCAAGATTTGCCACAATTGACAGCTTTGTAGTTATTCAAGAGTAACCACCCCCTTAAACATTTGACAACCAATTAGAATCAAGCATCCAACAGAACTTTGGTTCAAAATATTAAAAATCTATACTAAATAGAATCTCCAGTCCAGAGTTCTAAATACTTAAAAACATTCTAAAACGTACAGCCGATACATTTTATAATGTTTAGTACTTTTATAAACTAGCGAATACATACACACATAAATATCCCACATACTTTATATAACCACTACCCATATAAACACTTAACAAAACATATCTGTAATTTCACAAAATAAACACTACTGAACAAATCTTTGGAATAATAAACATTTTTGGTCGTTTTGGAAAATTTTATACTCAACAAGAGTGCATTTATTCATAAAAAACACAGTTGTGAAATTTAATCACAATTTAAGATGTAAACATTTTTCTTTATTTTTATCAAAAACTAAACATTAAAAAAGTCATTATTTAAAAAGTTTGGAAATATATATATAATAAAATTCCAATTATATTATATATTATAACATCAAATTTATTTACATGCCTCTAAAATGAAAAAAAAAAAAAATGAATAATGCTGCCGCTTTTGGTAAATGCAAAGCTATTAAGTCGCTAAGTGTTTATGTGAATTCTCCTACATACACTAATATGAAGACTGTAAATGCTTCATCAGGCTGTCGTGGTCTTGACCATTGCCTGATTCACATCATGTTGCAAAATTCTTTGGCACATTGTGCATTTTTCTCATCTCCATGAGGCCTCGTAGAAAGCCTTTGAGATGAGAACATAAAAACATGAACTGGGCTGTGTTTTACGGGGGCAAGTCAAACTCAGCCTGTCTGCCACGTGTTTCTCGCCAAAGCCTCATGAATATGTTTGGTTGAGGGAGCGCGGCTACAACTCAGCCTTAACAGGAAGAAGAAAATAGGTGAAAATTTTATACATACTTCAGAATGGAAACCAAGATGTAATTATATGAATTTTATGTGTTGTTAACTGATGGTTGATGAGGGGGAGTACAGAAAATACATCCATAATTTCAGCCCTCTGTCATAAAACTGTCAAACAAAATCAGACTCACATCGGGCTGACTGTGTTTGTGAACATGCAAAAGCACGAGCCTAGTACCTGCTATTGGCATCTACGTGGGAACTCTATAGCATCCTGGAAGTAACACACAGACACACACACGCAGTAAAAACTGCAAACTCACTACAGCTCAGTCGGAGTAGAAAGTTTTAAGGCTTGTTTGCTCAAACCATACAGCTGTCCTCTATGTCCACAATAACATTAGTGTTGCAGAAATCCCCAGATCGTACAAGAAAGTTGCCCGAGGTGCTGGAGCTGTAAAGAGCAGGAAGCCATTAAAGGCATGGCCCATACGGAGCGTCATTACTGCCTGGACCAAACTCCACTCATTAGAGACGTTTGGGGTGAAAGAGGGCAAAAATTAAGCCCCTGTGTGTCTCTCATTTAGGTTTGCGGAGGGAACGGTAACCAAAGGGAAAAGACGGATGAGAAAGAAAATGGCATGAGAAATTACGAGAACATTCAAGACGTGAGCGCAAATAAACATAGGCTTGAAATAAAACAAAAATGAGAAAGACTGAGGAAAATTACTAATTAGTATAATTGCTATAATTCACTGAATGACTATTTTGATGAGGGGAAACATAATAGAAAAATATACATATATAAATATTTCTTTTCAGTAGCCTACTTAACAACATTATATTAAATTAAGCGCTGGGCAATGATTGACAGTGATTAATCGAAACATAAATAAAGGTTTTTGTGAACATAATATATGTGCGTGTATATTTATTATGTATATATTAAAACAAACATATGTATGTATATATTGAAGAAAAGTATGTTGTTTATGTGTTCAATATTTTAATATAAATTATATGAAAATAAAAGTTAAAAAAAAATCTTTTTAATATACTGTATGTGTGGGTCTTTATATTTACATAAATATACACAGAACACATATATTATTTCCACAAAAATGTTTATTTGGGATGCGATTTATCATTATCCCAGCACTTATTATATTACATTATTGTATATTATATCAAATTAAATAAACTGCAAGACAAAAATAAACTACATACATACAAAAACATATTCCACAAATATAACCATTATCCATATAAAACATGTTACATAACAAATATGTAAATTCTATTCTCTTCTATTTCTATTCTAACTACTTGTTTTGTTTTTTTATTATAAAAAAGACTCTCTAATATTAACTTTCCCTATTCTTTTTTTTAGTAGTTCTTGTTTTGTTTTATTTTATATTATTATTATTACATTAAAAAATCCTTGCATACCGCGTGACTGAGACTTGTCACAGAACTTACATATTTGTTGCTCTTTTGTTGATTTTCATTGTTTCTTTTGTCATCATTTTTAAGTCGCTTTGGATAAAAGCATCTGCTAAACGATTAAATGTAAACGTGAAGTAAATGTATTTTTTACCATACAATAAGTCAAATGTTTTGAATAACTAATTAGAATGTTTAGTACTTTTATAAACTGGCAAATATATACAAACCCCCATAAATATCCCACATATACAGTGGGTATACTGAAGAGGTTTATGTAAACTCCCCCACGCTAAGAAGATGACTGTAAAATAAAATAAAATCATTTATAAAAGCCATGCAGTTTAATATAATAAGCATACAAACACTTTCTGGAACTACTGCATATAATGAAGA